>JABFTP020000083.1:9820997-10387589 GCA_013387265.2 Cryptolaemus montrouzieri | reverse complement strand
ATGAATTTTGTATTCATCTCTATTGAATTTTTGTTTCAGTTTATAAACGATGAAGTATATTTTGATATTCAATTATCCTAATGAAAATGTAAATGGAATTCAATGTATTTGAAGTAAAGTTATTCAAGTTGAAATGTTTGAAAGTGACACTTTGAAAGTGAGTTTTTACTTTGTGTGCATATAAGTAGTTTCTTTTTAATGAAATATTTATTGTTAGATTTCAATCCACCTGATAACATGAAAGAATTAATTGGATCCACTGTAAAGAGGTTGGAAAATTAAGTTAAAATAAGCAAAGACAATATTAAGCAATAACAAGAAAGTTTCAAGTAAATATAAATGTAATACATCCCTATTCTCTGATAATAATCTTCATAGATATTTTTGTGTAAGTAAACCAGTCTGATTATTAATAGTTACAATAGAGTCAGATTTCTAACTCTGACGGAAAGAGATCAAGTAAATTACCTGCAATTCTTAGCTTCAAAATTTATTTGTTGAACAATTCTTCATATAGTTGGCATGAAAACTTGAGCTTTTCAGGATATTCCAACATTTACATAACACATAAGGTACATGTTTTGAGCTACTTCTGTTCATAACACATTCTTCTGTATTTTAAGAAATTTATTCAAAGCTGTTCACTGAATAACAGGTAGTCTATACATTCAGAAAGTAAAGTTTCTTAATCAGGAGAAGCAAATTGTGAAGCTTCATTACAACAGGAACTTTCAGTTCGAGAAAATCACATATTTTGTGGAAAATGCAATTACTTCGTGAAAAATGATGTGTATAGTTAATGATTTTCGTTAAAGATACTCACGTTATATGTTTTAGTCAGTTTGCTTTTTCATTTTATATTATATAATTGTTATATAGATTATATAATATAGGATTCAAATATGGGGAGAGATTTGAGTTTTGTACAAAGTCGAGATACTTTCAATGTTTCGAATATATTTGCATATATATATATATATATATATATATATATATATATATATATATATATATATATATATATATATATATATATATATCTACAAAAAAGTAAAAGATCAAAGAACTTGAAATTGGTGTTTTACCAGGATCTATAACAAGTAACAAGACCTATCATAAGACAATGCATGGTACATAAGGAAGAAGAGATCTGACTGCGATATTCAGAAGGGCTTGAGAAAGTTCAACAGCTCATAATAATTGAAGGATTTACATTTGAAAAACAATACTGCAAAGGAAGACTGCAGGAACTGAGAAAATTCTGAAGGATTTACATTAATGCTAAACTCTTCGAAAGACTTCTTCGAAGAAAAGTGAGAGAGTTCTATGTAAAACAACTTAAGAAATACACTCTTCATATAAGGAAGAAGTGTATTCAGGATTTTCACAATTAACCATCTCATAGAGAATAACAAATTGAAAGCAGAAAAAAAAAATTTATGGTTAACCCTCATCTGGAGAATGCTTTCGACAGAACACTGAGAAGAGCAGTATGAGAGTCTTAGGAAACGAGAAGTGATGTATAAACTGAGAAAGAATAGCAGAAGTCTTATAAAGTAATTCAGGAGGATATGACATCAATGTTGAGATTAGAAAATGAATCGAAGATAGGGGAAGAAGAAAACAGCAACTGAGCAAATTTTAAAGAACCTATATATTGGGAAACAATATAAAAGAATTCTAGAAACCAAACAGAGATATAATTGGAAAACATACCCTTCAGGAGAGGAAAAAGTGTTCAGAATAACATTTCCACTATCAATCAGCTCAGAGAATAACAAACTAAAGGGCAAGAAGATATTCCTTGCTTTTCATTATCTGGGAAGGCTTTTGAAAGAAAACTGAGAAGAGTAAAATGGGAGAGTCTAAGGAAAGGAGAAGTGAATTATAGATTGAGGAAGAGTATCAAAAGCCTTGAAATGGGTAAATCAGTATAATATGTTAATATCTTAGTTAGGATGAGAAGATGAATTGAAGATAGGAGAAGAATCATGACAGCAATATTCAGAATAACAATATTTTATTATCAGTTCATATGTACAGCAAGTTAGCTTGGTGGCAGTGAAGTAAGATATTAGTCTCAATACTTAATTTTTCATTAGTATGTGGGAAGTTCTTTATACATGACTGTTTTCATATTTCCTTCAACTATTACTAGCATTAATACTGGGATATAAAAGAGCAATTTAAAATAACTGTCAAATTGATAATTTGAACTTTCTCACATACTGTTAGAAAGTTTGACTTCTTCCCAAATGTTTCTGTCATCAATATAAACTACATGTTCGTCTTTGAATTAGAGAAATGATTGAAAAACAACATGGAAAACACTTCAAGAAAGAAAGAAAATGAGAATTTGGGAGGCTTTTACTTGGTAAAATTCCATTATCAATAATAAAAAACAAGTACTGTGTTTTAAGAATTTTACTTAATAATTGCGATTCGTAACTCGTTTTCACTACACCGTAGCTTCTTCAGACGAATTCGTCTGAAGAAGCTACGGTGTAGTGAAACGATTACGAATCGCATGTAAGTAAAATTCCTTAAAACACAGTACTATTTTTATTATTAAAGAAAGAAAGAGTTCAGGATCACAATTTCACCATAGACTAGCAAATAGAGAACATATTTAAGGACAAAATATAATTATAGGTTTTCTCTGATGTGGGGAAGGCTTTCAAGAGAGAACTGAGAAGATTACTATGGGAGAGTTGGGAGAGTCTAAGGAAAAGAGGAGTGAATTATAAACTGAGAACGTGTTTAAGGTAGAATGTTGAAAATAGTAGTATGAGAGAGTCTAAGGAAAAAAGGAGTAAATTAGAGACTAGAAGAGTATCAAAAGCCTTTGTAATTGGTATATCATAATAATGTGACAACACAAATGATGAGATGAGAAAATGCATTGATGATAGGAGAAAAAGAATTCAGACAGCAAATTCAGAAGGGATATAAAATTGTAAAATGTAAATGTAAAAAATACACTTTTCAGGAATACTAGAAGTTTGTGAGATTGTCATTTTACCATCAACCAGTTATAGAGAAGAGCAGACTAAAAGACAAAATGTTTGTTCTGGAGAAAGCTTTCGGCAGAATGCTGAAAAGAGTAGTAGGTGAGAGGAGCCTAAGGAAAAGAGGAGTAAATTATAGACTGAGAAAGAGTATCAAAAGCATTTAAGAATGGTATATCAATATAATGTGGCAACAATGTTGATATAAGAAAATGCATCAAAGATAGGGAAGAAGAATCCTGACAGCTATATTCAGAAAGGAATGGAAAATGTATCTGCTCATATGATTGGAGTATTGGCCTTATATCTCCTAAAGGTAAAAGAGACCTGCGCAAATTTCAAGGATCTTATACTATTGAGAAACTATTTCAAAAAATTCTAGAAACCAAACAGAGATATAATTTGAAAACAACATAGGAAAAACTCTTCAGGAAAAGAAGAAATACAGAACACAGATGAAAGCATCTAACAAGAACAACGAAACAGTATTCATGATGACCAAGATTACTCAACAGTAATGGCTGAGGAATATATATATATATATATATATATATATATATATATATATATATATATATATATATATATATATATATATATATATATATATATATATATATATATATATATTGCTGTGAAGATTTGGTAATAGAATGTGGGTTGAGGATCTAGGAAATCTGTTGTACTGAAACTGATATATAGTTAACATTATTGTAATCTATATGAAGGTTCATAACGTAATTTACAAATTTGTGGATACTTGAATCTTATTTGTACTTTCTACAAGAATACTTCAATTCAGAAGATGTTTGTTTTTCTGGTAAGCAAATTGTGTGAATTTTCGTCAATTTGAGGTGATACAAAATAGTTATGTACAGGGCAATCATATAAGGTAAACTTTCTATGTATTCAGTAGTGTTCCTTTATTTCATTACTAAGTTCTCGCCTTTATCTTTTAGATACGTTCAAGAAATTTTAATTTGAAGAGAATTTTCAGTTTCTATATCATTAATATTCTTGAGCAGTAATTCGTCCATCTTGCTGTTTCAAACTCATATTTTTGTTTTAATTTTAATGCTTCCTCAATAGGAGAAAGTTGATATTTTCAAATTGAATTGGGATAGTTGTGAATAGCGTTTAAATTTATATGGTTGATGAGTCAGTATCCGTAAAACAATACTGGAAGCTGCATTACCATAAGGATGTGTTAAGCAATATATGAGAGAGTTCCATATAACATAAAGAACTATTAAATATAAATATCGTATCTAATGAGACGTTCATTTTAGTTAAAGCTGGATATGGAAAGGCGTTCAGTATATTTTGCGTTTAGTGTATTAGGCGTTTTGTATATCAGGTATTTTTTATATATAAGGCGTTTTGGTATATTAGGCGTTTCGTCTATTAGGCGTTTTTGTATATTAGGCGTTTTTGTATATTAGGCGTTTTTGTATATTAGGCGTTTAGTATATTAGCTGTTTAGATATAAAAGGCGATCTTAATGAGCTCACTAGTCTATATTACTAAAGCAGTAAGCCTTATTTCGAGGAAAGTGGAGGGGACAATTGGAGTTTGAACCGGGCGGGAAGAAAGGGTCGGCGTGGACGAGCGGGGTCCGTAGGCCCCCGCGAATAATTTTTTTCCGGTAGAGAAACGTCCGAGGAAGATCCGAGCGAAATTCGGAGTCCCTAGCTCGAACGACGGAGGCGCGACGATTTTTCGAAAAATTTCGCCGAAACGTCGCCCCGAGCGAACGGAACGTCGAAACGGCGAGATTTCTTCGGAATCGATAACTCAGATCTTTCGGAGGGCGATCGGAGAGGTCGATCGGGCGAAAATTCCGGCAAAAAGTTCCGAAAAAGCGAAAATAAAATACGTCTCCGAAATCTCCGGGATGGAGGGGATAATTTCTATAGACTTTTGCAGCTATACGAAATATTTATATCGCCTTCGATCGCTACGAAACCCGGACGACGAAAAAAGTCTCGAGTTTCGCATTTCGCGCCGCCATAGTTAGATTCTCATAAAACCACGGGAAAACGGAAAAATCTTCCATCGAACGGAGGGCTATCGGCCGACTTTCGCAAATTTTCGCGCTACTTTCCATATTCCGAAAATCTCCGACGGCCAGAAATTCCCGAAATAAACAAACCTCGAGCTGTCAAAATACGGGTTTTTGTTTTAACCATCCTACTTAAACGGGGTCACCGGGAACAAGGATTCGACCTTCGAACGATTCCTACATATCTCGAGATCGGGTCCCCGGCGAGAAAACGTCCTTTCAGGACTTAATTTTCCAATTTGGGAGGGTTTTCGAGACCTTCATTTTCGAAGAATAGAACGGAAACACGGGGCGGAGGCAATCACCTCCCTTACTCTCCTTAAACCGCCGATTCTCAATCTGACAAGGCAAAGAAGAAGAAGTTTTAAAGAGGACCGTACCCGGAAACATAGGTGAAAAGAGTAGACGGGATATAAACGAAGACTTATATCCCGTCTATTCTCTCACTAAACGATCGAATATCCGTCCCGTACGACGGACATCGTCGTGTACGGCGGACTTGCCGTTAAGTTGATAATGTCTAGATGTTCAATATTATCAAGGGCAACAAAAAGAAGAAAAAAGAAGAAAAATTGTAGATAATGTGAGATTGTTTACGTTCAATTAACAAAACCTCAAATAATCATTCCAAGGTAAGTGAACGTAATTTAATGAATATTTAATGCATCGTAATGTATTTTTTTTCAGCATAATGAAGAATCCACATATTTCATATTTACATTCTGTGTCCTAACCTATGTATTCCAATGAAAGAAAACAATAATAAATAAGGTATTTTAAACTGAATTTTGTGTTCATCTGTATTGAATTTTTGTTTCAGTTTATAAACGTGGTAGTATTTATTTGACTACAATTATGAAATTACAAAAATGTAAATGGAATTCAATGTATTTGAAGTAAAGTTATTCAAATTAAAATGTATGAAAGTGACTCTTTGAAAGTGAGTTTTACTTTGAGTGCATATAAGTAGTTCCATTTTAATGAAATATTTATTTTAGATTACAATCCACTTGATAACAAGAAAGAATTAATTGGATTCGCTGTAAACAGGTTGGAAAATTAAATGAAAATTAAGCAAAGACAATATTAAGCAATAACAAGAAAGTTTCAAGTAAATATAAATGTAATACATCCCTGTTCTCTGATAATAATCTTCGTAGATATTTTTGTGTAAGTAAACCAGTCTGATTAATAATAGTTACAATAGAGTCAGATTTCAAACTCTGAAGGAAAGAGATCAAGTAAATTACCTGCAATTCTTAACTTCAAAATTTATTTGTTGAACAATTCTTCATATAGTTGCCATGAAAACTTGAGCTTTTCAGGATATTCCAATATTTACAAAACACATAAGGTACATGTTTTGAGCTACTTCTGTGCATAACACATTCTTTTGTATTTTAAGAAGTTTAGTCACTGAATAACAGGTAGTCTATACATTCAGAATGTAAAGTTTCTTTCTCATTGGTGTTTGTGGAAAACTTGATAAAATCAGGTGAAGCAAATTATGAAGCTTCATTACAACAGGAACTTTCAGTTCGAGAAAATCACATATTTTGTGGAAAATGCAATTACTTCTTGAAAAATGCTGTGTATAGTTGATGATTTTCGTTAAAGATGGTATTTCATCAGGATACATAATGACAAGACCTATCATAAGACAATGCATGGTACATAAGAGAAGAAAATATCTGACTGCAACATTCAGAAGGGCTTGAGAAAGTTTAACAGCTCAAAATAATTGAAAGATTGACATTTGAAAAACAATACTGCAAAAGAAGACTGCAGGAACTGAGAAAATTCTGAAGGACTTCCATTAATGCCAAACTCTTCGAAAGACTTCTTCGAAGAAAAGTGAGAAAGAATTCTATGTAAAATAACTTAAGACACACACTTCATATGAGTAAGAAGTGTGTTCAGGATCTTATTTTACGATTAACCACCTTAGAACAACAGACTGAATATATAACTGAAAATATTGTGGTTTAGTCTCTATACATTTAGAATATAAAGTTTCTTTTTTATTGGTAGTGGTGGAAACTCGATAAAATCAGGAATATATATATATATATATATATATATATATATATATATATATATATATATATATATATATATATATATATATATCCATAAAAAAGTAAAGAGGTTGGAAAATTAAGTTAAAATAAGCAAAGACAATATTAAGCAATAACAAGAAAGTTTCAAGTAAATATAAATGTAATACATCCTATTCTCTGATAATAATCTTCATAGATATTTTTGTGTAAGTAAACCAGTCTGATTATTAATAGTTACAATAGAGTCAGATTTCTAACTCTGACGGAAAGAGATCAAGTAAATTACCTGCAATTCTTAGCTTCAAAATTTATTTGTTGAACAATTCTTCATATAGTTGGCATGAAAACTTGAGCTTTTCAGGATATTCCAACATTTACATAACACATAAGGTACATGTTTTGAGCTACTTCTGTTCATAACACATTCTTCTGTATTTTAAGAAATTTATTCAAAGCTGTTCACTGAATAACAGGTAGTCTATACATTCAGAAAGTAAAGTTTCTTAATCAGGAGAAGCAAATTATGAAGCTTCATTACAACAGGAACTTTCAGTTCGAGAAAATCACATATTTTGTGGAAAATGCAATTACTTCGTGAAAAATGATGTGTATAGTTAATGATTTTCGTTAAAGATACTCACGTTATATGTTTTAGTCCAGTTTGCTTTTTCATTTTATATTATATAATTGTTATATAGATTATATAATATAGGATTCAAATATGGGGAGAGATTTGAGTTTTGTACAAAAGTCGAGATACTTTCAATGTTTCGAATATATTTGCATATATATATATATATATATATATATATATATATATATATATATATATATATATATATATATATATATATATATATATATATATATATATATATATATATATATATATCTAAAAGTAAAAGATCAAAGAACTTGAAATTGGTGTTTTACCAGGATCTATAACAAGTAACAAGACCTATCATAAGACAATGCATGGTACATAAGGAAGAAGAGATCTGACTGCGATATTCAGAAGGGCTTGAGAAAGTTCAACAGCTCATAATAATTGAAGGATTTACATTTGAAAAACAATACTGCAAAGGAAGACTGCAGGAACTGAGAAAATTCTGAAGGATTTACATTAATGCTAAACTCTTCGAAAGACTTCTTCGAAGAAAAGTGAGAGAGTTCTATGTAAAACAACTTAAGAAATACACTCTTCATATAAGGAAGAAGTGTATTCAGGATTTTCACAATTAACCATCTCATAGAGAATAACAAATTGAAAGCAGAAAAAAAAAATTTATGGTTAACCCTCATCTGGAGAATGCTTTCGACAGAACACTGAGAAGAGCAGTATGAGAGTCTTAGGAAACGAGAAGTGATGTATAAACTGAGAAAGAATAGCAGAAGTCTTATAAAGTAATTCAGGAGGATATGACATCAATGTTGAGATTAGAAAATGAATCGAAGATAGGGAAGAAGAAAACAGCAACTGAGCAAATTTTAAAGAACCTATATATTGGGAAACAATATAAAAGAATTCTAGAAACCAAACAGAGATATAATTGGAAAACATACCCTTCAGGAGAGGAAAAAGTGTTCAGAATAACATTTCCACTATCAATCAGCTCAGAGAATAACAAACTAAAGGGCAAGAAGATATTCCTTGCTTTTCATTATCTGGGAAGGCTTTTGAAAGAAAACTGAGAAGAGTAAAATGGGAGAGTCTAAGGAAAGGAGAAGTGAATTATAGATTGAGGAAGAGTATCAAAAGCCTTGAAATGGGTAAATCAGTATAATATGTTAATATCTTAGTTAGGATGAGAAGATGAATTGAAGATAGGAGAAGAATCATGACAGCAATATTCAGAATAACAATATTTTATTATCAGTTCATATGTACAGCAAGTTAGCTTGGTGGCAGTGAAGTAAGATATTAGTCTCAATACTTAATTTTTCATTAGTATGTGGGAAGTTCTTTATACATGACTGTTTTCATATTTCCTTCAACTATTACTAGCATTAATACTGGGATATAAAGAGCAATTTAAAAATAACTGTCAAATTGATAATTTGAACTTTCTCACATACTGTTAGAAAGTTTGACTTCTTCCCAAATGTTTCTGTCATCAATATAAACTACATGTTTGTCTTTGAATTAGAGAAATGATTGAAAAACAACATGGAAAACACACTTCAAGAAAGAAAGAAAATTTGAATTTGGGAGGCTTTTACTTGGTAAAATTCCATTATCAATAATAAAAAACAAGTACTGTGTTTAAGAATTTTACTTAATAATTGCGATTCGTAACTCGTTTCACTGCACCGTAGCTTCTTCAGACGAATTCGTCTGAAGAAGCTACGGTGTAGTGAAACGCGTTACGAATCGCAATTATTAAGTAAAATTCCTTAAAACACAGTACTTGTTTTTTATTATTAAAGAAAGAAGAGTTCAGGATCACAATTTCACCATAGACTAGCAAATAGAGAACATATTTAAGGACAAAATATAATTATAGGTTTTCTCTGATGTGGGGAAGGCTTTCAAGAGAGAACTGAGAAGATTACTATGGGAGAGTTGGGAGAGTCTAAGGAAAAGAGGAGTGAATTATAAACTGAGAACGTGTTTAAGGTAGAATGTTGAAAATAGTAGTATGAGAGAGGAGTCTAAGGAAAAAAGGAGTAAATTAGAGACTAGAAGAGTATCAAAAGCCTTTGTAATTGGTATATCATAATAATGTGACAACACAAATGATGAGATGAGAAAATGCATTGATGATAGGAGAAAAAGAATTCAGACAGCAAATTCAGAAGGGATATAAAAATTGTAAAATGTAAATGTAAAAAATACACTTTTCAGGAATACTAGAAGTTTGTGAGATTGTCATTTTACCATCAACCAGTTATAGAGAAGAGCAGACTAAAAGACAAAATGTTTGTTCTGGAGAAAGCTTTCGGCAGAATGCTGAAAAGAGTAGTAGGTGAGAGGAGCCTAAGGAAAAGAGGAGTAAATTATAGACTGAGAAAGAGTATCAAAAGCATTTAAGAATGGTATATCAATATAATGTGGCAACAATGTTGATATAAGAAAATGCATCAAAGATAGGGGAAGAAGAATCCTGACAGCTATATTCAGAAAGGAATGGAAAAATGTATCTGCTCATATGATTGGAGTATTGGCCTTATATCTCCTAAAGGTAAAAGAGACCTGCGCAAATTTCAAGGATCTTATACTATTGGGAAACTATTTCAAAGAATTCTAGAAACCAAACAGAGATATAATTTGAAAACAACATAGGAAAAACTCTTCAGGAAAAGAAGAAATACAGAACACAGATGAAAGCATCTAACAAGAACAACGAAACAGTATTCATGATGACCAAGATTACTCAACAGTAATGGCTGAGGAAATATATATATATATATATATATATATATATATATATATATATATATATATATATATATATATATATATATATATATATATATATATATATATATATATATATATGCTGTGAAGATTTGGTAATAGAATGTGGGTTGAGGATCTAGGAAATCTGTTGTACTGAAACTGATATATAGTTAACATTATTGTAATCTATATGAAGGTTCATAACGTAATTACAAATTTGTGGATACTTGAATCTTATTTGTACTTTCTACAAGAATACTTCAATTCAGAAGATGTTTGTTTTCTGGTAAGCAAATTGTGTGAATTTTCGTCAATTTGAGGTGATACAAAATAGTTATGTACAGGGCAATCATATAAGGTAAACTTTCTATGTATTCAGTAGTGTTCCTTTATTTCATTACTAAGTTCTCGCCTTTATCTTTTAGATACGTTCAAGAAATTTTAATTTGAAGAGAATTTTCAGTTTCTATATCATTAATATTCTTGAGCAGTAATTCGTCCATCTTGCTGTTTCAAACTCATATTTTTGTTTTAATTTTAATGCTTCCTCAATAGGAGAAAGTTGATATTTTCAAATTGAATTGGGATAGTTGTGAATAGCGTTTAAATTTATATGGTTGATGAGTCAGTATCCGTAAAACAATACTGGAAGCTGCATTACCATAAGGATGTGTTAAGCAATATATGAGAGAGTTCCATATAACATAAAGAACTATTAAATATAAATATCGTATCTAATGAGACGTTCATTTTAGTTAAAGCTGGATATGGAAAGGCGTTCAGTATATTTTGCGTTTAGTGTATTAGGCGTTTTTGTATATCAGGTATTTTTATATATAAGGCGTTTTGGTATATTAGGCGTTTCGTCTATTAGGCGTTTTTGTATATTAGGCGTTTTTGTATATTAGGCGTTTTTGTATATTAGGCGTTTAGTATATTAGCTGTTTAGATATAAAAGGCGATCTTAATGAGCTCACTAGTCTATATTACTAAAGCAGTAAGCCTTATTTCGAGGAAAGTGGAGGGGACAATTGGAGTTTGAACCGGGCGGGAAGAAAGGGTCGGCGTGGACGAGCGGGGTCCGTAGGCCCCCGCGAATAATTTTTTTCCGGTAGAGAAACGTCCGAGGAAGATCCGAGCGAAATTCGGAGTCCCTAGCTCGAACGACGGAGGCGCGACGATTTTTCGAAAAATTTCGCCGAAACGTCGCCCCGAGCGAACGGAACGTCGAAACGGCGAGATTTCTTCGGAATCGATAACTCAGATCTTTCGGAGGGCGATCGGAGAGGTCGATCGGGCGAAAATTCCGGCAAAAGTTCCGAAAAAGCGAAAATAAAATACGTCTCCGAAATCTCCGGGATGGAGGGATAATTTCTATAGACTTTGCAGCTATACGAAATATTTATATCGCCTTCGATCGCTACGAAACCCGGACGACGAAAAAGTCTCGAGTTTCGCATTTCGCGCCGCCATAGTTAGATTCTCATAAAACCACGGGAAAACGGAAAAATCTTCCATCGAACGGAGGGCTATCGGCCGACTTTCGCAAATTTTCGCGCTACTTTCCATATTCCGAAAATCTCCGACGGCCAGAAATTCCCGAAATAAACAAACCTCGAGCTGTCAAAATACGGGTTTTTGTTTTAACCATCCTACTTAAACGGGGTCACCGGGAACAAGGATTCGACCTTCGAACGATTCCTACATATCTCGAGATCGGGTCCCCGGCGAGAAAACGTCCTTTCAGGACTTAATTTTCCAATTTGGGAGGGTTTTCGAGACCTTCATTTTCGAAGAATAGAACGGAAACACGGGGGCGGAGGCAATCACCCTCCCTTACTCTCCTTAAACCGCCGATTCTCAATCTGACAAGGCAAAGAAGAAGAAGTTTTAAAGAGGACCGTACCCGGAAACATAGGTGAAAAGAGTAGACGGGATATAAACGAAGACTTATATCCCGTCTATTCTCTCACTAAACGATCGAATATCCGTCCCGTACGACGGACATCGTCGTGTACGGCGGACTTTGCCGTTAAGTTGATAATGTCTAGATGTTCAATATTATCAAGGGCAACAAAAAGAAGAGAAAAAGAAGAAAAATTGTAGATAATGTGAGATTGTTTACGTTCAATTAACAAAACCTCAAATAATCATTCCAAGGTAAGTGAACGTAATTTAATGAATATTTAATGCATCGTAATGTATTTTTTTCAGCATAATGAAGAATCCACATATTTCATATTTACATTCTGTGTCCTAACCTATGTATTCCAATGAAAGAAAACAATAATAAATAAGGTATTTTAAACTGAATTTTGTGTTCATCTGTATTGAATTTTTGTTTCAGTTTATAAACGTGGTAGTATTTATTTGACTACAATTATGAAATTACAAAAATGTAAATGGAATTCAATGTATTTGAAGTAAAGTTATTCAAATTAAAATGTATGAAAGTGACTCTTTGAAAGTGAGTTTTACTTTGAGTGCATATAAGTAGTTCCATTTTAATGAAATATTTATTTTAGATTACAATCCACTTGATAACAAGAAAGAATTAATTGGATTCGCTGTAAACAGGTTGGAAAATTAAATGAAAATTAAGCAAAGACAATATTAAGCAATAACAAGAAAGTTTCAAGTAAATATAAATGTAATACATCCCTGTTCTCTGATAATAATCTTCGTAGATATTTTTGTGTAAGTAAACCAGTCTGATTAATAATAGTTACAATAGAGTCAGATTTCAAACTCTGAAGGAAAGAGATCAAGTAAATTACCTGCAATTCTTAACTTCAAAATTTATTTGTTGAACAATTCTTCATATAGTTGCCATGAAAACTTGAGCTTTTCAGGATATTCCAATATTTACAAAACACATAAGGTACATGTTTTGAGCTACTTCTGTGCATAACACATTCTTTTGTATTTTAAGAAGTTTAGTCACTGAATAACAGGTAGTCTATACATTCAGAATGTAAAGTTTCTTTCTCATTGGTGTTTGTGGAAAACTTGATAAAATCAGGTGAAGCAAATTATGAAGCTTCATTACAACAGGAACTTTCAGTTCGAGAAAATCACATATTTTGTGGAAAATGCAATTACTTCTTGAAAAATGCTGTGTATAGTTGATGATTTTCGTTAAAGATGGTATTTCATCAGGATACATAATGACAAGACCTATCATAAGACAATGCATGGTACATAAGAGAAGAAAATATCTGACTGCAACATTCAGAAGGGCTTGAGAAAGTTTAACAGCTCAAAATAATTGAAAGATTGACATTTGAAAAACAATACTGCAAAAGAAGACTGCAGGAACTGAGAAAATTCTGAAGGACTTCCATTAATGCCAAACTCTTCGAAAGACTTCTTCGAAGAAAAGTGAGAGAATTCTATGTAAAATAACTTAAGAGACACACACTTCATATGAGTAAGAAGTGTGTTCAGGATCTTATTTTTACGATTAACCACCTTAGAACAACAGACTGAATATATAACTGAAAATATTGTGGTTTAGTCTCTATACATTTAGAATATAAAGTTTCTTTTTATTGGTAGTGGTGGGAAACTCGATAAAATCAGGAATATATATATATATATATATATATATATATATATATATATATATATATATATATATATATATATCCAAAAAAGTAAAGAGGTTGGAAAATTAAGTTAAAATAAGCAAAGACAATATTAAGCAATAACAAGAAAGTTTCAAGTAAATATAAATGTAATACATCCCTATTCTCTGATAATAATCTTCATAGATATTTTTGTGTAAGTAAACCAGTCTGATTATTAATAGTTACAATAGAGTCAGATTTCTAACTCTGACGGAAAGAGATCAAGTAAATTACCTGCAATTCTTAACTTCAAAATTTATTTGTTGAACAATTCTTCATATAGTTGGCATGAAAACTTGAGCTTTTCAGGATATTCCAACATTTACATAACACATAAGGTACATGTTTTGAGCTACTTCTGTTCATAACACATTCTTCTGTATTTTAAGAAATTTATTCAAAGCTGTTCACTGAATAACAGGTAGTCTATACATTCAGAAAGTAAAGTTTCTTAATCAGGAGAAGCAAATTATGAAGCTTCATTACAACAGGAACTTTCAGTTCGAGAAAATCACATATTTTGTGGAAAATGCAATTACTTCGTGAAAAATGATGTGTATAGTTAATGATTTTCGTTAAAGATACTCACGTTATATGTTTTAGTCCAGTTTGCTTTTTCATTTTATATTATATAATTGTTATATAGATTATATAATATAGGATTCAAATATGGGGAGAGATTTGAGTTTTGTACAAAGTCGAGATACTTTCAATGTTTCGAATATATTTGCATATATATATATATATATATATATATATATATATATATATATATATATATATATATATATATATATATATATATATATATATATATATAAGAAGTAAAAGATCAAAGAACTTGAAATTGGTGTTTTACCAGGATCTATAACAAGTAACAAGACCTATCATAAGACAATGCATGGTACATAAGGGAAGAAGAGATCTGACTGCGATATTCAGAAGGGCTTGAGAAAGTTCAACAGCTCATAATAATTGAAGGATTTACATTTGAAAAACAATACTGCAAAGGAAGACTGCAGGAACTGAGAAAATTCTGAAGGATTTACATTAATGCTAAACTCTTCGAAAGACTTCTTCGAAGAAAAGTGAGAGAGTTCTATGTAAAACAACTTAAGAAATACACTCTTCATATAAGGAAGAAGTGTATTCAGGATTTTCACAATTAACCATCTTATAGAGAATAACAAATTGAAAGCAGAAAAAAAAATTTATGGTTAACCCTCATCTGGAGAAGGCTTTCGACAGAACACTGAGAAGAGCAGTATGAGAGTCTTAGGAAACGAGAAGTGATGTATAAACTGAGAAAGAATAGCAGAAGTCTTATAAAGTAATTCAGGAGGATATGACATCAATGTTGAGATTAGAAAATGAATCGAAGATAGGGAAGAAGAAAACAGCAACTGAGCAAATTTTAAAGAACCTATATATTGGGAAACAATATAAAAGAATTCTAGAAACCAAACAGAGATATAATTGGAAAACATACCCTTCAGGAGAGGAGAAAAGTGTTCAGAATAACATTTCCACTATCAACCAGCTCAGAGAATAACAAACTAAAGGGCAAGAAGATATTCCTTGCTTTTCATTATCTGGGAAGGCTTTTGAAAGAAAACTGAGAAGAGTAAAATGGGAGAGTCTAAGGAAAGGAGAAGTGAATTATAGATTGAGGAAGAGTATCAAAAGCCTTGAAATGGGTAAATCAGTATAATATGTTAATATCTTAGTTAGGATGAGAAGATGAATTGAAGATAGGAGAAGAATCATGACAGCAATATTCAGAATAACAATATTTTATTATCAGTTCATATGTACAGCAAGTTAGCTTGGTGGCAGTGAAGTAAGATATTAGTCTCAATACTTAATTTTTCATTAGTATGTGGGAAGTTCTTTATACATGACTGTTTTCATATTTCCTTCAACTATTACTAGCATTAATACTGGGATATAAAAGAGCAATTTAAAAATAACTGTCAAATTGATAATTTGAACTTTCTCACATACTGTTAGAAAGTTTGACTTCTTCCCAAATGTTTCTGTCATCAATATAAACTACATGTTTGTCTTTGAATTAGAGAAATGATTGAAAAACAACATGGAAAACACACTTCAAGAAAGGAAGAAGAGTTCAGGATCACAATTTCACCATAGACTAGCAAATAGAGAACATATTTAAGGACAAAATATAATTATAGGTTTTCTCTGATGTGGGAATATTTAAGGCTTTCAAGAGAGAACTGAGAAGAATACTATGGGAGAGTTGGGAGAGTCTAAGGAAAAGAGGAGTGAATTATAAACTGAGAACGTGTTTAAGGTAGAATGTTGAAAATAGTAGTATGAGAGAGGAGTCTAAGGAAAAAAGGAGTAAATTAGAGACTAGAAGAGTATCAAAAGCCTTTGTAATTGGTATATCATAATAATGTGACAACACAAATGATGAGATGAGAAAATGCATTGATGATAGGAGAAAAAGAATTCAGACAGCAAATTCAGAAGGGATATAAAAATTGTAAAATGTAAATGTAAAAAATACACTTTTCAGGAATACTAGAAGTTTGTGAGATTGTCATTTTACCATCAACCAGTTATAGAGAAGAGCAGACTAAAAGACAAAATGTTTGTTCTGGAGAAAGCTTTCGGCAGAATGCTGAAAAGAGTAGTAAGTGAGAGGAGCCTAAGGAAAAGAGGAGTAAATTATAGACTGAGAAAGAGTATCAAAAGCATTTAAGAATGGTATATCAGTATAATGTGGCAACAATGTTGATATAAGAAAATGCATCAAAGATAGGGAAGAAGAATCCTGACAGCTATATTCAGAAAGGAATGGAAAAATGTATCTGCTCATATGATTGGAGTATTGGCCTTATATTTCCTAAAGGTAAAAGAGACCTGCGCAAATTTCAAGGATCTTATACTATTGAGAAACTATTTCAAAGAATTCTAAAACCAAACAGAGATATAATTTGAAAACAACATAGGAAAAACTCTTCAGGAAAAGAAGAAATACAGAACACAGATGAAAGCATCTAACAAGGAAACAGTATTCATGATGACCAAGATTACTCAACAGTAATGGCTGAGGAATATATATATATATATATATATATATATATATATATATATATATATATATATATATATATATATATATATATATATATATATATATATATATATATATGTGAAGATTTGGTGATAGAATGTGGGTTGAGGATCTAGGAAATCTGTTGTACTGAAACTGATATATAGTTAACATTATTGTAATCTATATGAAGGTTCATAACGTAATTACAAATTTGTGGATACTTGAATCTTATTTGTACTTTCTACAAGAATACTTCAATTCAGAAGATGTTTGTTTTTCTGGTAAGCAAATTGTGTGAATTTTCGTCAATTTGAGGTGATACAAAATAGTTATGTACAGGGCAATCATATAAGGTAAACTTTCTATGTATTCAGTAGTGTTCCTTTATTTCATTACTAAGTTCTCGCCTTTATCTTTTAGATACGTTCAAGAAATTTTAATTTGAAGAGAATTTTCAGTTTCTATTTCATTAATATTCTTGAGCAGTAATTCGTCCATCTTGCTGTTTCAAACTCATATTTTTGTTTTAATTTTAATGCTTCCTCAATAGGAGAAAGTTGATATTTTCAAATTGAATTGGGATAGTTGTGAATAGTGTTTAAATTTATATGGTTGATGAGTCAGTATCCGTAAAACAATACTGGAAGCTGCATTACCATAAGGATGTGTTAAGCAATATATGAGAGAGTTCCATATAACATAAAGAACTATTAAATATAAATATCGTATCTAATGAGACGTTCATTTTAGTTAGAGCTGGATATGGAAAGGCGTTCAGTATATTTTGCGTTTAGTGTATTAGGCGTTTTTGTATATCAGGCATTTTTATATATAAGGCGTTTTGGTATATTAGGCGTTTCGTCTATTAGGCGTTTTTGTATATTAGGCGTTTTTGTATATTAGGCGTTTTTGTATATTAGGCGTTTAGTATATTAGCTGTTTAGATATAAAAGGCGATCTTAATGAGCTCACTAGTCTATATTACTAAAGCAGTAAGCCTTATTTCGAGGAAAGTGGAGGGGACGGTTGGAGTTTGAACCGGGCGGGAAGAAAGGGTCGGCGCGGACGAGCGGGGTCCGTAGGCCCCCGCGAATAATTTTTTTCCGGTAGAGAAACGTCCGAGGAAGATCCGAGCGAAATTCGGAGTCCCTAGCTCGAACGACGGAGGCGCGACGATTTTTCGAAAAATTTCGCCGAAACGTCGCCCCGGGCGAACGGAACGTCGAAACGGCGAGATTTCTTCGGAATCGATAACTCGGATCTTTCGGAGGGCGATCGGAGAGGTCGATCGGGCGAAAATTCCGGCAAAAGTTCCGAAAAAGCGAAAATAAAATACGTCTCCGAAATCTCCGGGATGGAGGGGATAATTTCTATGGACTTTTGCAGCTATACGAAATATTTATATCGCCTTCGATCGCTACGAAACCCGGACGACGAAAAAGCCTCGAGTTTCGCATTTCGCGCCGCCATAGTTAGATTCTCATAAAACCACGGGAAAACGGAAAAATCTTCCATCGAACGGAGGGCTATCGGCCGACTTTCGCAAATTTTCGCTCTACTTTCCATATTCCGAAAATCTCCGACGGCCAGAAATTCGCGAAATAAACAAACCTCGAGCTGTCAAAATACGGGTTTTTGTTTTAACCATCCTACTTAAACGGGGTCACCGGGAGAAAGGATTCGACCTTCGAACGATTCCTACATATCTCGAGATCGGGTCCCCGGCGAGAAAACGTCATTTCAGGACTTAATTTTCGAATTTGGGACGGTTTTTGAGACCTACATTTTCGAAGAATAGAACGGAAACACGGGGGCGGAGCCAATCACCCTCCCTTACTCTCCTTAAACCGCCGATTCTCAATCTGACAAGGCAAAGAAGAAGAAGTTTTAAAGAGGACCGTACCCGGAAACATAGGTGAAAAGAGTAGACGGGATATAAACGAACACTTATATCCCGTCTATTCTCTCACTAAACGATCGAATATCCGTCCCGTACGACGGACATCGTCGTGTACGGCGGACTTTGCCGTTAAGTTGATAATGTCTAGATGTTCAATATTATCAAGGGCAACAAAAAGAAGAGAAGAAGAAGAAAAATTGTAAATAATGTGAGATTGTTTACGTTCAATTAACAAAACCTCAAATAATCATTCCAAGGTAAGTGAACGTAATTTAATGAATATTTAATGCATCGTAATGTATTTTTTTTTCAGCATAATGAAGAATCCACATATTTCATATTTACATTCTGTGTTCTAACCTATGTATTCCAATGAAAGAAAACAATAATAAATAAGGTATTTTAAACTGAATTTTGTGTTCATCTGTATTGAATTTTTGTTTCAGTTTATAAACGTGGTAGTATTTATTTGACTACAATTATGAAATTACAAAAATGTAAATGGAATTCAATGTATTTGAAGTAAAGTTATTCAAATTAAAATGTATGAAAGTGACTCTTTGAAAGTGAGTTTTACTTTGAGTGCATATAAGTAGTTTCATTTTAATGAAATATTTATTTATAGATTACAATCCACTTGATAACAAGAAAGAATTAATTGGATCCACTGTAAACAGGTTGGAAAATTAAATGAAAATTAAGCAAAGACAATATTAAGCAATAACAAGAAAGTTTCAAGTAAATATAAATGTAATACATCCCTGTTCTCTGATAATAATCTTCGTAGATATTTTTGTGTAAGTAAACCAGTCTGATTAATAATAGTTACAATAGAGTCAGATTTCAAACTCTGAAGGAAAGAGATCAAGTAAATTACCTGCAATTCTTAACTTCAAAATTTATTTGTTGAACAATTCTTCATATAGTTGCCATGAAAACTTGAGCTTTTCAGGATATTCCAATATTTACAAAACACATAAGGTACATGTTTTGAGCTACTTCTGTGCATAACACATTCTTTTGTATTTTAAGAAGTTTAGTCACTGAATAACAGGTAGTCTATACATTTAGAATGTAAAGTTTCTTTCTTATTGGTGTTTGTGGAAAACTTGATAAAATCAGGTGAAGCAAATTATGAAGCTTCATTACAACAGGAACTTTCAGTTCGAGAAAATCACATATTTTGTGGAAAATGCAATTACTTCTTGAAAAATGCTGTGTATAGTTGATGATTTTCGTTAAAGATGGTATTTCATCAGGATACATAATGACAAGACCTATCATAAGACAATGCATGGTACATAAGAGAAGAAAATATCTGACTGCAACATTCAGAAGGGCTTGAGAAAGTTTAACAGCTCAAAATAATTGAAGGATTGACATTTGAAAAACAATACTGCAAAAGAAGACTGCAGGAACTGAGAAAATTCTGAAGGACTTCCATTAATGCCAAACTCTTCGAAAGACTTCTTCGAAGAAAAGTGAGAGAATTCTATGTAAAATAACTTAAGAGACACACACTTCATATGAGTAAGAAGTGTGTTCAGGATCTTATTTTTACGATTAACCACCTTAGAACAACAGACTGAATATATAACTGAAAATATTGTGGTTTAGTCTCTATACATTTAGAATATAAAGTTTCTTTTTTATTGGTATTGGTGGGAAACTCGATAAAATCAGGAATATATATATATATATATATATATATATATATATATATATATATATATATATATATATATATATATATATATATATATATATATATATATATATATATATATATATATATATATATATATAAAAAGTAAAAGATCAAAGAACTTAAAATTGGTGTTTCACCAGGATATATAATAACAAGACCTATCATAAGACAATGCATGGTACATAAGGGAAGAAAAGATCTGACTGCAACATTCAGAAGGGCTTGAGAAAGTTTAACAGCTCAAAATAATTGAAGGATTGACATTCGAAAAACAATACTGCAAAAGAAGACCGCAGGAACTGAGAAAATTCTGAAGGACTTCCATTAATGCCAAACTCTTCGAAAGACTTCTTCGAAGAAAAGTGAGAGAATTCTATGTAAAATAACTTAAGAGACACACACTTCATATGAGTAAGAAGTGTGTTCAGGATCTTATTTTTACGATTAACCACCTTAGAACAACAGACTGAATATATGACTGAAAATATTTATGGTTTTCCCTCATCTGGAGAAGGCTTTTGACAGAACACTGAGAAGAGAAGTATGAGAGTCTCAGGAAAAAAGGAGTTATTTATAAACGGAGAAAGAGTAGCGAAAGCTTTATAATATACAACGGTGTGTGAGAAAGTTTGCCTTCTTCCCAAATTTTTTTGTCATTAATATATAATACCTGTTTGTCTTTGAATTAGAGAAATAATTGAAAACAACATGGAAACACTTCAAGAAAGGAAGAAGTGTTCAGGATTACATTTTCACCATTGACTAGCAAATAGAGAAGAACAGACTTAAGGGCATAATATGATTATTATAGGTTTTCTCTGATCTGGTATAGGCTTTCAACAAAGAACTGAGAAGAACACTATGGGAGCGTTGGGAGATTCTAAGGAAAAGAGGAGTGAATTATTAACTGTGAACGTGTTTAAGGTAGATTTCAGTCCTGTCCCCACTTATGATGGCACTTTGGAAAATGTGCCAGCTCATAACAATTAAAGGATTGACATTATAATTCCAATACTGAATAGAGGAGACAAAAGTCAAAGAGCAAATTTTAGGGATTTACTTTATTGCAAAAGAATTCTTGAAACCAAACTGAGAGGATTAATTGAAAAACAACTTGAGAATCACACTTTTCAGGGATGCAAGAAGTTATTGGGATTGCATCTTTACCATCAACCAGTTATAAGGAAGTGTAGACTAAAAGACAAAAAAATATGAATGGCTTTCCTTGATCTGAAGGAAGCTCTTGGCAGAATGTTGAAAATAGTAGTAGGGGAGAGTCTAAGAAAAAGAGGAGTGACTTATGAACTGAAGAAGTATATCAGAAGCCTATATACAGCAGATAAAAATCATATAAAGACTGGAAATTCCATATTGGACTCATTTTTACTGAGAACTCAGGCAGGGTGGAGTGTTGAGTAAATTATTATTTCTTATTGTTATAGATGTTGTCCACGAAGTAATGGAGAAACATCATACATGATACAAAAGCCTGGAATCAATTGGAATTTGTAAATTATGTGATGGTATGTCCTAAGAACAAATCGAGAAAAATGATGGTCATGGAAAGGAATCACAAACAGGTATATATGGCAATAGTCGAAATAAAACTTAATCGAGAGAGAATATAAGAGGATAGGAAATGCTTCTAAGCTGCATTCTTCAATAGCAAACTAATTTATGAGAAACAGGAAGATGAGTAATTGAACAAAAATATTTCAATTGAAGAAGGCATTAATTAGATCTGTTATCGCATGCGGTAGTGAAAGCAGGCTTTTGAGTTTGGCACAGAAGAGCAAACTACAAGTTATAAAAATGAAGTACCTGCAAAGATTAAAGTGAGTGACACAAAAAAGAGACTGACTGAAAAAGGAGGATATGAGAAATGAACTGGAAGTAGAATCTTTATTGGAATGTATCAAAAGGCATCTGTTGATATGGTTGAACATTTGGTGAGAATGAGAAGGGGGACCAGTGAAACGCATATAGCAAACATAGGTCAGGAACCGCTGGGTGAGTGGAAAACTTAAGGAGACATCGAATGACGAATGACATTCTACAATTATAGAAAAAAGGCACAAATTGGAATGAAACCAAACAGTTTGCTAAAAATAGAATACGAAGAACAATATATATATATATATATATATATATATATATATATATATATATATATATATATATATATATATATATATATATATATATTTGGGATATTGTGAACTGAAAACTATCGAGGGGTGAAAGTTTATGAGAGAGTGCTAGAAGGGAAACTGTTACAGAAAGTGGAACAACAACTGGCTGACTCACAGAGCAGATTTCAGAAGGGGTACAGTATCCAGGATCATATTTTCAGCCTTAAACAGAATACCGAGAAAATACTCATTCAGGATCTCAAGGTGTGGATAGCGTTTATTGATCTAGAGAAAGTCTTCGATAGGATATTGAGACATCGAGTTTGGGAAATTTTGGCACAAAGACAAATAGGACACAATTTTCTAAGGGCACTAAAAAGCTTATATGCTGTATGCAGGAACGTGGTATGAGTAAGAGGGATAGAATCTGAAGAGTTTGTCACCGAACAAGGCTTGAGACGTATTGAGTCCCCTTCTGTACATAGTGGTCATGGATGAAATTATCAAAGAGGCGAGAACTAAAGTCAGAAAACTCCACTTGGGTTTCAAAAATTTTTATCCAGTTGAAATCACTGAGTGCGCCTTTGCTGATGATTTGGCGATTTTTGCCAAAAATGAAAATGATCTCCAGTACAATAAGGATGTTTGGACTAACTGCCTTACGAGATGATCCCTAAAAATCAACGAAGGAAAAACGAAAATTATAGTTATATCGAATAACAGAAATAATCCGAAGGTGACACTCAACAACAAAATCATAGAAAGAGTAGAAACTTTTAAATATTAGGGGTATATAGTGGAGGAAAAGGGTAAATAGGATTTGGAAATCGGAGAAAGTGCTGCGAAAGTTTATGGAACATTCAGCAAAAGTTTTCTTATAAAAAGAAGGATCGGGAGAAAATCGAAATTGAAAGTTTATAAGTCAATATACGCGCCGATTATTTTGGCTCTGAATCATGGACATTGAGTAGAAGGGAGAAAAGCAAAATAGTTTCGATGGAGATGAAGTATCTAAGAGGTGTGGTTGGAGTGACAAAGAGAGATAGACTAAGAAATCAAGATATAAGACAACAGCTAGAAGTAGACAGTATTGTGAAGATAATTGGCCGAAACCAGCTTGGACATTTATGCAGAATGGATAGTTCAAGACAGATAAATCTATTTGGGATACACGAACGAAGACGAAGAGAAAAGGGGACGACCCAGGGAAACGTGGAATGGGGTGGTAGCGAAGATACTAGCGGGACAGAATTTAGAGATGACAGAAGCGAAGAGAATGGCACAAAATAGGGACACTGGCGAAATAGTGTTTCGAATGTAAATTATTTAAGTTGATTTTCATTATTTGATTTTTGATTAAGTTTTCTCTATTTCGAATATTGTAAAATTATGTTTTGTATCAAGCCTTACACCGTTACTCGGTAGAAAGGCTTTTAAATGATAAATATATATGCTAGCTCAATTGGAGTAAGTTGAGATTTTCAAATTGATTGTATCTCTTTGAATTAGAATAGTAGTGAATAGTGTTGACATTCGTATGGTTGATGAGTCAGTATACATAAAACAATACTGAAAACTGCGTTACCATAAGGATGTATGAGGCAATATATGAGAGAGTTCCATATAAAATAAAGAATTATTAAGTATAAATATCAGTGAATATATGAGGCTTTCCGTATAGATAGAGTTGGATATGAAAAGGCGTTCAGTATATTTGGTTTTTAGTACATTAGGCGTTTAGTTTATTAGGCGTTTTTGTATATTAGGTGTTTTTGTATATTGTGCATTTTTGTATATTAGACGTTTTTGTATATTAGGAGTTGGAGTTTATGTATATTAGTCGTTTTTGTATATTAGGCGTTTAGTGTATGAGGCGTTTTTGTATATTAGGCGATTTTGTATATTAGGCGTTTTTGTATATGAGGCGATCTTAATGAGCTCACTAGTGTATATATACTAAACGCGTAAGGCACTTTTCCGTCAAAATGGAGGGGATGGAATGTGGTTGAACCGGGACGGGATTTTTCGAATAGCTCTCGAGCGGAAGGCGGAGGCCGGGCTGAGTAATTTTTTTACAAAACTAGGTAGTCGGTCGAAAGTGCGTGCGAAATCAGGAGGCCGCGGAACCCCGAACGGTGGTGATACGAATTTTCGAAAATTTTCGCGATATCGCCAGATCTCGAAAACGGAAAGAGTCAAGTGCCGGATTCCTTCGGTATCGGTAAATTCCGTCTTTCGGAAGACGATTCGTACAGCGATAATCTCGAAATTTCCAGAAAAACCTTTTGAAAACGCCAAAAAGAGAAAGGTCCACGATTTTCTCGAAACGGCAGGGAGGAAATTACCCAAACGAGTAGGCTATACAAATTCTTTCCTTCGCCTAATCGGTCCCGCACTTTTTACCGAACGAAGCGTTCGTCTTTCCCATCTTGCTTCATGATATTTTTATCGCGTATTTTCCATGGGAAACCTTATAAATCCGCGTCAGAAAAAAGGTCCATTTTCAGACGCGGAAGATAATTCCACATTTTCGAAAAAACGGACACGCCCATCGAAAGTCGTTTGCGAAAACGCTTCGGTTTGAGGTTTAAAACTATCGACACAAAAGGGAAAATACCACGGAATCCGAGAAGAAACACGAAATTTGATTTTCGCGAAAAGGGCATTCCAATATCTTTAATTAATTCCGGAAAAACGACCTATTTGCTCGATACCCCTGCCGTCTTCATTTCCTTTTCCACCAATAGGAAACGAAACACGTCGGTAACACGACGATTACTGAGCGTCGTCGTTGACGTTGACGATTCTCAAACTCAAATTCCAGGGTTTGGATCGTCGAGTAACATAAAGAAATATCAATAACATAAAAAATATCAATCATCTCATCATTAAAGGTACATCGAAATCATCTCGAAACCTGTCCGGTTACGTAGAACGTAAAAGGTTTCGATTCTATCGCGAGAAAAACGTCGTATTTGGAACGAATAGGGGAGAGCTCCTTCGAAACGTAAGTAAACATTACGTATTTCGTTCGTTTTTGCACGAAAATTCATATATTCTCACGAAACAAACGTTGCAAACGATGCGTTAATTCGTCTAAATTTTCATTTACGTCCTATTTCTACCTATTTACTGGATTAAAATACGTATTTTCTTCTATTTCCATGCACACAGCGTTCGTGACGAAAGTTGAAGTAGGTTGTTTACATTCCAGTCAGTCGGCCATATTGTCCGACGTTCTCGAAAGGGACGCTTGAAAACGAAAATGAGCTTTGAAAATGGATTTGTACATTTATTTTCGCTACGAGTGAAGGCCTATTGTTATTACCTACGATACCAATTCCAGCGATATAAACCATCCGTATTTTCCAATGTTATTAGAAAAATAAGCTACTCGAAAAGTAAGTATTTACAGCACGATCTTTTCGTCAATAATAACACGAAAATTTTCAGCTTATTCCACTAAGTAGAACGGAAAAATTTGCAAAACTGAACGGAACAAGTTTTAATCTGCACGCAAAACTGAATATCACAAGAGTGTAAGCCAACCGAGAATATAATTTGGTATCTGAAGGTACGGTATTATTTATCGTTTTCTCCGAAGACGAATCATCTCAATATTCTCAATGAAATCAAGAATGTGCAGCTTATCGAAGGCAATCTAACGAATACCTAATGTGGTTTTTTCAGGCTACAGTGTTCACAAGTGCAAGATCAAATCAAAAACTTCTTTATTTTGTGGTAACAGGCTCTATTTTGAAGGTAAAAAGAGTGCATGGGTCGAAGAAAAACAATGAACAGAATGCAGCTTTTCAGTCCTAACATTACACAAGTGAAATTGGTTATTCAACAGATGCAATCGTAACACAACCAGATGTATCCTGTTGGCCTTTATATTCTAATACGATAATATTGAATAGTACTCAGCAATATGTCAGGTTGGTACATTCTTTTTTCTCACAATTACATATAAACTCTCTAATGCATGTAGTAATCGTAGCAAACCATTAATCTAACATTATGAATATTTTGCAGATATATATGAGCTATGTTTATCGAAACGTCACTAACAACAATCTATGCAACAGTGTTACTGCTGTTTCTCGATGAGTGAAATAAATTTCAACCAGGAGGCATGAGCCTATTTTATGGGCCTAAGGTTAGTAAGGTTTTGTTTTTATGAAAGTGAGAAAGGAATATGCTCGACAATAAGTGCTCATTGAGAAATGTTATGGCTCTTACATTACTCATTAGTTTTAATTTTTCACAGCAACAATTTCTGAGGAGGCATTTGATGTTTACCAAGAAAATTTGTTGAACTTCGTATTTCATCATACAAAAATGCAACGTTTATCGTTACAACATGAGATAAAATTTTGCCGAGAAATGAAAACTGAACGGATAAGTGCTCAAGTACCTTATTGGAATTTGAAATGGTAGTGGTAGTATTGGATGTATTTATTTTGACATTGTACAAGCATTGATAAAAATATGTGTTTATTCATCTTGAAATTGTTTCAAAATTGTCGAGGTGAGAATTTCGTGCATGTTTAAGACTAAATTTCTTATTCAACATTTCTCAATTTTAACTCTATTTCACAACACCGATAATGAAACTTGAAATGCTCTGAATGTTGGGAGATAATTATTGTATCCATCACTTACAGATTCAAGAATTATCTCTTCGACACTGATAAAAGAAAGAAAAAACATATTAAATTTTTCTCAGAATAATTCTTCTGCTTTCAAAATAAAATTTTTGGCAGCCCTTTAATAGTTCAATACCTGAGAAACCTATGGTACGAGACCAGAAAATGAAATTTGGGATGTCCAGAACGAAGAGCAAATATTCGGCCATTTCGGAGGTACCTTTTTTTTGCATATACCAGTACATCATATATCAGTTTTAATATCAACTCCTAATAAATATTTTCTCAACTGGAATTTGTGTCAAGCATTTGGATGTAGTATGTGAATTCTTTCACAAAAATTTTTCTGTATATTTCAATATCAATTTGAAATAATTTTCTTAACCTTTCATCTGTTTTTCTTGCTTCTGTAAAGAATGTAGTTGGTTGTTTCTTTGAAAAATGTCTTGAATTTGTTATCCATATTCATCTTCCATATCATGTATACTAAATAATTAAGGAAATTCTAACAAAGTCTATGTATTCAGAACTCTCAAAATAAGATATCTATTATCACATAGTTCTTGAATTCTTGATGTAATTAATTAATATATTCTTTATTAGTCATCAATATACAAGTTGAGAGTATTCATGACAAGTCACTCAAAAATCGACATTACTAGATTTTAACTTGAATTGAGACAAACACTGTGTGTATAGACTATATCCGAACAAAATGGCAAACATACATCAATATAAACACAAAGCAGTGAGAATAGGAGTAAAAACCAAAAACAATCAGAACATGATATACATATAGAGACAATCAGACCGAGGTATCAATACAAGACGGTAAGGATAATATATTAAAAAGACAGATCGAAACATAAAACTCTCCATTATCGGCATATTATTCACTTAAAGTATCTAGAATTCCTATTACTATGAACTCATTAACTTTTTGGTTTCATTTTGAAATTTGCTCCACTATAAAATTTCTTCGAACATTTAAGATTCAAAATAATTGCTCCAGGAAGAAAGGTCTGAAGACATTCCAGATCGAATAGCGTTCAGTGCTCTATGTGTCCAACAAATGACCTGTAGCAACATAAAATTAATGGACACCATATTAAACTATGTTTATTTGTATTACCTCTGATGTATTTCTCGATGGTATTTTCCTGCATCACTTCATCTCAGTTTGCCATTATTTTGAAGATTGTGGTTTTTCAGAACTTTGATGATTAAATTGATGTGAAGCCCAGTTTTGAATTTTGCCATAGTCAAATGTTCAATTGTCTCTTTTTGTAGTTCATATTGAATACTAAAAATTCTTTCCCTCGGTTCTGACAACTTTAACTTTCAAAATTGAACAGGGCTTGGTTGTCTTTACGTACAAGAAATTACTTATAGCAATATATCAATGGTACCTAAGTATGTTTATTTCACTTATCTCTGATGTCTTTCTCGATTGTATATGTCTTTATGCATCACTTCATTTTACATTGCTATCATCTTAAATCTCTCATTAATCTTTGCGAATACAAAGCAAAACAACTTCAATTTTATATAGGTTATGTCATAAACAGTCGTCAACTTGATCTTTTTCTTTTACTTGGCTCTTGGTAACTTTTACCTACTCTATCGAGGAATACGGAATGGGCTCAGCTTTCGAGCATTCTACCCAGACACTGTTGTTGGAATTTGTCAATTTGAAATTCAATAATGCTTACATCGAAACGGTAACTCTGTCTTTAACACGACCTTAGTAACTAAGACCATTTCGGCAGGCTACCAAATCATTTCCAGATCACACCAAATTCTTGAAATGGTTTGATTTCATCAACCAGTTAATATGACGTTTTGCCACAACTTATCGGGTCATTTTCGAAGTTTCGAACGTGATTTTTGACATTCACGCGTGACAGGTTAGTTTGAAGTTTTTCAATAAAACACAAAGGTACATCGAGGGTTTGCCTGGGGGCAACGTGGGTACGAGCGTAAAAGTGTTTATAACGCAAGGTTAGTTGGAGTAAAGTTACGTGGAGGACGGAAATACATGAAATTGTTATTCCAAACTCCCCTGATTCAATCCATTGCTTTATATTTATACTATTCGATCAATGATCAGTTATAAAAGAGAGTTCTATCGTCGATACAAGCTGGGGTACATCCCATCCGGAAATTACCGATCGAGTTACATCCATTACAGAGATAATACAGCATAAGTAACTTATTGTCGATGCATTCATAGCCCACGACTTGTAAAGATGATAATGTGTTGCGTCGGTCTATTCTATTTTTAAGTTTTCGTTTCGAATCATTTAAAGAGATAACAAAGCATTCTCAATATTTCTAATTAAAGACATTTTACACGATTGACTTCACAAATAAGTACATGTGAAAGTTTTTGAAATTGTGCCAAGAAACACACAACATTTTAGACGGGTATAATTCCAAAGCCCTTTGAAGAATGCCATCGCGTAGAATATAAAATTAAAATCCATAAAGGTACCCATCACACACACACCCTACTCTGAGTGTATTTGGGCAGAATTTACAAGTTATTTTGTGATATTGAACATATTGAAATTGCATAAATTTATGCATTTGAACACATCTAAATACAAACACACACACATATATCTATTATTATATTATATTGACTCAATAATGACTGAAGACGAACCAAAGCTACAACATATAAATTGAAAGGTATCTTTATATTTGAATATGTTGAGATGTTTCAGGGCGACCGATGATGTATATATATATATGACCGATCGAGGCGCAGGGTAGTTTGAAGCGCCCGAGTTTTAGGCTCAAGTTAATGTGGGGCGCTTGAGCGTTTATAACAAAGTAGTTCTGGGTGCAAGGTGGTTTTCGTCGTGTGGATGTTCGGACGCAAGATAGTTCTGGACGTTTGAAGGCGTAAGATAGTTCAGGGAGTTTATGCCCGAGGTATTTCGGGGCGAGTAGGCGTTTGGGGATGAGAGGTACATCTGCTTGCCTAGGCGTTCAATTTGCAAGGTAGATCTGCCCGCCTAGGCGTTTTGGGTGCAAGATAGATCTGTCCGCCCAAGCGTTTGATATACAAGGTAGATATTCCCGCCTAGGCGTTTAATATACAAGGTTGATCTGCCCGCCTAGGCGTTTGTTATACAAGGTTGATCTGCCCGCCTAGGCGTTTTGGGTGCAAGGTAGATCTGCCCGTCTAGGCGTTTGATATACAAGGTAGATCTGCCCGGCTAGGCGTTTGATGTACAAGGTAGATTTGCCCGCCTGCTAGTATATAATATTAAAGTCGTAAGGCATTTTTCGGGAATAATCCGAGGGGATAACGATAGTTTGAACCGGGTGGAGAAGAAGCGTCGCGGTGTATTTTTTTCCAAAGAAGAAGTGCCTGAGGAAGGTTTTTGCCGAAGTTGGAGTTCCTAGCGCCAACGACGGAGCCCTGAGGATTTTTCGAAAATTTTCGCCGAAACGTCGCCAACGGTGAACGGATAGTCGAAACGGCGAGATTTCATCTATTCTACTTATATGGGTATATTCGATTCCTGCATATCTCGAGATCGGGTCCGCGAAGAGAAATCGTTACCTTTCGACTTAATTCTCGTTAGACAATTTTTGAGATGTAGCATTTCGAGAAAAAGACTGGAAACACGGGGGCGGAGCCATTCACCTCACCTACTGCCGCTCAGATCGCTATTCAAGCTCGGTCGGCAGTCAATCTCATAAACGCGCCAAAGTCGATGTCTCCGGCACAGCTGCTTATTTCATCGGACTTTGTATTCCGGAAGTCAGCCCTACCAACGTGTAGAATTTTATGCTCTCTCTCTTTTGAATTGAAATAGTGAGATGGAAATAGTTAATAATTTCAGCGTTACCAACATAATTTCGGCTCTACCAACATCTTTCACATAATGCTCTCTCCCTTCTGAATGAAATATCCCTGTGTTACAGACATCATTTAATTTAGTCTTATAGTCGATCTGTCAGATTAAAGAATTCCAAATTTTATTTCAATGAAAAGTTTAACGAAACTTGAAATAAACTTTTAGAGGTAAGTTAGTAGTTTGATGTTTATTCTGTCCAGTTTTGTATATATCTTTTCAAAGAAAGAAACGACAAACTTTCAAAATTTATAAATTTAACAGTTTGTGGTTATTCTAACCTAAATATTCAAACGGAATGTTATAATAAAAAGAAGTTGAGGAGACTAACAATAATGTTTGAAAGGTAAGTTATAATTTGTGGTTTATTTATGTATTTTGATGTATGTTTTTTCAGCATGCTCAAGAGATGTACTCAGAATTTACATATTTCATTTTTCTTTCATGGTTATTCTAACCTCTATGTGTTGAAAGATTTCCTGGAATTACTAGGATTTTTAACGAATCAATTGAGACTATGTTGAAAATGAGATATCCTTTGAGTTGCTATTAATAGGTCTTTAGCTCTTTTGTAGAATTTTTTCTGAAAAGAACTCAGTTAAGTTTTCATTAGTTCATTTAGAGTATGTATCATATAAATGTTGAAAGCTTTCCACTAAAGACTATATCAGTATTAAAATATTTCAAACTTGATGTCAATAAGACCGTGCCATTTCAACTTGAATTTTCGTTTCAGTTTATTCAGGAGGAAGTACGTTTCTATTCTACAATTAATCAAAAAGTGAATAAGATTCACTGTGTTCAAGTTTGAAGGAAATGAGATCTCATAACTCTGTGGCATAGACTAAGTATAGGAGAAGAGATAGCACCCCATAGAATGAATTTAAGTTTTTATACCGGCCAGAATCGTGATCCTGGCTGGTTGGGATAGGTCAGGGTTGAAAGATTGAGATGAGGTTCATAGATGGTCCATAGATGGCTCTTGATAAAACAGAATACTATAATTTTTTATTTTCAGTTACAACTATCAGATAGCTGATAAAATTCAGTTATCTCAGAATGATAATCCATGGGCGTACTTTTCCTTATACAGTAGATAGAAGAGATTACGATAATTAAATAGTCAGATTCTCATAACAGAAATAGAGATATGACTTTTTGAGGAAAATTATAACAATACTCTTTTAGAAGCCAACTCTAAAAAATTCAAATAATTCCATTATGAGGATTGCGAATATTACTACGTACAAAATATCACGGTTTAAGATGGAAAAGTTTATTCAACGTTATAACTAATTCGAGCTTCCTTATCACAGACAAGTAGCGACTTCATTCATTATTGCCAAATTTTTTCACATTGCACGAAATATAACAATTTTTTGAATACCTATACCGTATTTTTGATGAAAGAGTTTCTGGATGAATATTCATATGAACTCTCTTTCCTCAATTCACTGAAAGTATTAGCTCCTGATGTTTGGCTACATATTCAAAGAACACTTGTATAAATACATTTTAAAATGATTCGAACTTAGTAGACAAACTCCAGAACTTCATACAATATATGATTTCTGGGAAAAACTATTACTTGAACGTCTTTTCTTATAACTACAGAGCCTGCAACCAAAAGCAACCAGTGTTTTTGAGGAATTGAGATGTTCGGACCTTTTTCATAGTAATCTAAGGATAGGATATATTTTACTCAAGAAAAGATATGCTGGCGATGATGGGAGCATCATATCGTTGATAAGTACCATCAACAATCCAAATCAGATTTTTTATAGAATTTGAAAAAATAAATACAAGACAATTTTGATATAGAAAAGTAACATGCAATGAATAGCTTTCCATCGAAATATTTATCAAATACCTACGAGAGTATTATGATCTTCTAGGTTCTCATAAGATATAATTTCAGTTTCTGAACTGTCAACTTCTTCAAATGCATAAAATTATTCATTAAAACATACCGCTTCGAAACGGTTAGCCCTAAAAAACTGTGTCCATGGTTTCCTGTATTGAAGAAAATCTTGGTAAGCCCAATATTTCGTTAAAGAGTTTTTTTGTATTTGCTTTTTTCTACAATCTATAGTGCCAACCCAGTGCAGTTAGGAGGTTTACTTCTCCTGGAACCTGGATACCAGACCAGCGGCGAACGATGATTATTGTCCGTAACTCTGCTGCTTGTGGCTGCTTTCGGGCATCGCCAGAGGCGTCAGACTAAACACACAGTGTTGTCAGATTGATTATTAATAGAAATTATCAATTATTTTATAGATGAAGAAGATTCTTGAAAAAATTGCAATCTTCAACGTAGATATAGGTTTCCTTTCAAATTTCACATTATATGGAATACGTAAATGAAAAATTTTGTGAATAATTCAAAGCAATTAAGATTTCAAAGTTAAGTACCTCAAAATGTACGTTTCATCATGTCATTGATTAATAAAATAGATTGGAGCTTTCATACGATTCTATACTTAAGTTTACAAGGAATACGTCTACATATAGTGTGGGCGAATACAAATGTGTTCATTGTAAATAATAATCGAATATACCTTTCTTTTCAAGTCTTGAATATACAATTCTTTTTCTCTCAAGATTCTTTATGGCTGGTGAAAATATCCAATCACCTTTGAGTCTTTAAGGTTTTCGGTAGCCCCCTCTGGATTATTTCCAAAAAACCATTTGAGTTTCAAGATGTGATGAAATGATTGATTGTTGAATTCTTTTTAGAACAAGTAAATTTCTATTGAATTTCTCATGTTTCTTTCCCAATTTGTAAAAACTCATTTTCACCAAGAATGAAATGGAAGGAGAACCATTGTTAGAATAGGTGCTGAAAAAATAGCAGTCAGGACATATCCTGCAATCCTACGATTATCGTAGGATTGCAGGAAATCTAACAATTTTTTCAATACATATCTCCTTAGTCCTTTTCATGACCTTGGTTGCTATGTAAAATTTTTTCTGAGATTTGTATAGACATATAAAATTATGATTGTTGAAATATTTTTCTGCTGGTTTTCTTTTCCATTGTTACAGATTCCTGTTCCAAACCCCTTTCTATCACCCTTGTCTTCGTTTAGAAATCATGAAATGTAGGAGAGATTGAAGTGGCTAACCAGAAAAATCTTTGGTACTCTTTTTGTACACACGAGACTAACACAACATAAACAGACAAGCTATTGCTAGTGTAATAGCGACAGGAAACGAGTTTTTCTTCAGGTTTTTCACTCGTTTATTGAATCATATACAAGATAGTGAGGTTCCCCTGTTTCCTGAGCTCACACCTGTGCTTTTCTGATACACACCAAAATTATAGATATAAGCATTTATTGTAAATACAATTATTCAATTTTGTGAAGAGTTTTTAGTTTTTATCAATACTTCAGAATTTATGAAGACAGTTAATAAATTGTTCGATTATTTGAATGTGAAGAAAAAGAGAATTTACGCTCTTTCGCGAAAGAATTATCACCTCGAGAATAATTTGAGGCAATTTACCGATTATGTTCGTACTTGAGAAATTACCGGTTCTACTCGTGCGCGAGTTACAAACCAAAACCAACCCTGACTAACTTATAGATAATTAGTCATGGTACAGGATATATTATCTTAACAAATATGCTTATCACTAAATACCATGTTATCTTCTCTAAACAGAAGTCTCTTGTAACTGAAAACGACAAGAAGACTTCACTTCAGTTGTATACTCCTTAGAATTAAGTTCACTTATAAAATAAACAATTAATAAACTTTTAAAAACAAGTTCCAAGACTTTGAAATCATAATTGGCGCTGCGAACAGGATAGTATTCACGGTTCAGTTCAAAACTTAATTTGTTAAAATACTATCCACGAACGACGGATCTTTATCGGTGAACCGTTGATCCAGATTAAAGAAGTCGACTCCCTCAACGAAATCGTTGCGAGTAAGAAGAACTTGGTCGAGGAAAGCTAACTACCTGAAAATCATCAGACAGCAAGTACCCGATTTCCTGACGAAGACGTTTTAGTGCTGCAAAAAAAGTGAAGCTCTATGGACACCTCCATGTTTCTGCTAATTTAAGTAACGCTAAAATTGCCTTTTATGTCAGATTCAAAAAAACGTTTCATTAATTGTTTGAAAAATAATTCATCTATTTTGAAATTAGAAACAATTGATTTAGACATTAATAAATTATCAGAGCTACTTGGAAACTTTTCACTAGAAGAAAATTCTGTAGACAACGTTAAACAATCCAATAAAATGAATGTAGAATCATTTGCGAAACTTTTACCCAGTTTCGAGGGTAATCCAAATCACCTTGAACATTTTATTCAAAGTATTGATGAATTTTACATAAGTTTCTTCTCAATACGAATGAAATTCAGAAGAAATATGTCTTTGCTTGCATCAAATCAAAATTATTAGGAGAAGCCCATAATTTACCATATTGTCGTTCTGACATTACGACATGGGAAAATCTGAAAATTGCTTTGAGACATAAATTTGGTGACCCTATTAGCTACCTTGTTTTATTGCATGAATTAAATTATTTTAACAAGTTGAAGAATTAAAGTCTTATGGATTTCATAAATCGACTGAAACAATTTATGCAAAGAATATTCGCAAAAATTCAAGCAGAAGAAGCCAACCCAAGTGTTAGGGAAGCTTTTAATCTTCAAACAGAAAACTGCCATTATAACCTTAATTAGTAATTCTCCAGATGTTTTGAAATCCTATTTACTAACAATTAAACCTAGTTCGTTAGATGATGCTATTGCATGTATTTCTAACTATAATTTAGTAGATTCGCAAATATCACTGAGAAATCAATTGAATGCAAGTAGACAAATTCTAATAGAAATCCATTCAATAGAAATACAAATCAAAACACTAACAACACCCAAATTTATAAAATGCAAATTCCTCAAAATTCCAACTACTTCCCTAGTCAACCTATTAATATCCAACCCAGACAAATTCAGCATAGATTCCCAAGTAATATCCCCGCTTTCAACCAGTCTAAACAAAATGTTTTTGCTCCCCAAAGAAACCAAAATTTTCCGAAACCAGTACCTATGAGTATAACAAATGCTCCATTACCTGATAACAAAATAGGTTCTACAGGTACTGTGTCGATGAGAACCTATCGTCCTAATAAACCTCAGTCGCGAGAATATAATCATTTTTCTAATATTCAACCAACACAGAAATATACCGTTCAGGAATTAACGAATTTAGAATGCGAAAATCCTTCTTATAACGAAGAAGAAAATGAAGAATATGATTATAGTAGCGATCCTAACTTTTTGACCTTCTCAGAATACGAAAACCCCAATTCAGACGAACAAGCTTCAGAAAATTTTACGAATCAAGCCTCATATCCAGATTGGACTTAAATAATATAATGAGACAAATTGAATTGCCCGTTATATATTTGCCAAAAATTTGCCTAACTATTTTAATTGATTCCGGTGCTAGTGATTCCATAATAAATCCTAAAATTGCACAAAGGTTTGAAAATAACATCTTTATAGAACCATTCGAAATCACCGCTTGTAAACAAACTTTCACAGAAGATAAAAATCTAATACTACCTATATTCCAAGAATTAGGTATAAACAATAAAATCAAATTTCGAGTTGTTAATTGGCATAACAGTTTCGATGCATTAATTGGAACAAAAGATTTACGTAACATGAAAGCAATAATTGATTACGATAATTGCACATTGAAATTAAAAAATAAAGTTATCAAATTTTCGATGATCTATAATAACTATATAAAACCCGATTTTTCAAATGAAAAAATATTAAAAATTCCTGTAACACAGAAAGAAGGAATAGCCCTTTTACCATCTTTTGAAATCAATAATTATACAGTCCCTGATACACTAATTAATATAAAAGAAGGTACATGTTCGATACCACACCCTTTTCCCGACATTCATATAAATTTCAATGAAAGAGTAAAAGTAATTCCGAAAGACGAATTCGATATAATTAATCCACCGAAAGAAAAATTATATTTTAATCTTGATTCCAAATTAAGATTAGAACACCTTAATGAATTAGAGAAAAGAGAGATCCGGAAACTTTGCCATCAATTTAAAGACATTATGTACCATGAAGATTGTGATTTATCACTTACGAGCAAAACTAAACACACTATTAGAACAACAAATGATAGGCGATTTACACAAAATCATTTAGACATCCACCGCCAATGCAGACCGAAATAAAAAACCAAATTCAAAAATTATTGGACAACAAAATTATAAGACCTTCTATATCTCCTTATTCCGCCCCTGTCTGGATAGTACCTAAAAAGGCAGATGCCTCAGGTAAAAAGAAGTAAAGAATGGTTATTGATTATCGAAAATTAAACGAAAATACTGTAGAAGAAAAATACCCTTTTCCAAGAATAGAAGAAATCCTGGACAATTTAGGAAAATGTATGTATTTTACTACATTAGATTTAGCCCAAGGCTTTCACCAAATAGGGATGGATCCGGAATCCATTGAAAAAACAGCGTTCACAGTGAACAATGGCCATTACGAATATTTAAGGATGCCGACGAAATACTAAGAGACCATCTATACAAATTTTGTTTTGTCTACATGGGTGATGTAGTAATATTCTCGAAATCACTCACTGAACATTTAAGTCATATTCGGATGATATTCAAGAAATTCAAGGAAGTAAACTTGAAAATTCAATTGGAAAAATCAGAATTTCTTTCAAAGGAAGTCACCTTCCTTGGACATATTATTACACCAGAAGGAATTAAACCAAACCCTTCAAAAATTGAAGCTATTCGAAAATATCCCATTCCAAAATTCCAAAAGGAAATTAAGGCTTTCCTAGGACTCGTAGGATATTACAGAAGATTCATTAGAAATTTTTCAAAATTACTTTTCCCATAACAAGATGCTTACGGAAAGGTATTCCCATCAAACCTGATAATCCTGATTATATAGACGCATTCAACAAATGTAAAGAAATAATATTCAATTCCCTATATTAGCATATCCAGATTTCTCGAAAAATTTTAAATTAACGACCGATGCCTCAAATTATGCCATAGGAAGTGTGTTATCACAAAACGATCACCCTATAGCATACTATTGAAGAACACTAAATTCAGCAGAAAAAATTACTCAACTATAGAGAAAGAACTTTAGCTATATTAGATTCCACTAAGCATTTTCGACCTTATTTATATGGTAAGAAATTTTAATTGAGTCAGATCATAACCCGTTAATTTGGCTTTCGAAGATAAAAGAACTAAATTCTAGATTGATTAGATGGAGATTAAAACTAGAAGAATTCGATTTTGAAATGAAATATAAAAAAGGTAAAGACAACGTTGTAGCTGACGCTTTATCACGAATAGAAGTGAACGTAAACAAAATTGAGTCTATAATACCTAATGCTCCAAATGACATAGCTAACTTGCAAGACTTTAATACTTCGGAAAACCAAGGAATCGAAACAGATAAAGATGATAATGAATCGACAGAAGGTTCTTTACACTCTAATAGAGAACCAGACGGAAAACTGTTGTCTATATCGGAAGTTCCTGTAAACTATGCTTCACGAAGACTTATTTTATACTATGGAACAGTATATAAAAGGAATTTTACAAAACCTTTTAATAAGATACACACTGTAATTCAAATTCCAAAGGAAACGGAAGAAGAACATTTGATTACTGTTATTAAAGAAATGTTAAATACTAACAACCTAACAACTGTATTTATTTCTGACAAAAACTTAGAGAATAAATTTAAGTCACTTGTAAAGAAGCACTTATCGAACAACGTTAAAGTTTGTATAGCATACAAATATCTTAAAGATATCACGGATATACAAATGCAAAAAGAAATAATCGACAACTATCACCAACAAAATCACAATGGCATAAGCGAAACATATAATGAATTAAAAGAAGAATTCTACTGGCCAAAATTAAGAGAACACATAACGGCAAGAATGAATCAATGTGAACTGTGTTTGCAAAGTAAATACGAGAGAAACCCATACAAAATCCCGTATGAAGGACCGCTTCTGGCAGAAAAACCTTTAAAAACTATCCATATCGATATTTTCCAAATTTCACAAACGTTCTTTTTAACAATCTTAGACTCCTTCAGTAAATACGCTCAAGCATATCATGTAAAAGATAAAATTCCGTTACAATTCTAAACAAATTGAGACATTATATATCACACCACAACGTACCGAGAAGGATAGTTGCGGACAATGGTGCTGAATTTAATAATAATGTGTTTAAAGAATTTTGTCAACTAAATTGCATTGAAATACATTATACAACCCTAATAATTCAACTTCGAATAGTCCTGTTGAAAGACTACATTCAACTCTATTAGAAAAATTGAAAATTCTTATTCAAAAGACCCTATTGAAGCTATTGACAATTTAATGATATCTAGTGTATTGATTTATAATCAAAGTATCCACTCAACCACTGGATTTTCTCCTTTAACCTTCTTTATGGACCTTATTTTCATGAACCAAATATCAATAACGATTTAACTGTATATGAAACATACAACGAAAAACGCAAACAAGAAATGATTCCGTTCTTAGAAAAAGTTTATCAAAAACTTTCGACACACAAAAACACGAACGGAAAAATAGAATAAGAAACCAGATTTTCCACCTTCAATATCAAATGAGGACATCATTTATAAAAAATCTGATAGGCGAAATAAATCGTTACCAAATTACATACCCATTAAAGTGACTAAAAAGAATAAAAATATAATTGTAGGAAAATTAAAACTAACAAACTAACAAAAGAGCATGCCAGAAAAATAAAAAGACTCAGAAAGAAATCTTCCTTTCAGGATAGTAACGCTGACGATGGTGGAGTCGATATAAATAGCTCACCTTGCAAATAAAGGATACTATTTAGAGTATGTTAGTAATAGTTTAGTGTTAAAAACTATCATACAACGTATATTTCATATAATCTAACTTCCATACAACTAACCTTAACCCATTTATATACTAACCATATAATAATGAATAATCAATTAATCTTAAAGTACCCAACCAATAAAAATCTGCAATTTCAATTGAATCATACCTACAATCAACTAACAAATGCTTTTAACCACTTGCATAAATTAACTCATTCAAATGTAGATCTAAATCAAAGAAAACGACGTGGCTTAGTAAACTTTTTAGGTTCCTCAATCAAATTTTTACTGGAAACTTAGACCAAGATGGTTTAAATAATATAAACAACCATTTCAGTAATATCAGAATGAATCAGATTAAGACCATGTATGAATTAAATGAATTGAGTTCCTTCGCAGGACATATTTCTGAAAAATTTCAAAACAATATCTTAACTGTTTACAATAACACACAAAATTTGAAGCAAGCCATGACTAACATATCCGATTATTTAGAATTCATTGTGCAAATACAAGATCATTCATTACAAATTTCCATAATTGAGTCATATTTGACAAAACTTTTAAACACGATAATTTTAGCTAGTTCAAACATATTAGATATTGGATTATTTGATTTAAATCAATTAAGGGACATTTGGAATTTTCTGAAAGCTCATTATTTCCATAATCAATTGAGGCCTTTAGACCAAATCTACGAATTAGTATCAATATGTAAAGTAGGATTTGTTCAAATAAATGATAACAAGGCAATTTTAGTCGTTAAGATAACAGGGTATACAATTAAATATTGTATACCCTGTGCCTACAGACAAATAAATTGTGCTGATACCACCTAGTAAATATTATTGCAGTGAACAATGGTATCATAATTGCAAAGTAGTAAATAACAAATGGTTTTGTATTAATCAGTTGACTGGATCCTGTAAATTGAAAAACTGTAATTACAGCTTAGTAAATAATACTTATAATATTGCTCTGTTCACTCAAAATAACAAATTTTTATATTGTAATAAAGAACCGATAGAAATCATAGAAAATTGTGAACCTATTTCTAAACAAACAGTTAATAATTGTAACATAATATCAAGCAGTTGTGACATAATCATAGGTACAGAAATGTTCTCTAACCTTAATTTTAATTTAACAGAAAAACCTGAAAATATCAGCTTTCCCATTTCAGCAAATGTTGGTATTAATTTGAAACTTCAACATTTACAAACACCAGGAAATGACGAAAGACATATTCAAACCTGTTACTGATAGTAATTTTATATCCAAATCCAATCATTATTTCAGTATTTTCACTATTTTAAGCATTATGTTAGTTATATGTGTGCCAACTGTATAATTTACAAAAACAGAATCAAAAACTCAATTTCCAAGAAGATCCTTCAAAATTTAATCAACGAGGACGTTGAAGACTCTAAGGGGGGAAGAGTTACGAACCAAAACCAACCCTGACTAACTTATAGATAATTAGTCAAGGTACAGGATATATTATCTTAACAAATATGCTTATCACTAAATACCATGTTATCTTCTCTAAACAGAAGTCTCTTGTAACTGAAAACGACAAGAAGACTTCACTTCAGTTGTATACTCCTTAGAATTAAGTTCACTTATAAAATTAACAATTAATAAACTTTTTAAAAACAAGTTCCAAGACTTGGACGTGGAATATTTGTAAACGAATGGTTTCAAACACGACCCATTGGCAATTTTTTTTCAGTCATTCGGCGAGCTGGAGGTTTCACCCAAAATCCTACGGTTAAACAATTCCGCGAAAGTTATCAGAAATTTTTTTCTCTCGGGTTTGGTGTCTTCTTTAGACTCCAGTAATTGCGAACCTGATGACGACTGGATGGTGGAATCTAAAAAATCGTACCACATTTTATCTGGTTTTTCTACGACATCTGTAACTGCCGACACCCCAGTGCACTCGGATGCAATGATTCAAAATTGTAACGACGACCTTGGGGATAATAACAAAGACGTTACGGATGAAGAAGTTTCTGAAGATGACTTACATTTTTTTAATTAATCTGACACAGACTCTCAAGATGAAGATGACGATAATGAGCAAATGAATTAATCACTTCTCCGGCACATAATTTTAAATCATGGAGGTTATTGCCTACCATTAGGAGAACAAAACAAGGCTCAAACTGTTAAAGTTTCTCTAGAACCAGCGGGCAATTCAAATTCATGATTGGCAGAATGTTCAACATCCTACTTTGCAGGTTACATACTTCATACATTAGACAAAAGATGCAATAACCAAATTTGTCGTTCTTTATTTTGGAAGTCAAATGACAATCTTGAATCTTACAAAGAGTTTTTGGTTTTTTTCAGAGCTTATAGAACGAAGGAAAACGAAGAATTGACCAGAAGCTCGTTGCAATTCTTCTACAAGATTGTCGGTTTTGAATAAAAACATGTTTTAGATTCACAAATATATTTTGTGATCTAATCAACAACTTTGTATGAAATTACAAAAAACAATTCTTGTTTCAAGTTACAATCTATTTCTTTAAAGCTTGAATTAATTTTACACCTTTAAATCTGAAATTACATAGTGTGCTGAGTATTTACTGAAAATTAGTTTATTAGCCTTTATTAGGAGCTCATCAGTGTCGCATATCGCTTGTCAGCATCCTATCAAGCTACATAGGGGTAACCTATGGATTCCAGAAAGGACGCACCTCATACATACGTACGACCGTCGCCCTCTCAATGGACCGAGACGGCGAACCCGCTACCGGACTATATATATATATATATATATATATATATATATATATATATATATAAGGCGAAACTGCAGTTTACCGCTTCTTTTGTCGGTATCTTGCTTAGTGCTTAGTTGCACTATTGTGGCTCTTGGGGACTGCGTGCATGGCGGGCAGATTTGGGATCTAGCTCTTGTCAGGGAGGATTATTCATTGATCTACGGAGTTCTGAATAATTTTTTTTGTCTCAAGTATACATATGTAGAGTCCTTGCGAAGTTTGTCTCATCAAATATTAACCGACGGGAGATTTCATCTCGGAAACAGGGGTCCAGAGCACCATTTCAACGGGCTTATTTCGCTTGTTTTGTACCGTTTATTGGATTCACGAACCGGCGAAAGATGTCTCCAAGTGTTGAAATTTCTAACGTTCTCACATCTGTTTGTTATTGTTCGTATCTTTCTCGAAGTCCGGTAGCGAGTTAGCCGTCTCGGTCCATAGAGGGCGACTCTCTTACGAATGTACGAGTGCGTCCTTTTTGTATATAGATATCTAGAGGGGTTTAACCCCAACGAGTTGCCCATATATCTGATCATGCAATAAAACTGATTTCATGAAAAAATCATTATATATTAGGATAACTTTAAATGTGTTGAGCATATATCATTCCACCAGAATATATACAAACTATAGCATCATCAGACAATAACATCAATGTACCAACGAGTAGTGTCAGAGGCTTTCTCCCCAGAAAAATCCAGTTAACGGACCTCAGTCAAGTAACACTGAATGTTACTCATTCACAGTTTTCTTTGTGGAAGTGGTGAACGATCGAATACAATACTGCAGTGAATATAAATATGATAAAACTGTCAGCTAATTATAAAACATTTATATATAAAAATAAATAAAATATGAAATGAGATTCTGAGCAGTATAAACTAAAGAAAACCTATGACTCTACCTCATTATTTTTTTCGGGAAGAAACCTACGAAGAATATTACAAGATTTGATGATTGTTATCTTCTATAACTGTTCAAATGAATTTTTTCAGGCCCAAAATCTCAATATTTTTGTGAAGATTCAAGGAATAACACATGTTGTATAAATAATAATCGGTATAGCAAATTTTTTCATTTTCTATATTTTTGTAATCTCGTCGCAAAGCATCATATATTTAGAAACTTCTTTATTGTATTTATTTTTTGAATTATGTGTGTCGGGTATAGCAATTTCAATTATATATGTTATTTGATTCTGTTTATCATTAAGAATGATATCTGGCATATTGTGTTTCACAGCTCTGTTGCATAGAATTATTTCATTAAAATAAAGTTTATATTTCTCGTTTTCGCAAATAATCTCAGGTTCATATTTGTAACATTTTTTTTTCTTTTGGGAATGAGGTCATGTTTAATTCCTAGATAAATATGAATAATATTAGCGACGGCTTTATGTCTTTCTAAATAATCGGTTGAAGCAAGGACTGAGCAAGATGATAATATATGAAAAACTGTTTCTGAAGAACAAAAACATCTACGGCAAAAATCATCCATATTTTGCTTGATGATGTGTTTTCTATAATTCTTCGTGGTAACTACCTAATTCTGGATCGCAATAGATATATATATATATATATATATATATATATATATATATATATATATATATATATATATATATATATATATATAAACGATTTCAAAATGTAAGAAATAATGTTTTGATGAGGAATTATATGTATATGATACCTAAAATATTTCATCCTATTTTAATATTCATATCTTACTCTATAAACGTTTTAATTTAATTTTTGTTTATCAATCAACATTTGAAATTTGAATTTTCATCTATTAATAGATGTATATTTATGTAGATACCTACGTGTATAATTAAACAAACGCCTGTTATCAAGTTTTATTTTCCGTTATGAAGTTGATCATTTGCTGAAATTAATTAGATACACACTGCCACTAAATGAATTTCTACGAGCACAAAAAATTGATAATTATTGGCCATAATTTTCAATTATATAATCATAATAATTCTGATATATTATATACATATTAACAATAAATATAATTAGATTTTTCAGTTTTTTCGACCTTCTTTTTAAGACAAATATTTCAAATTTGTTATCATTCAAATAATAATAATGATAATAAAACCCATAATTGATAAACAGTATCCTGAGCGAAGTTAATTTTAAGGCAATAGGGGAGGGGCACATTGATTCACGGGGCACATTGATACAGTATCTATATCTCAAAACCGATAAACGCTACACAGTCCGGCACATCACTAGAATGCTCAAGGACATTCACAAGAATGACAGTTGTGACGTCGCTCGCCGCCAGTTTGCCGTTGGGCCTCAACGGTCACTAACGTGTTGGAAGTGGCGTGCGCGGCTGCCTACAAAAAAATACGTGAAATGTAATTGTGTCTCAGGAGGACACTCCTAGTTGTTTTTGTTATTATTTGATACTAAAGGTAAGTAAATATAGTTATTATTGTATTTTAAAATGTTTTTGATTGCAAGATTATTATATATTTGATAAAATTAATTGTTTGTGGAAAAAGTCCTTTGGGGCACTTTGATACGGTAATGTGCGGGGTACAATGATACGTATCAATCTGCCCTCTAGTGTATTATAGTGCCCCGTCAAAAATAATAGTTTATTTTATTGTTTTTTCTTTTTTTCAGAAAATGGTGCGCACTTACAAACCCAAAACTGATAGAAAAATATCAATGAAGAAAGCATTGAAGATGCAATACGAAGTATTGTCAAAAACTTTATCTATACGCAAAGCAGCCGACAAATATGGCATCAAAACTGCAACCCTACAACATCGCATCGAAAAGGCCCGAAAATCATTTGAAGCTACCAGACCATTATCTACAATTGAAGCATCCTCTTCATTACAAGCAGAATCTTCTTTATCACAAGCAGGTCCATCTTCATCACAAATAGCACCATCTATGGAGATGGCACAAATAGCATCATCTTCAGCACACACTACTACTGCAGCTTTATCACCACACACTGCTACAGCTACTTCATCAAACATATATGGTTCCAAGTATACCGTTGCACAAGTTTTTCAACCGAACAAGAAAAGGCATTGACTCAATATTTATTGAATTGCAGTAAAATGCACTACGGCCTTTCATTGAAACAGTTTTTGACTTTGGCATACGAGTACGCAGAATCCTCAGGGTGTAATTATCCAAAATCCTGGAAAGAAAACAAATGCGGTGGAAAAGATTGGGCAGCTGGCTTCAGGAAGAAAACCCAGAATTGAGTCTACGAAAACCAGAAAACACAAGCGCAGCAAGAAGCTTTGCCTTCAATAAATCTGCTGTAGCTCAATTTCATGATAATTACGAACGCATAATGAGACAATACAATTTTACACCTGATCGAATAATAAACTTAGACGAAACAGGCATAAGCACAGTCCTTTCTACTCCTAAAGTTATTGCTGGAAGAAAACAAAGACAAGTGGGACAAATAGTTTCTGCAGAACGCGGAGAGTTAGTTACTTTCTGTGGTATTATTACTGCAACTGGTTCTTCCCTTCCTCCAGTATATGTCTTTCCAAGAGTTCACTATAAAGATCACTTCCTAAATGGTGCTCCTGATGGAAGTCTAGGGTTGGCAAACAGAAGCGGCTGGATGACTTCAGAATTGTTTATAAGAGTTTTGAAACACATTCAACGCCTTACTTCGAGCAATAAGGATAACCCAATCCTAATCATTTGTGATAACCACGAATCTCACATTTCAATAGAAGCTGTTAACTACTGTCGTGACAACGGTATTGTTTATTTGAGTCTTCCCCCACACACGTCGCACAAATTGCAACCGCTTGATGTCAGTGTGTTCGGACCCTTCAAAGGCAAATTGAAGATAGCTTTCAACGACTGGCACATTCAAAATGTTGGAAAAACTTTGACCATATACAACATTGCTGAACTGTCCAAATTAGCATATTTGGAATCATTTACACCAAAGAATATCATAGGTGGTTTTCCAAACCTGGAATATGGCCAATTAATAAACTGGTATTTGGCGACGACGACTTTGCACCGATAGACATTTTCAGCACAGGTTATCACGATTTGACAGATGAGAACACTCACAACACACAAGATTTACATTTTGTAGACTCAGAAGCAAGTCAAAATAATGAGGTTGTTGATAATGAACAAAATAAAACTCCTACTTTGGATGCCGACCCAGTTTCAATGTCTGATGCTGACGATCCTTTACATGTTTCTTCATCAAAGGCTATTCTTACTCCTGAAGTAGTTAGACCTTATCCAAAAAAGGCGATTACTGACAGTGTCTTAAAAAGAAAAGGAAGAGAAAAGGGACGATCAAGAATATACACTGAAACACCAGAAAAAAATAGATTAGAAAGCTTACGTAATGAAAAGAACAGGAAAAGAGAATTACAAAAAGCAAAACAGCATGCAAAAGAATTGAAAACAGCGAAAAATCTGTTGGGATTAACTGAGCCAAAAAAGAAAAAGAGAGTGACTTCTTTGCCTTCAGAAATAGATTCCGATTCTAGTCAAGATGAAGTCGTGATGACGAGTGATAGTGAAGACATTGAAATGCCGTCGGAATCGGAAGAAGAGGTAATTAATGAAGAACCAGTTAATCCTGAACACATAAATATTGGAGATTTTCTGCTAATTAAATTTGAGAAGAAGAAAACTGTGATTCACTACATAGCCAAAGTTGTATTTAAGTATAGTGTGACAGAATATGAAGTATTATATCTCAGAAAAAAGCAGGGTCTTCTAAGTTTATATTTCCAATTGTGGAAGACAAAGCAAGTGTGGATGTTAGAGATGTAGTTTTGCAATTACCAAAACCAACTTTCTCCAAAGGCACATCTCGAACATCGTCGCTTTATTCATTTTCGGTAGGTTTAACTCGATATAATGTCCAGTAGATTGTTTTGTAATTTTAATATGAGAGTTTTATGATTATTTTTGTTAAATTTTTGATGTTTGTTTAATTTTTTAGAAAAACATTGTTAATTACGATAGAAGGTTTTAATATTATATTTTCATTAACAATATTCAATGTTAAAGTCTGATTACTTAGTAAGTATATAACTGATTATATAATTAAGAAAATAACAGAGAATTTAGTTTTGTTGTATGATGACAATATTGTTTTTTGTGATTTTATTCCTTAAGTAACTTAAGAGACTGATTATGGCTAATGTGCACTCTGAATAAAAAGTATTTTGCGATCTCAATCAATAAAATTGTTTTATTTCTTAATTTTAAGTAAAATACAGTTTATATTGGGTTATTAGTCAGTTTAAATTTGCATTTCATATGGATCTAAAATACGTATCAAACTGCCTCACCCCGTGTATCAAAGTGCCCCACTGGTGGGGCAGAATGATCTAAAATGATTTTTCTTAAAATAAGTTTCTCTATACGTTGCCAGTTTTGCGGTTTTTGCGTAGCCAAAATATAAGCTGACATATCAGCCAATGCACACATCGTAACAAATATTTAAATATAATGGTTTATGGTCCTCAAAAAAGAGATTGAATTTTTGTGTATCAAAGTGCCCCCCCTCCCCCTGCGTCTCTTGTTTTGAAGGCTTCTCGAGACACAGAGACGAGTTTACTGGATTCTTTTCGCTGTTTCCTTTGAGAGGCGACCGTCCGACAAAAATCACCTAGACATTTCGGACATTATACATTTTCAACTCGTATTTGAAAGTAGAAATTAATACTTAATAATTAGATGATATTTAATTAGGAATTATTGCGGGTGGACTTACTGAAACCCAATTTTCCCAACAAATCGTAAAAACTTTGACTAGCGCGACAGAAATCCATGTTATTCATCAACTCATTTCCATCAGAATTTATTGAACTAATCACATTTTTTGACAGTAGATAAGCTAGGAGCGTTGTCGACAATGACCAGAAGGGTTTGTTGGAGAAGAGGCGGGTGGGTGGTGACGTAATCAGCGTCACGTGACCTGGGGTTTAACTGTGCAGGTGTGTAGAGGGGCGGGTGTGGTGAAGCTGGGTGTATTTTTTGGGGGGTGGTTTTTCTTTAGTGGGGTGTTTTTTTTTGTGTGTGGGGGTGGTTTTTCTTATTGGGCGTGGTGTTATTGGGCATGCGCACGCTGGGCAAGGCTGGTTGAATTTGAAAAAAAGAGTTATGCTGGATTTGGGAATTGAACCTACAATGATGAATCGAATGTTAATACTGCAAGACCTGAATGAGTTAGTCCATCATAACGCTTTGTTTCTATGCTGGAATATGTGTTATAATTGCAGCATATATTTGTTGTTGTGAAAGTAGAACAGTTGAAAAATTCAACTTATCTATATCTATGCAAGTTACATGAGTGTATAATGATAACCTTAGAGATCATGTAAATAAATAAATAAATATATATATATATATATATATATATATATATATATATATATATATATATATATATATATATATATATATATATATATATATATAACCTTCAGAGTCATATTTAGAAAAAATTCAATTCATTTGTGCGAATTGAATGGATAGAGATGATGCAAACTCGGAAATATTGCTTAAATTGCATAGTTATATTTATCGAGGCTGTGAAATAATATATTATTATATGCATAACTACATTTATTGCAGTTGCGAAATAATAATAACCATCACGGTCACGTATAGAGGAAGAAATGGAGAATTGAATTAATAATACTTTATTTGCATAATTAGATTCCCAGTTGCTTATAAATAATGAGCATATATGATAACTTTCAGGGTTATAAAATAATTAAGATAAAGAGATGACACAATTTCTCTGAATATGACTTCATTTATTATAGATTGTTGATTCATGATAATATCTAGATAACCTTCAGAATTATGCGAGTTTACATATTTAATAGAGAAGAATGAATGAGTGAAAATTCAGTTATAAACGTCTAACTTAATATAAACATGCATTCTTTACATCATAAAATCAGTCAACATATTGAAAAGATCGATTTATTGAAGCAAGAAATAGCAACCTATGAACGTAATAGGAGATTGAGGAATGAACAGGTGGAAAATATTGTTACAACTTTCAATAACTTACCATTGGACTATTGGGATAAACGTGTATTTCAAGATGAGGATCGATTCTATCATTAAAATGCACTACAAGTAGACGTATCACTTTATTTAGGTAATAAAAATTATAATAATTCGATGTTTTATTATAAATAGATTATTATATTCATCAGAATTCATTAATCCTGAGTGTATTGAATCAAAATGATGAAAAAGTAAGATTTGCTGATGATGTTAAAATAAATTATATGTATACATATGAATTTGCACATTCAGATTCTCTTAAACGTTATTGAGAAATTGAAGCTCTTGATAGAATGAGATTTCATAGAAGAATATTTTAGCATCATCAGTTATAGATCCTATTTTAGACCCTGTGCATCGGAATAAAATTTTTACTGAATTTCAGGACAGTTTATATATATATATATATATATATATATATATATATATATATATATATATATATATATATATATATATATATATATATATATATATATATATATATATATATATATATATATATATATATATATATATATATATATATATATATATATATATATATATATATATATATATATATATATATATATATATATATATATATATATATATATATATATATATATATATATATATATATATATATATATATATATATATATATATATATATAGGGGTTTTACCCCGACGAGTTGCCCATATATCTGTTCATGCAATCAAACTGATTTCATGAAAAATATAAATCCACCACCCGGTAATTAATACCATTGCCAGGCAATGATTATAATTAAAACATATCCTGGAGTAATTATATATTAGGATAAGGTTAAATGTTATGAGAATATATCAATCTACCAGAATATATACATACTATAGCATCATCAGACAATGATATCAATGTACCAACGAGTAGTGTCAGAGGCTTTCTCCCCGGAAAAATCCAGTGTACGGACCTTAGTCAAGTAACACTGAATGTTACTCATTAATAGTTTCCTTTGTGTGAAGTGGTGAACGATCGAATAGAATACTGCTCTGAATATAAATATGACAAAATTGTCAGTTAATTATATTACATTTATATAAACAAATAAATAAAATATGAAATGAGATTCTGAGCAGTATAAACTAAAGAGAAAACCTATGACTCTACCTCATTATTATTTTCGGAAAGAAACCTACGAAGAATATTACAAGATTTGATGACTGTTATCTTTTGTAACTGTTCAAACAAATTTTTCTTCAGACCCAAAATCTCAATACTTTTGTGAAGATTTCTAGGAATAACGCCTGTTGTAGAAATAATAATCGGTAGAATAAATATTTTCTTCATTTTCCACATTTTTTTAATCTCGTCGCCAAGCATAATATATTTAGAAATTTTTTCATTGTATTTATTTTGTATATTATGTGTGTCGGGTATAGCAATATCAATTATATATGTTATTTGATTCTGTTTATCAATAAGAACGATATCTGGTCTATTGTGTTTTACAGCTCTGTTGCACAGAATTGTTTTATCAAAATAAAGTTTATATTTGTCATTTTCACAAATAATCTCAGGTTCATATTTTTGAAATTTTTTTCTTTTGGGAATTAGGTCATGTTTAATTCCTAGATTGAAGTGAATAATATTAGCGACGGCATTATGTCTTTCTAAATAATCTGTTGAAGCAAGGACTGAGCAAGATGATAATATATGAAAAACTGTTTCTGAAGAACAGAAACATCTACGGCAAGAATCATCTATATTTTGTTTGATGATATGTTTTCTATAATTCCTTGTAAAACAACCTGGTCCTGGATCGCAATTGCCAAGCCTTCTGTTTCAGCAAACAATTCTCCAGATACTAACCATTTATTCGATGCAATTTCATCAATATAATCATTTTCAATTCTTTAGGGTGCTTTCCGTGTAATTCCTTCTGCATCCAACTTTCTCTTTTAGAATTATCATCAAATATATCAAAATCTACCTTTTGCATTGTCAAGTTCAGAGGTGTAAGATTATAATCTGAAGCAACAACAATATCATGTAATTTAGACGTTCTCTGTTTATCATGAAAATGGGAACGTAGATGAAAAATCTGTTTACTATGAAGATTATTTAAATCAATTAATCCACGACCTCCAAGATGTCTAGGTAGTGTAACTCTCTGAACAGCTGACTTTGGGTGGTGCTTATGATATTTGCAAAGCATTTTCCTCGTTTGACATTGTAATTCATTTATATCAGTTTTAGACCATTTATATATATATATATATATATATATATATATATATATATATATATATATATATATATATATATATATATATATATATATATATATATATATATATATATATATATATATATATATATATATATATATATATATATATATATATATATTCTGATTTGTTCAATTCATTAGTTATTCTAAGTTATTCTTCCAAAATGTGTCAATACATCCATATAATTTGAATAGGACGTAAAAGACGTCTTTGTACAATCTCTTTATCGAAATAAATTGGGTAATGTAGATCCAATAACTGATGAATAAAGACTAATTTTTTCATCTTATTTAATATGTGAACAGTGCTACCAAGATTTACCTGAATACGAAAGAGAGACTGATGATTTTCATATATATATATATATATATATATATATATATATATATATATATATATATATATATATATATATATATATATATATATATATATATATATATATATATATATATATATATATATATATATATATATATATATATATATATATATATATATATATATATATATATATATATATATATATATATAGCATTTCGGTTCACCTTGTTTTAAGTGTCATATACCGTTATTATCAATGAAGGAAGTTCAACCGAGGAATTATGAAGGTTATAAAATTGAATTTATATACTCATTTTCTTATTTCAATATATAATCGAACATTTTAAATTTTATTATTTTTATCAATCCAAGAGATCTCTGAAGATGGTAAATTCGACCATTTTACAAGAACTTTATTACCCTTCCGTCCTAATACTTTTTCAACTAAATAAATATCAGGATATTTTACTTTAGCGAGCTGTTGTTCATAAAAACACCCTCGAATTTCATTTTTCTTAGAATCCTTTAGGTAATATGTTGTTGGGTTTGTTAATTTTACTTTCCTGAATTGAAAATTTTCGGTAGACCAATTTATCATATATTTTTTATCAAAGATACCTCTTGCGTTTGAAACTCTTACAAAATCTCCTACATTGAATTTATTCCTAATAGGAATGATTTTAATTTTAGTGTATGCATTGTTCAATATTTCTCTTTCATTTTTATCATTAACTTGTGTTGGTTTCATGGAAATCGTTTTATGTATAGTATTATTATAGTTATCAACAATTTTGGTACAATTTGCAACCAATTATAGTTTCCTTGATAACTGAATTCTTTCCACATTAAATTCTTTAGTGTGCGGTTAACTCGTTCAACAATAGCTGCCCTTTTTTTCACTGAATGTGCTATAATGAATAATATTTGATTTTTCCATTAAATTTTGAAACGACTTATCGTAAAATTCCTTTCCTAAATTTGTTTGTACATGCTTAAGAGTTTTTGACATTTTTAATAAAATTTTTTCCATACATTGTGTTATCTCTGGTCCAGTTTTATTTTTCAATGGTAAAGCCCATACATATTTCGAGAAGCGATTTATTACAAAAGTATATATTTTTATCCCTTATTATCCTTAGAATGAGGTAACATTTCCACAAGATCAGCTTGAACCAAATCATGAAGAGATTTTATATAATTTCTCCTTCGCTTGAAATTTATTCTAGCAGGTTGATGTAATTCATCAACTATATGTTTTTTTATATGAGTGTTGAAATTCATAATTATTCAATAATATTAGCTTCTCGTAATTCCTCAATAACTGATAAGATTTAATTCCAGTGCGTGTTATTTTCTGCTGAATATGATGCTATTAATAACTTTAATCTTTCAACAAGTTCATGAGGATCATCCTAGTGAACAAAGTTCGTAGATACAGTCTTTAGAATTTTATTTAAATTACCACTTACACCAGCACCTGAGTAACTATTTTGAACTAATGGAGAAATTATTTTCTTATATTTACTATTATATTTACTACCATCAATTTGACAAGTTTTATAGTGACGTTCATGAGCATTAGTTTTCAATATTATACTACGGAATGCTTTTTCATCATTCGTTGTGTAAAATCCAGGATTTCGTTTGAATAAAACTCATATAGATCAGGAGTACCTATATATCGTTTATTTTGTATAACTAAATCATTTCCATCAATTTTCATTTCAGAAGGATTTTTCATAGTCAATATCTTGTCTTACACCATATTTATGATCATATTCCTCATTTTGTTTATCAAATATTAATCCTTCTATATATTTTCGAGGTTATTTATCATATTGTTCGAGATAATCAATAAATTGTTCCATAAGTTTTTCACGTGATTTATTCCTTTCCTCTATCTCTTCATTAGTAGAATAATCATTGTCAAGGTTGAACTGCTTACTAGGATTAATTTCATAGTCTTCATTCCCTTCATCAATGAAATTTTCAATAAATTTATATTCCTCTTCATTGTTTATGGAAGGTATATAACTATTATCAGCAGTAACAAGTTTTGGTTTTTAATAATAGGTAGTTCAATTGCATTATTCATCTCCTCGAATTTCCTTTTTTCTGGTTGTTTAAGTTTTCTTCAATACCTTTCAAATGTTTAGTATAGGTTGTAAAATTCCTCTTGCTTTTGTTGTCCATATTTTAAAATCTCTAAATTTCTTTTCATTTCATTACGTTTTGCAATAATTTGGTTTTCATTAACACTTCTCGTTTTTTCATTTTTAAACTGATTTACTTTTATTCGTTTTCAATGACACTTCGATGAGATTTGAATAGATATTGAGTGAGATCAGGTATTTATTTGAAAAAATTCATCACATCCTTTCCTATATCTGCCTTCATTAAGTGTGAAGTCTTTAAAAATAGAAATGAGACCATAGGGTTCTTCCCAACATATAGAGCATATTTTTTAAATTGTTCAAAAGACATATCCGTACCCACATGATCTTGATATATATGTTTAAGATTCAAATCATCTTGCTTAGATAAAATCAAATAATCTGCATTATCTCGAAGATGTTTTATTATACTAGCATACGTATGTGATAAGAAAAACTATCTACTAGGTGATGACGTCCTGCGCTGAAGTATTCTTAATAATAGCTTGATTTTTAGACGGTAAATCTTCAAAATAAAACTTGAATGTGGTTTAGCTTCATTTGGTAGCATGACAATATCACTATCTTCAAATAACTTCAGTGATATTTCCTTAATGGGAAGTAATAGTTTCTTCAAATAAATATATTTTGGCTGATTTAATGATATTGAGAAAATATATAGATTCTTGAATTTTAATCCATTTGGATGTTCGATAGGAGAGAATAATACATTAGTTTTACCACAATTTGATGGACCAACTATTAAACATCTCATTGATTCAGGAAATAACGGTCCATGCTTGGATTTTTTTCTCATTGATTTAAAATCATGGTTTTGTGCTCTGTGGAATCGGATTCATGCTTTAAATGTTTGGTTTACTTAGTTTAACTGCTAGTTACTATCTAATAACAGAGCAAAAACAATATGTTCATCTATACAGGTGGTGAATTAATTGATAATACAATAAATTCATTGCCATTTGAACCACATATACCAGGTTATAACTTTTGTGGATCAGGTACAAAATTACAAAAACGATTAAAACGTGGTGACAGTCCGATGAATAAATTAGACTCTGCATGTTTAGATCATGACCTTGCTTACTCGAATTCAACCGATATACAAAATCGACATGAAGCCGATAAGATTTCAATCGAGCAAGCTATGCAACGTTTCAAATCATCAGATGCAAAGTTTAGTAAAAAGTCAGCTGCGTTGAGTGTAGCAGGTTGGTAGACCAATTAACTTCTTCTTAATCGTCTCAATTTTTGGAGTATCCGATAATTTTAGTCGAACATATTCATCTTTTATTCCAATATTTTCAATTCCATAACTAAAAATAAAAAGAATAGAGAATACAAAAAATCTTAACCCAACATTAGTGGTTTAGTAGATATATATATATATATATATATATATATATATATATATATATATATATATATATATATATATATATATATATATATATATATATATATATATATATATATATATATATATATATATATATATATATATATATATATATATATATATATATATATATATATATATATATATATATAACTAAAAATAAAAAGATATATCAAAATCTTATCTCCAACATTAGTGGTTTAGTAGATATATATAATATATATATATATATATATATATATATATATATATATATATATATATATATATATATATATATATATATATATATATATATATATATATATATATAGGGTTTTACCTCGACGAGTTGTCTATATATCTGTTCATGCAATCAAACTGATTTCATGAAAAATATAAATCCACCACCTGGTAATTAATACCATTGCCAGGCAATGATTATATCAATCAATATATCAATCTACCAGAATATATACATACTATAGCATCATCAGACAATGATATCAATGTACCAACGAGTAGTGTCAGAGGCTTTCTCACGGAAAATCCAGTGTACGGACCTTAGTCCATATATATATATATATATATATATATATATATATATATATATATATATATATATATATATATATATATATATATATATATATATATATATATATATATATATATATATATATATATATATATATATATATATATTCACCTTCCAATTATTGGAGTGAATCAAAATAAGTGACTTGATAAATTTATGATGAATTCCTTAATTCTTATTACATATTTATTTTATTTATTTCGATAACCTTCTGACTTTAGATATAAATATCTCTTACTTATTAAGCAAATTAGTTTATATGATGAGTTCAGAGACAATTGAACACATTTACGATGATATTGTATCCAGACTAAATGAGGTGAGTAAATTACTTAAAACTCACATGAATTTTCAAAATGGAATAAAATTATAAATCGATCCATTTTAGAATTAGAAAATATATGAGGATAAAATAATTTGAATAGCTTATTACATATTGAAGCCCTTTTGAGTCAGCTTAAATTTCATAAAAAATCATTCAGTGAATCTGCAAAAACGATTAAAATTGGGTGGAAAAAAATTAATTTAGGATGAGAAGAAATCGAAACCTGCTTTAAAGGTAGAGTTAGAAGTGGATGTATTTTAAATTACACATATAAAGATCCTGATTTTTTTGAAGAAAGCTTTTCATAGTTTCAAAGTTCAAATTAAAAAGCAGTACAATCATCAATTTCAAAAGTTAATACTATATTTTATGCTAAATTCATTAAACCTCAATCATTAGAAACAGATATTAAACATTTCATAACAAAAAAATGAAATTATTTCTCAAGGAACTGATTTGATAGAATGGTACAGGAATTTGTTCTTGATGAACTGCTTCTTAAGCTTTCTGAATTTTCAGATAAGGATAGTGGTTGGGGATTTCTGAAATTCTATTTTTTAAGTAAATATAAATGAATATAATCCTTTTGGTGTTGGAAAAATACTTTTATAGAATTATCTAAATTTATTCAAACTAAAAAGCTGTCCTTAATATAAAAAATAATGATGAATATTGCTTTCTTTTGTTGTATAATGGCTTATAAATTTCATGCAATCGAAATTCATAACGAATTTCTGCATACCCTCATTTTAGTTATCATTTAAAATATGATGGAATTAGGTTTCCTATACAACTCAAAGAAATTTCAAAATTTGAAATTCAAAATAATATAAGTATTCATGTATTTTTTAATAAAAAGAAAAAATATATTGTACCCATATATTTAAGTAAATTCAACTTCGATGAAAAAATTTATTTATTAATGATAATGAATGATAAATTTATTAATAAACCAGTATATCATTTTACATTAATTAAAATTTATCTAAATTAGTTAGTCATTAAATATCAAAGGGACATTATAAACATTGGATTTGCGATCGTTGTCTTATTCATTTTCGATTTCGATATAAGTTAAAATATGAATGAAATGGTGATATTGGATATATTTTGAAGTAGATCTTATATATTCTCAAAATTTATTTGATTTGGATAAAGATTTACCTCTTTGTCCTGAACACCTAATACCTCCAGGGCAAAAATGAAAAACCAAAACTACTAACGACTTTACTAACAAAAACGAAATATATCATTCATTTCACCTTATTAAAACAAGCAGTTAACTTAGGAATTAAAATTGATAAACTTCATAGAGTACTTAAATTTAAACAGTCAGATTGGTTAAAAAATATATTGAACTGAATATTGAAAAAAAAAGCTAAAAATGATTTTGAACCTGCATTCTTCAAGTTAATGATAAATTCTGTATTTGGTAAAATGATGGAAAACATCAGAAAATATGAAAACATGCATCTAGTAAATGAATGGAAAGGTAGATATGGGGCAAATTATTATATTGCGCAACCAAATTTTCATAGTTGTACAATCATTGATAATAATTTGATTATAATTGAAATGAACTGAATAGAAATAACTTTCAATAATCCAATTTATGTTGGTATGAGTATCTTAGATATTTCAAAACCATATTATACTATTTTCATTATAATTTTATGAAAAAAAAATTGGAAATAATGCTAAGTTATTATACAGTGACACAGATAGTTTAATCTATCATTTTTGCCAAGAAAATATTTACAATATTATAAAAAGAATATCCATCTTTTGATACATCAAATTTTGATCTTCAAAATCCATATAATATACCATTACAGAATGAAAAATCTCAAGGTCTTATAAAAGATGAAGCTGGAGGTCAAATTATATTAGAATTTATAGGTTTAAAATCAAAATGTATTCCTTAAAATACAGACCCTTCTAATTGTAGTTTATATTTCACTCGTCTTCATTAAGAATGATAGCATTTGGGGATTATTGTGACTGCATATTCAACCATAGAGACATTTTATCAGATCAGTTCCTAATTAAATCAGAAAAGCATGAAGTATATACTGATAAACAAAAAAGTTACTCTTTCAAATTTTGATGATAAAAGAATTGTTCATTATATTTCAACTGATACTTATCGTATATATTTTAGGAAAAAAGTGGTGAATGTAAAAAATATTTTGTTTCTGCGAAAATCTATAAGAATCAATAAACTTGATTCCTCACCAACAGTAATTGAAATAGCCAACGTTGATTTGTTATTATGTACTGAAACGATACCACCAAGTCCTTAACTTGAAATACCTATAAAGAAAAAGAGGTAATAACCAAAAATATGTTATTTTTCAGTCAAACAATAATATTCAATTCAAATAATATTCCAAGAAATATTATTTTCAAATGATTAATTTTATGATATCTATTTTCTAGGAAACAAATTTTCATCGTAATTCTAAACTCTAATTGATGAAGATTCATCAGTCAAGAAAAGAGAGTTGAAGTAAGATGAGTGAACATTTATTCGATCTAGTTCGTGGTTTAATAAGACGTAAGATTAAGTTATATGACTTAACATCTGAAGAATTATGTCAACTACCATTGGCATACTATAAAAAGAAGCAAAAGGCTATGACATAAACATGGTATGGAATCGTTTGAGTGAAGAATATAAAAAAGAATTGAAAATGCATTTACAATGCACTGGATACTGGTCAAAGTCAGAAATATCTGGCATGGATTTTCCAGATGGACCACTACCCATAAGAAAAGACTGTTCAATATGTATGTTGAATAAATGAAATTATATAATAATGTGAATTAATCTAATGAAAATAAAAATTATGTCTTTATTAATTCAATTATATTTTTACATCTCATGCATAGTTTGATTCAGCCTTAAATTATCTTTACAGTTAATTTTGATTCTTCGTTTATCACTTCTACTTTATTCAACTTTGTAGAGAATCTTCTTCTTTTATCTAAACATTCTTCTTCTCTTTGAATACAACTATCAATATTTGTATCCAATTCTTTCATTATAGATTCTTCTTCTTTTAATTCATCTTGGCATGCATTCATTTTCATCTTACTCGTTTTAACTTATTCAATAAAATTTTCTTTTGCTGTTTGCAAATTTTCTTTTTGTTTTTCCAAATTTAATTATCCCTTTTGTCAAGCATTTATCATTTCTACTGCTACAATGTGTTTTTGATTATAGGTTAATATTTTTTCGAACAAAATTTGATTGATATTGCTCAATTGTGCTTCCAAAAGAAAATTTTCTCTAATTCGTGCATTTACCACATCCTTCATATCAGACATTCGTTTATCACTTTGATAAATTTTTGTTATACATTTTTCATGTGCTTGATTTTCATTTTCCAATTGTATCTGACAATTGTCTAGTTCGTTTTCACATTTTTGATACAACAGATAACTATAATTATATAAATGAAAATACTCAGACCTATAATGTGTATCATTAAGGTTAAAATTTTCAATTTCACTCGAAATAAAACAAGTATTAATTGCAATCAATATCAAAAACTCAAAATAAATTGATTCATTTTATTTTCTTTCCTGTACTTTGAACACACAACACTTATTAACTGTAACCAACTAAATAATATATTTCCACTCTTTGATAATTTATATAAATAAAGAACTCAGTATTCCGCCTCAATGTCTTCATTATATTTCAAAAATACATTGTGACAATCTCCCCATACTTCTGTCACCTCCCATGGACAAACACATAGGTCCACTGTTATTATTGTGAATTTTTCACACTTTCCAGAAAATAGTTTTTGTCTAAAACAAAAAATTAATCAAAATTGAATAAATAATTTAGAAGTTTACTTACAAATCAATTTCAAGTTCTTCTTCTTCTTCCTCTGCACGTTTTCTCTTCATACTTTCCTTCATAATTGGTAGAGGATTCAAATCTATCATTCTCAATGGTCTATCCATAGTAATAAAATGAATATTTCATAGAAACTATCCGCTTTTATATGTTCAAACTATTAATAAACTTATTTTTGTATTCATACATTATTCATCTATTACAAATAAAAATAATATTCATATAACTCTGGAGGTTATCATTTATAATCCCATATTAGCAAAATAAGAAATATTAATTAAACTCGCATTTCTATAAATATCCCTGAAAATTATCATAATTCACTCATTCAACTTGCACAAACAAGTCGAAACTTGCTTAACAAGTCGATTTTTTTTCACCTAAAGGTCATCATTATCAATAACAACAAACCATTTAAAATTAATTTACGTCATCGCTTTTTTTAACTCAACGAACCCAGCCTTTCCCAGCGTGCGCATGCCCAATAACACCACGCCGAATAAGAATAACCACCCCCACACACATTAAAAAAAAACACCCCACTAAGAAAAAGCACCCCCCTCACCCCACCCCACCCTCTACACACCTGCACAGGTAAACCCCAGGTCACGTGACGCTCATTACGTCACCACCCACCCGCCTCTTCTCCCACAACCCCTTCTGGTCATTGACGACAACTCTTCGTCTAATCTCTTCTTCTTCACCTCACTTCTTGTACAAAATTTATATACGATGTCACGGACAACTCCCCTATCGCCCTCTTCAAACAGAACCGGATGGTTTGTGATCTAGCACCCTCCTAGCTTATCTACTTTTGACGAATTCAATAATCTGTAACTTTTTCCAATAGCTTCTAATTGTATAGATTCAAAAACATCCATAATTTTCCGTGACTCTTCTCATTTTGATTTCATTTTTCATGAAAAGCTTCTTATGAGTAAGCTACAATGTGAAAAAGTTACTTTGATGGCATCATCTCTTTCATAGCCGTACAGAAATATTTTGAAATTCACCCTTTTATAACGTTTCATTGAAAATGTCTGTTTCGCCATTTCTACTATTCCCTCAAACAAAATTCAAATTTTAGTGTTGACTAAGTTTCAATTTCTAAAATATACAGTATATTTCATAACGATTTCTGAAATTCACTATGGTATTATTACACAATATGTAAAACCATTGATGCCTATAGTCATGTATCGTTCTTTCGAAAGTTCGTATTTCATAAACTTCCCCGTTGTCATTCCGAAGCATTATATCCGGAAGATGATGCAGTAAAATTTTTCCAAACTGTGATAGAAATTGCCAACATTGGAACTCGAAAACAATCAATCCCAAAGTCATATCAAATAGGAATTTGAGCTAGATGGAAAATGTTTCTTCAAAAGCAAAATTTTGGGTTCAAATATGGAAACCGCCCAAAATTTACTGAGATATAATCCCATTGTGGAATATAATAGTTACTTATCCGAAATCTCGTTATGGAATAATGTAAATAATTGATCAAGATTGTAAATACGAATTTAAATCCACAAATGAATGCCAAGAACTTCAGTAGCAGAAAATTTTCAACCCTACACATTATCGCCATTCCTAGCTTTGCGTTCATTTGTAGTCTCTCAAAGGAATTGGAACCTAATTTAAGAAATTTCACAGTTGGTTCCTACATATTATGGAAATACTAGTATTGATCAGTTTTCAGTTCAACCCTATGTTCCTTTTATTTATAATTCTGCTCATTATAAATAGCGGAACGCACACATATACTAAAAATGAACGTATTCAGACGATGCTGATAACTGGTGAATGCTTACAAAACTTTTGATAATTCCGTTTAAATAGCTGAGAAAGTGTAATTTCTTCTAATCGTGCTGCATTTTTGGTATGATGGCCAATTGGCTTCAACAATAAATTCTGGGAAAAAATAGAATTTCAACCCCTTGTAATGAGCTGAAAATTCAATGTTTCTTAGTTTTTTGAAGCATCTTGTGAACGACAAGAGATAAGAGAAAAAACTGCAAATACAAGTTGTACGGGGAAAAGGTAGGTACATCGTACGCAATATGCAACCCATTGCATGCTTTGCGACACTGACCGGTAGAAAATGGTGAGTGCGAACATAGAACACGATAGAATCAAATTGTTTGTCCATTTACGTCACTGTACAGATTTATTTATGAATAAATGACTTGATAATTTGTTTCGGTATTGTTATGAATCGAATAGACTTTTGTTTACCAGATATTTCGTCGGTCGCTTTTTATTTGTTACGTTGATTAATCGATTAATTTTGTCAAGAATGTTGTCGAAATTGCATATACCATATACAATGCACAGTAAATACCTTACTAATACAAAGTCTGCAGTTTGTTCATTTTCATAATGTATAAATAATATCATATAATACATCACCTTAGAATAATTATTTAAAAAATATTACGATTATGTATTGAATTACTTCAAAAGTTATTTTAATTAAACAAAATCAATCATTCTCATTGAAAATGCAATCAACTAAAGATGTAAATATTCTTGATGTTTTAATACAATTTTCTGAAGGTAAAGTCAGGAATTGCATTTTCGAAACTGAAAATTATTTTCGAAGCAAACTTTGGGATCTGAATTCCAATTTTCAATTTTACATTCCTATCTTGAAAAAACGTACACTTTTTTATAAATTTAAATTGAAATGCGTGTAAATTGTATTGGAGACATATTATAGATGTCTGTTCTTCTTTCCTTCGATTTGAAAGCATTTATAGATTGTCTGTTCTTTATCTAGAGTAAATCAATCATCTTTGTATATAACCACAGACAAAGATGATTTATATACTTTAGATAAAGAACCCTTTTCAACGAAAAGTTTTCACACTGTATATTGAATTTGACGTACAAAACAGTCCGTCTGCTGGCGCCCTCCTTGATAATAGACTGTATGTGCGGTACTATATTTATAACTGCAGTGTTCTGCACCTATACCACAAAACAATGAGTGAATTATTCTGATATGGCATTTTCATAGATGAATGGGAAATGCAAAATAGGAAAATATCGTGTTTTCACAAACCCATATATACTTAAATACAAAATATTATAAATATTCATCCTACTTTGGCAAATCGAAATAACCCATGATATTAAGCTGACATGAGCGTAGACATGAATAGGAAAAAAAAGGTATTGAAACATTATTTACTCATTTTCTACAGTATTCGTAGTCTAGGACTGAATGGGAAATGCAAAAACATTCTTGACAAGAAAATATGTTCAATTATATATCAATAGCTTCCAATATATGTTTTCACAAACCCATATAGTGTCGCACTTAAATACAAAATATTATAAATATTCATCCTACTTTGGCATCCTTTTCAGAGAGATGAAGCCAATCTATGAATGTTTAATTTTCAAATCGGAGGAATGTGTATCAAATTAAATTATGAAGAACAGACATCTATAATATGGCTCCAATACAAGTTACACGCATTTTAATTTAAATTTATGAAAGAGTGTAGCACTAAATATTTTGAATTTATTGAAGATAGGTATAAGATGTTGTACATTTTTGTATGAAATTTCAAAATAGGAATGTTAATTTGAAAATTCCAATTTTTTCGATACCCGTAATTTCGAAAAAGACTCTTGTATATTGTTTCATCAGTAGTTTCTCAGTTTACAAACTACATATAAGAAATAATAATTTCAGTAAATACTCAGGACACTATGACATTTCTCATTCAAAACTGACAGTTGTAGAATTGCATTGCAGTGATTATTTTGTTGCTATTTGATTTTGTGATTCTTTTGTGATTTCACGAATTAGTGTAGTTATTTGAATCACAAACACTTGTGGTGAAAACCAATGCTTTTCTTTTGAAAATATACTTATCAAATCACAACTTGAATCGTAATTCAACTAATTTTTCGTTTTGTCCCAATTACAAATTTTTGGAAATATCGAAATAAGTAAATCAGTTCTCATTTCGAAAACGTACATTTAACGATTGCGTCGGTAATAAATTTATACCCGAAAACTCGTTGCGTGTAAGGAAAATTTGGCAATATACGCGGAGAGATGAAAAGTGTTGTTGCTGTCACGAAATAAGCAAGTGATTCATCGCATACAATTCTTTCAATCTTGTGGTTTAGATACAACGTTAGAACAAATACATATCAAACAAAAAAAAGTATTCTGATATTGAGCTCTGACAATATTGCACTCACTGCAACTAAGTTTTTTTTTTAATCTCTAATTATTATTGATAATCTCTTAAGATTTTGCTGAATAAGGTTGAAACGTTGGAAGTTTTTCCAATCTGAACGATGAACGCGAATACTTTTTTTCCGGTAAAGAAACGTCTGAGGAAGATCCGAGCGAAATTCGGAGTCCCTAGCTCAAACGACGGAGGCGCGATGATTTTTCGAAAAATTTCGCCGAAACGTCGCCCCGGGCGAAAGGAACGTCGAAACGGCGAGATTTCTTCGGAATCGATAACTCGGATCTTTCGGAGGGCGATTGGAGAGGTCGATCGGGTGAAGATTCCGGGAAAAAGTTCCGAAAAAGCGAAAATAAAATACTTCTCCGAAATCTCCGGGATGGAGAGGATAATTTCCATGGACTTTTGTAGCTACACATAATATTTCTATCGACTTCGATCGCTACGAAACCTGGACGACGAAAAAGCCTCGAGTTTCGCATTTTGCGCCGCCATAGTTAGATTCTTATAAAACCACGGGAAAACGGAAAAATCTTCCATCGAACGGAGGGCTATCGGCCGACTTTCGCAAATTTTCGCTCTACTTTCCACATTTCGAAAATCTCCGACGGCCAGAAATTCGCGAAATAAACAAACCTCGAGCTTTCAAAATACGGGTTTTTGTTTTAACCATCCTACTTAAACAGGGTCACCGGGAGAAAGGATTCGACCTTCGAACGATTCCTACATATCTCGAGATCGGGTCCCCGACGAAAAAACGTCATTTCACGACTTAATTTTCGAATTTGGGACGGTTTTTGGGACCTACATTTTCGAAGAATAGAACGGAAACATGGGGGCGGAGCCAGTCGCCGCTCCTTCTGCCCCTTATATCGCTATACTATGTCGGAAGTGAGCGTTACCAACGTGTAAAATTCAATGCTCTCTCTCTTATGAACGAAAATAGTGAGATGGAAATAGTTAGTATCTTTAGATTTCACCGACATAATTTTGGTTTTAACAGCATCTAGAGTGCTCTCTCTCTTCTGAGTGACAATCGAATCTAACCTTATTTCATTTAGTCTTACATTCGATCTGTCAAAATGAGTGATTCCGAATTCTATTTGAATGAAAAGTTCGACGAAACTTGAAATAAACTTTTAGAGGTAAGTGATCGTAGTTTGATGTTTATTTTATCCATGTTGATGTATATTTTGTTCAAGGAAAGAAACTACATTCTTTCAAAATTCATAAATTCAACATTTTGTGGTTATTTTAACCTAAACAATATGGTTATACGGAATGTTATAATAAAACGGAATTAAGGAGACTTACAATAATGTTTGAAAGGTAAGTGGATGTAATTTGAGGTTTATTCATGTATTTTAATGTATATTTCTTTAGGCATGCTCAAGAAATGAAGTCAGAATCTACATATTTCATTTTTCTTTCATGGTTATTTTAACCTCTATGCATAGAAAAATATTCTGGAATCAATTGGAGGATCTTACAAAATGATGGGATATTCTTTGAGTTGCTATTAATAGGTATTGAGCTCTTTTGTATAATAATATTTTTCTGGAAGGAAAGTTTCCGTTAGGTCATTTAGAGTATGTATCATATAAATATTGAAATCTATCCACTAAAGGCTATATCTTATTAAAATATTTGAAGCAGGATGTCAGTATGACCGTGTCATTTCAAATTGAATTTTCGTTTCAGTTTATTCAAGAGGAAGTACGTTTCAACAATTATTCAAATGTAAAAGTTCATGAGATTCAATGTGTTTGACAATGTTCAAGTTTGAACCAAAGAAAATAAGATCTCACATTTGCACAAAAGGTTATTATAGTGAGTTCCTTCTATTCATAACTTATAGTTACTGCTTCTCAGGAAATTTTATCAAGGTTGTTGAATGAATTACAGCAATTCCTCATTGATTTGAAGTTGAAAGTTTCTCTGTTATAGGTGTCTGATAGTGGGAAACATGATGTTTAAATATGTAGAAGTTGCATATGAAGTTTTATTTTGTACAACCACAACTTCCAATCCAAGATTTATGAAAGCCACAGGTGCTGCTGCTTATGTGAATCATATTTTGGAAAAAAATCAACTACTACTTGGAGAATGCTATGCAATTTGACAATTTTTGTAATAGGTGGTTGTACTATAGGTATTTTGTATAATTGTGTAAAATGAGTATGTTCATCACGTAATACGGAAATATGAAGTTGTTTTAATGCAATTTCTTCCTTTCATTTTCATTTCATAGTATATTATAAAGTTTCACAAAAAAATGATTTGAAGAATAGAAATTTCACTTATTAGAGAGCAAGTTTATAAGGAGCTGACTTCCCCAAACCAACTGCCAACTCGACAGTTAAGGATCAAGAAAATTAACAGTCACATGAAACAGTTTCACTGAAACTGATATATAATTAACATCATTGTATTGTATATGAGGGTCCATAATGTAAGCAAATTGTGTGAATTTTGTTCAATTTGAATTTTCACTTATAGTTACGTATAGGGCAATCACATACGGTGAAATTACTATGTATTCAGTAGTGTTCCTTTATTTGATTACTAATTTCTCGCTGTGTCTTTTGGATACTCCCAAGAAATTTTAATTTTAAAAGAACTCTTATTTTCTATTTCATTAATATACTTAGGAAGTAATTCTTCTATCTTGCTGTTTTAAGCTCATATTTGTTTTTTATTATAATTCATGAATCTTATTGGATTCTTATCTGATCTAATACAAATCAGAACTGTTGAGTGAAAATTGAAAATTTGAAAGTATAGATCTTCATATATTGATCTTTATGGAGTATATATTTAATACTTAACTAAAAAGTTGGAATATTGTGAATTAATTTTTAAGTTGTAGATGATTGAATTCCTATGCCTAAAGGGTGGTTGAACAATTTGTTTTTTTGAATCAATGTTGGAGGGTTTTTAATTTTATCCTATGCTAGCTCAATTGGAGAAAGTTGAGATTTTCAAATTGAATGTTTCCTTCTGAATTGGGATAGTAGTGATAGTGTTGAAATTTGTGTGGTTGATAAGTCAGTATCCATAAAACAATACTGGAAGCTGCAATACCTTAAGGATGACTGAGGTAATATGTGACAGATTTCTATGTAACATAAAGAACAATTAAGTAACAATATAAATAATGACGTGAATATAATAAGGAGTTCAGTATAGATAGAGTTTGATATAAAAAGACGATCAGTGTATTAGGCGTTTAGTATATTGGTTCTTTTGATATAAAAGGCGATCTTAATGGGCTCACTAGTTACTTACTAGAATCAAATTTCAATACAATAATAATTAACCTTATCAGCAATTCTTTTATCTATAAAAAACACTCTCCCATCAGCCAACTGGAGACGCGCCATGTAGAGGTTTAACGGCTCCTCCCATGGTTGAGTAGGGGTTAATTGGACAGGAAATGGGTTCGAAAGAACAATTATATAGAAGTTAGGAGTCATGGTTTGTGACAAAGCTTAGGAATGTGATACGAACATGGAAAATATTGATGTGAAAATGTCGAATGTTGGTATGCAATTGTGAGTATATATTGTGCGTATTGTGAGTAATACTTTAATAATAATTTTTATTCACTCAATCATAATCACAATGAAAACCCCCCCATTACACTTACTTGAAGTGGAAGTGATAAAATATGAATGATGTGTCTGATGAAACGAATGACGTGAGTGTATATAGAATAAGGAGAATTCCAATGAAGGATGTTCGCATGATGTGAAAACCAGTCGCAAAACGGTTAGCAAATAAAGTAAAAAAACTGAAAAAAAAATCTATTCTGCACGAAAGAAATAAGTTTTTTTCTGAAGTTTCCTAAAAAGAATAACTAGATGTACTAGAGGGTATTTGTCAAAAAATAGAGTCTAAAGGCTGCCTATTGAATATACGAAAAACTTGCTGGAATGACTTCGATGGAAATTTATTAAAACTGCTTGTATCTAATAAGAATCAGGAATAGAAAAAAACAAAAAAATATATGAACAAAAGTGAAGCTAAAGAAATAAACTCCATTGAAATGTTATAAAAAAAAATTTCCGCCTCTATTTGATTTTTTTGACACCCGCGTCACTTTGTTTTGCCAATGAATTGTCTGTGAGGCAAACACTCATCAACAAAACACCATTCTGGATAGATCGATGTAATTTTTCTATGAGCTAAAATAATCGTGGAAGATAAAATATGTTTAATATGGAAGTCTTTTGAATAAATTTTTATAAATGATGAAAGAATCTCGGCCGCGGCTGAAACGAATTTATTATTAGCAGGAACTAAATTACTCAATTCTTCGTTTTCCTTGGTTCTATGGGCTCTGAAAAAAAGCAAAAACTCTTTTTAGGATTCAAGATTACTATTTGACTTCCAAAATGAAGAACGACAAATTTGGCAATTGAATATTTTATCTAATGTATGAAGGATATAACCTGCGAAGTAGGATGTTGAACATTCTGCCAATGATGAATTTGAATAGCCCGCTGGTTCTAGAGAAACTTTAACAGTTTGAGCTTCGTTTTGTATCCCGTGTTTTCCTAATAGTAGGCAATCATCTCCATGATCTTAAATTATGTGCCGGAGAAGTGATAAATTTAGTTGCTCATTATCGACGTCTTCATCTTGAGAGTCTGTGTCAGAATCATTAAAAAATTTAAGTCATCTTCAGAAACTTCTTCTCCGTAACGTCTTTGTTATCATCCCCAAGGTCGTCGTTGCAATTTTGTCGGTCTCGGCAGTTACAGATGTCGTGAAAAAATCAGATAAAATGCGGTACGATTTCTTAGATTCCACCATCGAGTCGTCGTTATCAGGTTCTCAATTACTGAAGTCTGAAGAAGACACCAAACCCGAGGGAAAAGTTTTGTGATAATTTTCGCGGAATTGTTTAACCGTTGGATTTCGGGTGAAACCTCCAGCTTGCCGAATGGCAGAAAAAAATGCCAATGAGTCCTAATTGAAATGATTCGTTAACAAATATTCCACGTTTTCACTTTTCTGTTTTATAGACTTCCAAAGATACTATATGCCTATTCATGTTTGTTCAAAGCCCAAAAAGCAAGGAGACAACCGTTAATTTCCTAACTACGAATATAATCAATAAATTGCCTTAAATTATTCTCGGGATGATAATTCTTTTGCATAAGAGCGTAAATTCCCTTTTTCTTCACATTCGAAAATTCGAACAAAGTATTAACTGTCTTCAGAAATTCTGAGGTATTGATTGAGGTATCGGATTCGAGTTATAAGGTGTTAAACGCCGTTAAAATGGCTGCGGATACATAGTTACTAAAAATTTGGGTTGCTGGAGACACTTTCATTCTCTCAAATGGTTTCAGATGTATATGAGCATCTGTTATGTTACACATTGAACGAGCATTAACTAATTTGGAGTCTATCATGTACGTTTCCTCTATGTCTGGCCACGACGCTGTCTTACCACAGGCATCTTTTCTACCGTGAGCCACAAATTGGTTACGCACATGTTCGAAAACGCTAACAAGTAAACCCGACTCTAAGTTAATCGAATTGAACCATTTCGAAATTGTGCTTCTATGCGGGAGAGTGAATCCCTGACGAACTCGAAGGAACTTATACAATTCCAGGCTTCTATAAAAAATTGTGACAGAATTTTTTTTTTCTTCTTCCGAATACTCTGTATGCAGTTTATGTTCCGTTTGGAGATATATAAACGTTTTGACACTTCCTGATGGTTGCTTCACTCTTCTCTTATGTTCTTTCAGAAAGATCTGGTCTTTGGCGCGACAGCGACGTGATCGACGATTATTTTGACGAAGGACATTAAAATATTTCTTTAATTTATCGATTTGTTTTTGTTTCGCAGATAATTTACATTTCAATAGAAAAATTTCGCGAGAGGAACATAAAGAATCTAAGTTTGCCGTAGAGGAGAAATATGTCGATAGTGGATTTCCGTGTTCATAAAAGTAGTTTTTCAGTCATTTCAGCCCCACAGGGGTACGTAATTATGTTTTTGTTCTCATCAGAATCAGCGCCGAAATCCATAAAATCGAGTTTTCAGGGTTGGTCCTGCATGAGAGCGTAAATGACAATTCAAATGATCAGTAAAACACGTATCCGCAAAGTGTATGCTACAAATTCTTTTGTACCTGATGTCTTTATGCGGAACAAATGAAATTGAATCCCGCTGATCGATTGCCCGAGGCCAATCATCTTGTCGTGAGTCCAACGGAAATCTGACATATGAAACATTTGAAAACACAAATATATTATCAATCAATCAGCAGTAATGAATTCGAAAAAATACAGTAAAATTTCGTAACTTATGGAAAATAGGATACTGAATATTGTAAATCGTACATAACAAATGATGCATGAGAATAAAATAATGTCTAAAATTGCACGTAATGAAAATTCGATAAAATTATTCACAAATATTCAAACTTCCTCCCATTATTTTCTAAACAGTTCTCAATTCGGGAACATAATCATTGATCGTTGCTTTTTTCAGCATGTTAGGATATAAATTCACAAAAGATCTGCGAATACTTAATTCCAAACTCCGGGTATTCACTGATGCCGAATAAATTAAGTTCTTCGAATGATATTTTTGAAAGTATAGGTGAGCTCTCTATATTAAATACTCCGATCCGGATTTCTATGACAAATCACAGTAAATATAATAATAACATAGAATTACAGAAAATGGTAGATATGCCCTTCGAATAATTTTTTGGGTAAGTTAGATAGTAATGATATCATAACGATGATATTCAAATTAAAAAAAATTCGTTCTCATTCGAGAGTCGGCATTTTCTGTATAACTAGGATTAGTACAATCATTTTACCCAAAGTGCTGCTGTATGTTTTTTAATGATAAATGAAAATAGTGGCTCAAAAAGTTGTTACGTAATGTTGAATACATTACGGAAAAACTATTCGGTCGAAATTATCGAAACGGAAGGGTAATATAAACATACTAGGTTTTCAAATTTTTAGTACCAGGACTGCTGATCGCAAATGACAATAACTTTGAGAAGAAACGTAGGTCCGTAGATTCTTCTTCTTTAATATCCAGGGTACCAAGGTCAAAATCTCGTAAACGAGAAATTATCATACCTGCGAAACTATGTATTCTAGAAAGCTGAAACATGGCACATTGACAAAAAATCATTATAATATATTATCATCTTCAAGCGCTGCGGCATTTTTTTTTCCTAATTGAGCTAATGATGTAACACGCTTTTCAGCGATCAATTTTTAAAGACGGACTTTTACACCACTGTCTGTTTTCGCTATTTGAATTGGTTATTGGAAAGCCTGTATTCTATAGAAAAAAGGTTTACTTGATAATTATGTTGCTTATGACGCCAAGTTTGGAAGATATTCCAAAGGAAGGCATCAAATATAGATTTTTTCAATATGACTTCTGTGAAGTCCACTTTGACTATAAATGAAACAAAAATATCATTTTTCTTTCTATATCTAAACCTTTTTATCCATAAGAAAAATTTGAAATTTGAATTCTATCGAGTTTTTAGGTCTTACTCCCAATCGAGTTTCCACATCAACAGGTGAATGCCTAATTTGGGACTCATATCCGAAGTGAGCATAATCAGCAAATGTAGTAAAAGAGATAGACAATATCTAGTTCGAAATATACCTTATTAGAAATTTTACATTCCACAACTTCACTCTCGTACGTTACTTTTCAGAAGAATTTAAATGTTGAGGGAATTGACGTATGTTTTTTTCTTTTAATTCACCTCAAATGTATGTTGTGATTTTGGAAATTCGAGCATAGATGATCTTACGATAATCGTGGGACTGCAGGATATTTCCCGACTGCTATTTTTTCAGTTCCTATTCTAACTATACTGTGTTCTCCTTCCATTTCATTTCTGGTGAAATTGTTCTTTTTCAAATTGGAAATAAAACATGGAAAATTTAATAGGCATTATTTTGTTTTAGAAACAATTCAACCATCAATTATTTCATCACATCTTGCAACTCAAATGGTTTTCTTCGAAATGATCCAGAGGGGGCTACCGAAAACTTTGATGGAGAAAAGTTTCATTCAACCACTATTACTAAGACTAAAAGGTGATTGGACATTTCCACCAGCCATAAAGAATCTTGAGCTATAAAGAATCTTGAGAGGAAATTAATTGTATATTCAAGACTTGGAACGGAAGGTATATTCGATTATTATGTACTATGAACACATTTGTATTCGACTACACTATATGTAGTCGTATTCTATGTAATCTTAAGTATAAGATCTTATGAAAGCTCCAATCTATTGTATTTATAAACGATATGATGAGACGTGCATTTTCAGGTACTTAACTGTGAAATCTTAATTTGCTTTGAATTATTCACAAAATTTTCCATTTTCGTATTCCATATAATATGAAATTTGAAAGATAACATATATCTTCGTTGAAGATTGCAATTTTTTTCAATAATTTTCTTCATCTATAAAATAATTGATAATTTCTATCCATAATCAATCTGACAACACTGTGTGTTTAGTCTAACGCCCCTGGCGGTGCCCGAAAGGAGGCACCTGCAGCAGAGTTACGGACAACAATCATCGTTCGCCGCCGGTTTTTTGTATCCAGAGGAACTAAATCACCTCCTCATTGCTCTGGGTTGGCGTGGTGGCACTATAAATTGCAGAAAGAAAGCGAAAACAAAATACTCTCTGTTGGACGAAATACTGGGCGATTTCAGATTTGGATTCTGAAACTCAAAATTAAGTAAACATTTCCTCAGTGAATTTTGACTATTGACACTGTATTAAACTATTACCCACAATAATGCATCCGACCCTCGATACTAGGAAATTGTCCAATGTGTCTGGTGTTTCACCAGACATTGAATGTTATGATTAGAAGGAACTCACCATAAGGTAATAGTTTAATACAGTGTCAATAGTCAAAATTCACTGAAGAAATGTTTACTTAATTTTGAGTCTCAGAATCCAAATCTGAAATCGTTTTGTCCCGCTGGGCTATCCTCCAGGAAAAACAAAAACTAAAATTTCCTTGAAAGTCCTCTTGTCAATATCATTCAAACTCTATAATTAATTCATTAAAATGTCTTGTTACTATTACAATGGATAAAATATACACACATGTACCATTAATCAGAAATTCTAAGCTCAAATATACATTGATTTCTTATTAAAATGCTTTTCAATTCGAATGTTTATTTTCTACACAGTAACTCGCCATAATTAGAATGATTTCATGTTTCGTGTTATACAACGTACAGCTCGAAACGATTCAAGAAAGAGATAGAATCTATCTCTGTCGTTCATAACTGAGAGCGAAATTCAAATGAGAATATTTCCAAACCTAGCCTAACTAACCTAATTTTACCTAAAACCTAACTTTCTAATCTATTCAATTCAGAATTAAAGATTTAAATTAGGTTCGTGTTTCGATTAGGTTAGTTAGGTTTGGTTTGAAGAGCTTTTCATTTGAATATCCCTCTCTATTTTGACAGAAGATGGCGAGTACGTCACTATTGCCGGATTCATGTCACGTAGGTCTTGGACTAAAAATGTGTGAAATTGTTACCTAATATTGAAAATTCAGGGGCAATCATATCGTGACAGTAAATATGACGGGTTATCTGTCTAGAAAATACACATTCAAATTGAAAAGAATTTCAATGAGAAATTAATGTATATTTGAGCTTAGAATTTCTGATTAATGGTACATGTGTGTATATTTTAACCATTGTAATAGTAACAAGGCATTTTAATGAAGAAATTATAGAGTTTGAATGATATAGACAAGAGGAAATTTTGGTTTTTGTTTTTCCTAAACGATAGCCCAGCGGGGAAAATGATTTAGGATTTGGATTCTAGGACCCAAAATTAGTGAGTAAACATTTTTTCAGTGAATTTTGACTATTGACACTGTAATAAACTATTACCCACATTGATTACCTCTTGTGAAAATTGAGATGACACAAAACAATATCTGTGTATTCAGTAGTCAGAACTCAATCAAGTTCTGATGCCAACTATGAAAGCAATAGTTCCTAAAATAAACTTTGATTGTAAGAATCGTAGGTAAATTTCAAGCCCCCTTTTCCATCTCGTTTCTTCTGAGATGTAAACCTCTTCACAGATGGACTGTAACCCAAAAATTAGTATTACAAAGATAATAACTACTAAATTTGTATTGAAAATAATAGCTCACCTTCAAACCACTGACAAAATGATCATTCGATTGAAATACTAAGTATAGAAGAAGACAAAGCACTCCATAGAATAAATTGAAGTTTATACACCAGCCAGAATCGCGATCCTGGCTAGTCAGGATAGGTCAGGATTGAAAGATTGAGATGAGGTTCATAGATGGTCCATAGATGGCTCTTGATAAAACAGAATATTATAATATTTTATTTTCAGTTACTACTATCAGATGGCTGCCGAAAATATCGAAGTTATCTTAGAATGTTAATTCAAGGGCGTTCTCTTTCTTATACAGTGGATAGAAAAATAAGTATATGCTTAGATTCTTATTACAGAAATAGAGATATGACTTTTTAAGAAAATTATAACAATACTTTTTTTAGAAGTCAACTCTAAGAAACTCAAAATAGTTTCATTATGAGGATTGCGAATATTACTACGTAATTAATATCACTGTTTGAGATGGAAAAGTTTATTCAACGTTATAACTGATCCGAGCTTTCGCTTATCATCAGACAAGTAGCGACTGCATTCATCATTGCCAATTGTTTGTCACATTCCATGAAATATAACCATTTTTTTCAATAAATATTCCGTATTTTTGAAAAAGAGATTTTGGACCAATATTCATATGAAATCTCTATCCTCATTTCACTGAAAGTATTAGTTACTGACGTTTGGCTACATATTTAAAGAACACTGGTAAATTTTCGAAAAATTTATTGTGTTCAAATCTATATTGTGTTCATTATTAAAAAAAACATTCTAGAATGATTGGAACTTTGTAGACAAACTCCAGAACATCATAGAATATATGGGTGCTGGGAAAACTTATTACTTGAATGTCTTTTCTTATAGCTACAGAGCCTGCAATCCAAAAGCAACCAGTGTTTTTGAAGAATTGAGATTTTCGGATCTTTTTCATAGCAAACAAAGGATGGGATATTTTTTACTTGAGAAAAGATACTCTGGCGATGATGGGATCATTATATCGATTTTTATAGTATTTGCAACAATAACTACAAGACAATTTTGATATAGGAAAGTAACATGCAATATAGCTTTCCATCGAAGTATTTATTAAATACCAACGAGAGTATTGTGATCTAGGTTCTCATAAAACAACCCTTCGAAGCGGTTTAATTTCATAGTACCTGTATCAAAGCAAATCTTGGTGAGCCCAATATTTCGTCCCCTTGAACAACAGAGAGTATTTTGTTTTTGCTTTCTTTCTGCAATTTATAGTGCCACCACGCCAACCCAGAGCAATGAGGAGGTGATTTACTTCCTCTGGATACAAAAACCCGGCGGAGAACGATGATTGTTGTCCGTAACTCTGCTGCAGGTGCCTCCTTTCGGGCACCGCCAGGGGCGTTAGACTAAACACACAGTTTTGTCAGATTGATTATGGATAGAAATTATCATATTTTATAGATGAAGAGATTTATTGAAGAAAATTGCAATCTTCAACAAAGATAAATGTTTCCTTTCAAATTTCATATTATATGGAATACGAAAATGGAAAATTTTTTGAAGAATTCAAAGCAATTAAGATTTCACAGTTAAGTACCTGAAAATGTACGTTTCATCATATCGTTTATTAGTAAAATAGCTTGGAGCTTTCATACGATTTCATACTTAAGATTACAACGAATACGACTACATATAGTGTAGCCAAATACAAATGTCTTCATAGTACATAATAATCAAATATACTTTCCGTTCCAAGTCTTGAATATAAAATTCATTTCCTCACAAGATTCTTCATAGCTCAAGATTCTTTATGGCTGGTGGAAATGTCCAATGACCTTTTAGTCATACTAATAGTGGTTGAATGATCATCAAGGTTTTCGGTAGCCCCCTCTGGATTATTTCAAAGAAAACCAATTGAGTTTCAAGATGTGATGAAATATCAAGATAATGCCTATTAAATTTTCCATGTTTTTGTTCCGATTTGAAAAAGAACAATTTCACAAAAAATGGAATGGAAGGAGAACAAAGTATAGTTAGAATAGGAACTGAAAAAATAGCAGTCGGGACATATCCTGCAGTCCTACGATTATCGTAGGATCATCTCTGCTCGAATTTCCGAAATCACAACATACAATTGAGGTGAATTAAAAAAAACATACGTCAATTCCCTCAACATTTAAATTCTTCTGAAAAGTAACGTACGAGAGTGAAGTTGTGGAATGTAAAATTTCTAATAAGGTATATTTCAAACTAGATACTGTCTATCTCTTTTACTACATTTGCTGATTATGCTCACTTCGGATATGAGTCCCAAATTAGGCATTTACTTGCTGATGAGGAAACTCGATTGGAAGTAAGACCTAAAAACTCGATAGAATTCAAATTTCAAATTTTTCTTATAGATAAAAAGGTTCAGACATAAAGAGAAAAATGATGTTTTTGTTCCATTTATAGTCAGAGTGGACTTCACAAAAGTCATATTGAAAAACTCTCCTTTGAAATATCTTCCAAACTTGGCGTCGTAAGCAACATAATTATCAAGTAAACCTTTTTTCTATAGAATATAGCCTTTCCAATAATTAATTCAAATAGCGAAAACAGACAGTGGTGTAAAAGTCCGTCTCCAAAAATTGATCGCTGAAAAGCGTGTTATATCAGTAGCTCAATTAGGAAAGAAAAATGCCGCAGCGCTTGAAGATAATAATACATTATAATGATTTTTTGTCAATGTGCCATGTTTCAGCTTTCTAGAATACATAGTTTCGCAGGTATGATAATTTCTCATTTCCGAGATTTTGACGTTGGTACCCTGGATATTAAAGAAGAAGAATCTACGGACCTACGTTTCTTCTCAAAGTTATTGCCATTTGCCATCAGCAGTCCTGGTACTCTAAATTTGAAAACCTAGTATGTATATATTATCCTTCCGTTTCGATAATTTCGACAGACTAGTTTTTCCGTAATGTATTCAACATTACGTAACAACTTTTTGAGCCACAATTTTCATTTATCATTAAAAAACATACAGCAGCACTTTCGGTAAAATGATTGTACTAATCCTAGTTATACAGAAAATGCCGAGCACTCTCGAATGCGAACGAAATTTTTTTTTTAATTTGAATATCATCGTTATGATATCATTACTATCTAACTTACCCAAAAACATTACTCGATGGGTATATCTACCATTTTTCTCTAATTCTATGTTATGATTATATTTACTGTGATTTGTCATAGAAATCCGGATCGGAGTATTTAATATAGAGAGCTCACCTATACTTTCAAAAATATCTTTCGAACAACTTAATTTATTCGGCACCAGTGAATACCCGGAGAGCTTTGGAATTAACTGTTCGCAGATCTTTTGTGAATTTATATCCTAACATGCTGAAAAAAGCAACGATCAATGATTATGTTCCCGAATTGATAACTGTTTAGAAAATGATGGGAGGAAGTTTGAATATTTTTGAATAATTTTATCGAATTTTCATTACGTGCAATTTTAGACATTATTTTATTCTCATGCATCATTTGTTATGTACGTCGATTTACAATATTCAGTATCCTATTTTCCATAAGTTACGAAATTTTACTGTATTCTTTTAAATTTTTACTGCTGATTGATTGATTTTATATATATATTTCCGTTGGACTAACGACAAGGTTATTGGCTTCGGGCAATCGATCGGCGCGATTCAATTTCATTTGTTCCGCGTAAAGACATCAGGTACAAAAAAATTTGTAGCATACACTTTGCGGATACATGTTTTACTGATCATTCGAAACGTCATTTACGCTCTCATGCAGTACCAACTCTGCAACTCGATTTTATGGATTTCGTGGCTGATTCTGATAAGAACAAAAACATAATTACGTATCCCTGTGGGGCTGAAATGACTGAAAAACTACTTTTTGATGAACACGAAATCCACTATCGACATATCTCTCCTCTACGGCAAACTTAGATTCTTCATGTTCCCCTCGCGAAATTTTTCAATTGAAATGTAAATTAGCTGTGAAACAATTAAATTAAAGAAATATTTTAATGTCCTGCGTCAAAATAATCGTCGATTACGTCGCTGTCTCGCCAAAGACCAGATCTTTCTGGAAGAACATAAGAGAAGAGTGAGGCAACCATCAAAAAGTGTCAAAACGTTCATACATCTCCAAACGGAACATAAACTGCATACAGAGTATTCGAAAGAAGAAAAAAATCTTTCTCTCATAATTTTTTATAGAAGCCTGGGATTGTAGAAGTTCCTTCGAGTTCATCAGGGATTCACTCTCCCGCATAAAAGCACAATTTTGAAATGGTACAATTCGATTAACTTAGAGACGGGTTTTCTTGTTAGCGTTTTCGAACATGTGCGAAACTAATTTGTGGCTCATGGTAGAAAAGATGCCTGTGGTAAGACAGCGTCGTGGCCAGACATAGAGAAAACGTACATAATAGACTCCAAATTAGTTAATGCTCGTTCAATGTGTAAAATAATAGATGCTCATATGCGTCTGAAACCATTTAAGAGATTGAAAGTGTCTCTAGCAACCCAAATTTTTGTTACTCTGTTTCCGCAGCCATTTTAACGGCGTTTAACACTTGACAACTCGAATCCGATACCTCAATCAATACCACAGAATTTCTGAGGACAGTTAATAACTTGTTCGATTTTTTGAATGTGAAGAAAAAGGGAATTTACGCTCTTTTGCAAAAGAATTATCATCCCGAGAACAATTTAAGGCAATTTATTGATTATATTCGTAGTTGGGAAATTAACGGTTCTCTCCTTGCTTTTTGGGCTTTGAACAAACATGACATTTTCTATCTTTGGAAGTCTATAAAATAGGAAAGTGAAAACGTGGAATATTTATTCGAATTGAAAAGCATTTTAATAAGAAATTAATGTATATTTGAGCTTAGAATTTCTGATTAATGGTACATGTTTGTATATTTTATCCATTGTAATAGTAACAAGACATTTTAATGAATTAATTATAGAGTTTGAGTGATATAGACGAGAGGACTTTCAAGGAAATTTTGGTTTTTGTTTTTTCCTGAAGGATAGCCCAGCGGGGCAAAACGATTTCTGATTTGGATTCTGCGACTCAAAATTAAGTAAACATTTCTTCAGTAAATTTCGACAAATGACACTGTATTAAACTATTACTTTATTGTGAGATCCTTCCAATCATAACACTCAATGTCTGGGAAACACCAGAGACATTGGACAATTTCCTAGTATCGAGGGTCGAATGCATCGCTAGGTGGCCTAAGATAGCCACTTCCATCGCTTTGTCTCCTTCATACATCCTCTTTTTGTTGCCGACTGAACCAATAGCATCAAATTTAGCAACCAGTTGCACAACGTAAGCAGCGGATACAATTTTTTCAGTTTGTCGTTCGTTAAAATAGAGATTTTCTTTTCGTTTTAATTGCCTCACCCGCTATATATATATATATATATATATATATATATATATATATATATATATATATATATATATATATATATATATATATCTAGAAAACTAGATATTGTCAAACAGAAAGTGCAAAATATGGGAGGATACCATCCTGCTTAAAAACAACATCCTCTACTCAATAGCTAGGATCATTTTCCAAAATTTCAGTTAAAGTCGAATTAATTTGTTCTTCAAATAAATGGAGATACCTTGCTCCCGTCAGATTTCCTGGTAAGAAAAATGACCCAATCAGACGATTCCCATAGATGCCAACCCAAACATTCAATTTTTCAAGATAGTGGGTATGTACTCCACGAAAGATTCTCGGATTAGAGTCCGACCAGAACCGGCAGTTATGACGATTTACAGTGCCAGTCAAAAAACTAGTACATTCATACGAGAAGCAAATATTGTGAAGAAACTGTTTGCGATTCGCTCACTTATGATTTCACACAATTGCACTCTGAACTCGTCTAATAGTTCTTCGACTCACACCAATTTCACTTTCCCATTATCTTGTACTCAGAGTGGGATCAATCACTACTTGCCACGTAACGTAGTTCATTTCCTCATTTCGTAGGGTCTTTGTTCATGCTCTCTTTCCCTATTCTGAACAGAGACTGTTTCTTCAAATTTTTCCACCAACTCCAAAATGTACTTGGCACTTCCATGTTTGTAGTCATGGCGTTCATTGAAAATACCATCTGCCCTATTTGCACAAGTATTATTTATAAAAAATTTCCAACAGTTTCTACTCTTTCAGCTATTGAATAAACCATTATACTGTATGGATGCAACACCTGAGTGTGAAAAGCAGCTAGATGAACAAACAAACTGATTCGCGTTTCATTCATCAGTTACAAGCAATCTGGAAGAAGAAACAAAACTTGTCGCATTTGTTGTTGAGAAATGTGTATGAATATTTTTCTGTAACGAGTACATCAATTGAGTTCATTTCAACCTTGGATTCCATGCTGTAGAGGCTTTTCACATACGAAGATCGGTTGCGTATGCGGTCGTGAGGCTTGCGGGCCATTATCCTAGTGGTTGTCTTCACATGTCTACGTTCCATCAGTCCACCGATGGAAAACATTTTATGATTTATACTGTGTATGAATATATATATATATATATATATATATATATATATATATATATATATATATATATATATATATATATATATATATATATATATATATATATATATATATATATATATATATATATATATATATATATATATATATATATATATATATATATATATATATATATATATATATATATATATATATATATATATATATATATATATATATATATATATATATATATATATATATATGAGGCAACTAAAACAAACAAGACTCAATAACTGCTAACTGCTAAACTAGTAATTTCTGGACAGAAAAAGAAACTGTCAACACAAATGTGTAATAATTTTTGAGTCTTGCCATATTCGAAAGAAGATACAGGCTGGTTAGTCAGAAGATGAATTACCTTCAGTGATTGCAAAATCTGTCGATTTCGTATGAACATTCGCCGAAGTTTTGTTGCATTTTGGTCAAAATTATCTCTAGCAGTGCTGCTTCCACTACACTTCCTCAGACACCGCTCAGAAGAGGGTGTCAACCCCTCAAACCTTCGAATTGATCAGTAGGTCCAAGTTATAGCTCATTGTATAGATATTTACAATTATCTGATTACAGTGAAGGAATTTTCAAACCCGATTATATTTCAATGAGGATACAGGGAGGATCATGGAGAAATTCATACACAGTATTAATCGCGAAAAATGTTTTCCATCGGTGAACTGATGGAACGTAGACAGGTGAAGACAACCACTAGGATAATGGCCCGCAAGCCTCACGACCGCATACGAAACCGATCTTCGTATGTGAAAAGCCTCTACAGCATGGAATCCAAGGTTGAAATGAAACGAACTCAAGTGATGTACTCATTACAGAAAAATATTCATACACATTTCTCAACAACAAATGCGACAGGTTTTGTTTCTTCTTCCAGATTGCTTGTAACTGATGAATGAAACGCGAATCAGTTTGTTTGTTCATCTAGCTGCTTTTCACACTCAGGTGTTGCATCCATACAGTATAATGGTTTATTTAATAGCTGAAAGAGTAGAAACTGTTGGAAATTTTTTATAAATAATACTTGTGCAAATAGGGCAGATGGTATTTTCAATGAACGCCATGACTACAAACATGGAAGTGCCAAGTACATTTTGGAGTTGGTGGAAAAATTTGAAGAAACAGTCTCTGTTCAGAATTGAGAAAGAGAGCATGAACAAAGACCCATACGAAATGAGGAAATGAACTGCGTTACTTGGTAAGTAGTGATTGATCCCACTCTGAGTACAAGATGATTGGAAAGTGAAATTGGTGTGAGTCGAAGAACTATTAGACGAGTTCAGAGTGCAATTGTGTGAAATCATAAGTGAGCGAATCGGAAACAGTTTCTTCACAATATTTGCTTCTCGTATGAATGTACTAGTTTTTTGACTGGCACTGTAAATCGTCATAACTGCCGGTTCTGGTCGGACTCTAATCCGAGAATCTTTCGTGGAGTACATACCCAATATCTTGAAAAATTGAATTTTTGGGTTGGCATCTATGGGAATCGTCTGATTGGGTCATTTTTCTTACCAGGAAATCTGACGGAAGCAAGGCATCTCCATTTACTTGAAGAACTAATCAATCCGGCTTTAACTGAAATTTTGGAAAATGATCCTAGCTATTGAGCAGAGGATGTTGTTTTTAAGCAGGATGGTATCCTCCCGTATTTTGCACTTTCTGTTTGACAATATCTAGTTTTCTAGATATATATATATATATATATATATATATATATATATAAAATGTGGAAAATGAAGAAAATATTTATTCCACCGCTTATTATTTCCACAACAGGTGTTATTCCTAGAAATCTTCACAAAAGTATTGAGATTTTGGGTCTGAAGAAAATTTGTTTGAACAGTTACAAAAGATAACAGTCATCAAATCTTGTAATATTCTTCTTCTTTTATATAAATGTAATATAATTAACTGACAATTTTGTCATTTTTATATTCAGAGCAGTATTCTATTCGATCGTTCACCACTTCACACAAAGGAAACTATTAATGAGTAACATTCAGTGTTACTTGACTAAGGTCCGTACACTGGAAATACGGGAGGATACCATCCTGATTCAAATATATATATATATATATATATATATATATATATATATATATATATATATATATATATATATATATATATATATATATATAGCTGGTGAGGCAATTAAAACGAAGAAGAAATCTCTATTTTAACGAACGACATCCTGACTAAAATTTTATCCGCTGCTTAAGTTGTGCAACTAGTTGCTAAATTTGATGCTACTGGTTCAGTCGGCAACAAAAAGAGGGTGTATGAAGGAGACAAAGCGAGGGAAGTGGCTATCTAAGGCCACCTAGCGATGCATCCGACCCTCGATACTAGGAAATTGTCCAATGTGTCTGGTGTTTCACCAGACATTGAGTGTTATGATTAGAAGGATCTCACAATAAGGTAATAGTTTAATACAGTGTCATTTGTCGAAATTCACTGAAGAAAAGTTTACTTTATTTTGAGTCTCAGAATCCAAATCTGAAATCGTTTCGACCCGCTGGGCTATCCTTCAGGAAAAAACAAAAACCAAAATTTCCTTGAAAGTCCTCTCGTCTATATCACTCAAACTCTATAATTAATTCATTAAAATGTCTTGTTACTATTACAATGGATGAAATATACACACATGTACCATTAATCAGAAATTCTAAGCTCTAATATACATTAATTTCTTATTAAAATGCTTTTCAATTCGAACAAATATTCCACGTTTTCACTTTCCTATTTTATGGACTCCCAAAGATAGAAAATGTCATGTTTGTTCAAAGCCCAAAAGCAACCTAACTACGAATATAATCAATAAATTACAGTTAGCAGTTATTGAATCTTATTTGTTTTAGTTGACTCACCTATATATGTATATATATATATATATATATATATATATATATATATATATATATAGGGGTTTTACCCCGACGAGTTGCCCATATATCTGTTCATGCAATCAAACTGATTTCATGAAAAAATATAAATCCACCACCCGGTAATTAATACCATTGCCAGGCAATGATTATAATCAAAACATATCCTGGAGTAATTATATATTAGGATAACGTTAAATGTTATGAGAATATATCAATCTACCAGAATATATACATACTATAGCATCATCAGACAATGATATCAATGTACCAACGAGTAGTGTCAGAGGCTTTCTCCCCGGAAAAATCCAGTGTACGGACCTTAGTCAAGTAACACTGAATGTTACTCATTAATAGTTTCCTTTGTGTGAAGTGGTGAACGATCGAATAAAATACTGCTCTGAATATAAATATGACAAAATTGTCAGTTAATTATATTACATTTATATAAACAAATAAATAAAATATGAAATGAGATTCTGAGCAGTATAAACTAAAGAGAAACCTATGACTCTACCTCATTATTATTTTCGGAAAAAACCTACGAAGAATATTACAAGACTTGATGACTGTTATCCTTTGTAACTGTTCAAACAAATTTTTCTACAGACCCAAAATCTCAATACTTTTGTGAAGATTTCTAGGAATAACGCCGGTTGTAGAAATAATAATCGGTAGAATAAATATTTTCTTCATTTTCCACATTTTTTAATCTCGTCGCCAAGCATCATATATTTAGAAATTTTTTCATTGTATTTATTTTGTATATTATGTGTGTCGGGTATAGCAATATCAATTATATATGTTATTTGATTATGTTTATCATTAAGAACGATATCTGGTCTATTGTGTTTTACAGCTCTGTTGCACAGAATTGTTTTATCAAAATAAAGTTTTTATATTTGTCATTTTCACAAATAATCTCAGGTTCATATTTTTGAAATTTTTTCTTTTTGAGAATTAGGTCATGTTTAATTCCTAGATTGAAGTGAATAATATTAGCGACGGCATTATGTCTTTCTAAATAATCTGTTGAAGCAAGGACTGAGCAAGATGATAATATATGAAAACTGTTTCTGAAGAACAGAAACATCTACGGCAAGAATCATCTATATTTTGTTTGATGATATGTTTTCTATAATTCCTTGTGAAAACAACCTGGTCCTGGATCGCAATTGCCAAGCCTTCTGTTTCAGCAAACAATTCTCCAGATACTAACCATTTATTTGATGCAATTTCATCAATATAATCATTTTTCAATTCTTTAGGTGCTTTCCGTGTAATTCCTTCTGCATCCAACTTTCTCTTTTAGAATTATCATCAAATATATCAAAATCTACCTTTTGCATTGTCAAGTTCAGAGGTGTAAGATTATAATCTGAAGCAACAACAATATCATGTAATTTAGACGTTCTCTGTTTATTATGAAAATGGGAACGTAGATGAAAAATCTGTTTACTATGAAGATTATTCAAATCAATTAATCCACGACCTCCAAGATGTCTAGGTAGTGTAACTCTCTGAACAGCTGACTTTGGGTGGTGCTTATGATATTTACAGAGCATTTTCCTCGTTTGACATTGTAATTCATTTAGATCAGTTTTAGACCATTTAATAATTCCAAAAGAAGATGTAAGAATAGGAACAGCATAGGAGTTGATAGCTCTGAAAAGGTTTTACTAGTTAAATAACTCTTGATGATAATTCTTAGTCTTTTGTAATATGAACTTCTAATAATTTCTTTAGTGCTGCTATGGTTAATTGTCTTCTCTTGACAAAATCCAAGATATTTATATGTATCTCCTTGATGCATTGGCTCGATTTCGATATTGGAAATCTTTATATAATCAGAGGTGATCTTTCTCTTTTCAATAGAAAGATTTTTACATTTTGAAGTCCAAATTTCATATGAATATCATTGGAATAGTTGAAAGTAATCTCAAGTAGCCTTCTGAAATGAGATCTGGTTCCGGCATATAATTTAATATCATCTAAATAAATTAAGTGACTTAATTTGAATTCAGTTAATAAACTCTTTATTTTGAAGCCGAAACTAGTAGCATTTAATTCATGAGATAATGGATTGAGGCAAAGACAAAACCAAAGAGCACTTAAAGAATCACCTTGAAAAATGCCTCTTTTGATTGGAATTACTTCGGATTTTAACGATTGTTTTGAAATATTTAAATGAAGATTGGTTCTCCAATTTTTCATTACGAATTCAAGAAAATGACGAAGTGTCTTATCAATTTTATAAATTTCCAAAATTTCTTGAAGCCATGAATGGGGAGAACTATCAAAAGCCTTTTGGTAATCAATGAAGGCTGTATGAATATTTCTCTTCTTAGTTTGAGCTTGATTCAAAGCAACAGAATCAATTACAAGTTGCTCTTTAGTACCAAGGTGTTTTTTTCTACATCCTTTTGATGTTCGGAAAGAATATTATAATTCTCCAAATGTGCATAAATTTTTGGGTAATACATGCAGTTAGAATTTTATATATTGTTGGAAGGCAAGTAATTGGTCTATATTGAGACGGATCAATAGTATTATCACTTTCCGGTTTTAAATAAGTAATTCCTTGTGTGAAAAATAAAGGAGTAGCTGAGGGTTCTTTATTATAAATGAAAATATTCAGCCAATTTTTCATGAACGCAAGAGAATTTCTTGAACCAAAAGTTATGAATACCATCAACACCTGGAGATTTCCAATTTTTTGTGTGTTTAATAACTGATGTTATATCTTCGTTTGAAAATTTTTCAAATTGCATGCATTCTATTTTAGAAAATCGAGACCTCTCATTTAAAATCCAACTTGCATTGGAATTATGTTGCCTTGGCACTGCCCAAATTGAAGACCAATAATCAGTTAAAATATCAATTTTAGGAACTCCATTTCCAGAAATATTTTCATTTGAACCTGAAATAAATTTGTAAAAATGTTTTTCATTATTTTTGAATAGTTTGTTTTGGAATTTTCTATCTGAATTTATTTTATATTCACGTAGTCTAATGGAGTATACTGAAAGTTTTTGTTTTAAAGTATCGATGTATTCTATCAATTGTCCATTACTTATCTCATTATTTTTATGGGTTTTATATTTGAGGAATATTTTTCCAATATGTGCCATAAGTTTTTTGATCGATTACCTCTGGAATATTGAGTCAATCTTCCTAAATCACATCTGATAGAAGAAATTTTACCTTCTAACCTTTTTTGCCATGAAGGTTTTTTCTTGATATTATAATTAGATCCAAAATTTTCTAATTTGTATCCAGAATGTTTAACTACTGTAATAGCGGCACAATATATAATCAGATGAAGTGTATAGATATTCATTACTTTAACAAGTTGCTTTGGAAGAATATTCTCATTAAGCTCGTTTATACAATCGAAAATTTTCTTTGAATAATGAATTTTAGGAAGTTTAGGTATTAAAGTATGGTCAATATTTTCAAATAAATTCATTTGATTGAGAAATAAATTTTCTATATCTTTGTTTTCATTATTTTTAGATGAATTTTCTGATTTATTTTCGATGCTTTTCATGAATGGGACTAGGTTTTCATCTGAAACTTCAAAATTTAAATGTTCTTCTTGTTGAATGTTGTTTTTAATTGATTTTAATTCTGATTCAGATATAAAGTTTCTATTTTCAATATACCGTCTTTGATTCGCAATGCTTTGTTCTGACATACAGCAATTGGGGAATTTTTCTTTGAACATATTATATAGTTTAGACATATACCCTTTTTTATTTGTTCCATTATTTGTTATTTTGTAATAACAAAACATAATGAATTTATTCATTTCATACGTCCATTTCATGCGTTTTATTTTTTATTAATTTTGTGAAGATCTGAATTAGGTGATGAAGTTATGATAAGATTAGAGGAACAAGGTGATTCTACATGATTTTGAAAACAGTCATCAAAACTTTTGTTGTTTGAAGAATAGACAGAACAAGTAGAAATGTCAGAACCCTTAGATTTACTTCGTGTATGATATGAATGTATAGTTTTTAAAATATTATTCCTACCTTCATTTAAGTTGTTTACCTTATCATCATATTCATGATCAACGGGCCCAGAAATAATTTTCTTTGCAACGTTACCTGAATCAGATGATATGAAAGTTTGAGAATCTGATGGTCCTGCATCTAAACGATCTTGAGTGCAGATTTTGAAGTTCTTCTCCAAGAAATATCTATTATATGAATCGCAAGGATATTTTGGTGGATTATATTCATCATCAGATTCATATTCATATGAAGAATTCATTTTTTTGGAATTCGAAAATTTGACAGTTGTCAATAATATATTTCATAAAACGTTTTCCTGAAAAATGAATCAATAAAGGTAGAAAATTTTATGTGTACTTACTTTTAATAATTTAAAAATACTTATCTGAAAAATATAACTAATTTAAATATCTAAAACTTTTCAAAATTCAAAATTTTAGCAGTAATGTTCATTTATGGAATAATTGTCACCTTGGTGATTCATATATATATATATATATATATATATATATATATATATATATATATATATATATATATATATATATATATATATATATATATAGGTAGAACAGTTGACCTCTTAAATAAACAGACGTGTTTTCGTGAGCTCTAGATATCCTGCCGTTTCGGGTATTTTCTTTCGAAATAATCGTGAAATTTAATACTGAATATTTTAATATCGAGTATAACAATAAACATGCCGTCCATGTGTATAATTTGCGATAATCCTCTAAGCCGGAGTAAATCTGGTGTTGGATGTTTCTCTTGCGGTTCCGAGGTGCATTACACATGTGCTGGATTGTCGCCGGATACGTTGAAGTCTTCTGATTCAGGCGGGGCTGGCTGTGAATGGGTTGGATCTATCCGAGGACATAAAAGCCAAAACATTGAAGTTCGCTAACTTCAGTAAGAGTCAATCCGAGTTCATAAAATCGCTTAATTGTTACGGCGATAAAATTCAAGAAATTGCAAACCAGTTGAAAAATTTTGAATCAATTGATAAGAAAATAAATGAAGCTAATGTTGAGATAAATACTTTGAAGGCTGAAAATATGAAAATAAGGAATGAAATGATTGCAATGCAGCAGCGCCTGAAAATGGACGAACTATATATAGTTGGGATCCCCGAAAGAAAAAATGAAATTATGAAGAATGTGTCTACGAAATTAAATTTTCCTTCTGTAGAAAACAGCATAGAAAATTACTACAGACTCCACTTTTCCTCAAAAGATAATAAACCACGTCCTATTATTATCAGTTACAAAGATAAATTATTGAGAAATAAATTCTATAAGGTCTACAAACGAAACAGAAATTTGAATGGCAAGTGGTATAGGTTTTGTTAACACGGCAGACACTTCAATATACATCAAAGAAAGTCTAACGTATAGCATTAGAAGGCTATTCCAGTTATCCAGAGAGCACTGCAGAGCAAATAGAATGAAATATTGTTGGCTTCAAGACGGAAAAATTCTCATAAAATGATAAGTCAAAAATTGTCCATGTTTCTTCAGAAAAAGTTCTTAGCAACTGATTCAGTGAAAATTATAAGTATAATTAAAAAGTTCGATCAATGGCTGCAATCTAGTCAGTTTACGTACGAAGACAACTGAATTTCTGAATTCTACTCTGAATATTAATTACGATATTCTTTGTGTTACGGAGTCCTGGCTGAGGCCCCATGTTAGTATTTCAGAAATCGTGTGTGATTATAAATACTCAGTGTTAAGAAGGGATAGGTGCGACACAAAGAGTTCGAAATCTGACGGCGGTGGTGTTCTTGTAGCGGTATCGAGAGATTCCCTTACAGAGATGCTTAACAACTGGATTAACACTTTTACGGTGCAGAATGTATGGTTAAGAATTCGAATCACTGGTGGTAAATCCTTTATTTATGTGTTTGTTATTTTGCACCTGATACGAATGGAGAAAATTATTTGTTTTATTTCGATCGTATAACTTCCTTGATGGAAAGTCATCCTGATGATACATTTATACATTTATTGTACTGGGCGATTTCAATTTAACATCATTCACGTGGTCATACGATGATATTCGCGGTATTTGGCGGAATGATATCATTCAGAATGATGGATTTGGTGACTTCTGTTCATATAACTCATTGTTTCTGTTCAATGGTATTCCTAATGAAAAAAGCAAAATTCTATATTTGCTCATTGCAAATGATTGTGACATTGATGTTCAGCGATGTTCGTTACCTTTCGTTTCTGAAGACTCGCATCACTCATCGTTGGAATGTTATATTAAGTTAAATTTAGAAAGGAAAAAAGAAAATAAGTCTAGATCCATTTTTAAATTTTTCAAAGCTGATTATGAATCCATAAAAAATGAACTCGATAATATTAATTAGGAGTTAGCCTCAGCTAACGACAGTGTAAATGATTGTGTGGAAAAATTTCACTCGACTTAATGTTAGTTGCAATAAATATCCTCCTTGGTTTTCCAGAAGCACAATTAAGCTGATCTCGGAGAAAGCTAGATTTAAGAAATTTCGAAATCAATTTGACTACGAAAATTTTGTTCAATTACGAAAAGAGTGTGAAATCGAAATTCAAAGAGATCGTGATGATTATATTTCATCTGTTGAAAACAGCATTATAGATAACCCTAAATTATTTTGGTCATACGTTTCAAAATGTGGAAAGAGTAAGAATATACCCCCTGCGATGCTTTTGGGCGATAGCAAATTTGAAGGAAATGATTCAGTTGCTAATGCTTTCGGGCAATACTTCTCCAGTGTTTTTGAAGATCCAAAGAAACCAGTAATTTATGAAAAAAAGCTAAATATATTCCCATCTATCTCAATGAATCGTATAGAGGTAACTGATATTGTGAAAGAAATCTCCGAACTGAATCCATCCAAAGGCGCAGGTTCTGACACAATTCCCCCAATTCTTATGAAATCATGTAGACAATCACTGTCAATTCCTCTTCAAATTATTTTTAAAAAATCACTACAACTAGGCATATTTCCGGATGAATGGAAGCTAGCAAAAATTGTTCCTGTCTTAAAAAATGGTAAAAAATGTTTAATAAGCAATTACAGACATATTTCTATTCTCAGCCATTTTGGTATAGTTTTGAATCAATTATGACGAAACGACTTTCTCACCTCTGTACTACTAGACTGCCCAAACATCAGCATGGCTTCTTCAGGGGAAGATCACCGTTGACGAACTTAGCCCCATATGTCAATTTCTTATCACAGTGCTTTGATGAAGGCGTTCAAGTGGACGCAATATACACTGATATGGCGAAGGCTTTTGATTTCGTTGGTTTTGTCGAATCGCTCACGAAATGGATGAATTCATATTTAAATAACAGGTTGCGATTTGTCGTAGTGAATGGAATTTCTTCAATCCTCTTCAACGTTACTTTTGGAGTGCCGCAGGGGTCTCACCTTGGACCACTCCTCTTTTAAGTTTATATAAATGATATCTCTGAGTGCTTTTTAAATGACGATCACGAGTTATATGCCGACGATCTCAAAATATACAGACGTTTGGAATCTTTTCTGATAAAAATGCATTTCAAAGTGATTTAGATGGATTGTTCTACACCTCCAGATATTTTAAACTTAATATTGACAAATGTCAGCATATCACTTTTACCAAGGATACTAACAGCATACGAAAAACATTCAGTCTTGGAGGCTTAGATATAGCAAGAAAAAATTTCATCGAAGATCTTGGCATAATGCTTGATGAAAAACTCTCATTCTCTGTTCACGTTGATTATGTGGTATCTAAAGCTTTCAAAATGCTCAATTTCATGTTGTGGATAACAAAGAACTTCAAAAGCGAGAAATTACTTAAAAAATTGTATTTCACACTTGTAGGAAGCAACTTGGGGTATGCAACCCCCATTTGGTCTCCCCATTTATATATAGATAGATTAGAGAAAGTACAAAGAAAGTTTGTCAGAAACATTAAGTTCAGATTCAATCGATGTGGACCGGCAAGTGTTTATAAAGTATCTATAAAACACCTTAATATCTTGAGTCTGGAGCATAGAAGGATGCTTTTTGATGGAATATTTTTGTATCGTTCTATGAACTGTCATTTCAATTATCCTATCATCATTTTTTTTTGCTTTTCAACGTTCCCCAGTATAATAATCGTCGAATTTCACTTTTCTATATTCCAAAAGCTCGAACTGCCCTTTATTATAACTCTGTGTTTCTGAGAATAATGCGTTTTATCAATTTCCACCTGAATAATGTAGACTTGTTTTCAGTGAGCCTTTACAATTTCAAAAAAACTTTATTTATCCACTTGAAAAATTACAATTAGGTTATGTTATGTGCCGAATTTCATAGACTTAGTAGTGTTTCATGTAGAGAATTTTAATTTTCTTTTTCCTTTTATTTATAAGCTTGAATAGTGTTAACATGTTTCGAGGACGACTCGTCAAAAATTGTACTAATATTGTTTCTAGTTTTAGAACCCTGTAATTGAGATCACCTGTTGGGGTATATATATATCGTTTTCAGGTCTGTTATATATATATATATATATATATATATATATATATATATATATATATATATATATATATATATATATATATATATATATACTGACCTAAAATGGATATTGCAACAATAGATATTTCATATATTTTTTTATTTTATTAAAACAGGAACCCCAACAGGTGATCTCAATTACAGGGTTCTAAAACTAGAAACAATATTAGTACAATTTTTTACGAGATAACAGGCTGATAAGTATTACGAGTCAGTTGCTGCAAACATTCCTGCGAATGAATAACGCGATGCGTTGTTTGGTATAAATATACTATTGCAGAAATGTCGCGACCAGAGAAAATACGTATTCGCATACTTTGTCGACTATGAAAAAGCATTCGACAGAGTACGACACCAAGATCTCATTGAAGTGCTACAGAGAACTGGAGTTGACACCAAGAACATCAGAATAATAAAAAGTTTATATTGAAACCAAAAAGCCAATATTAGATTAGGAGATGGACGTTCGAGGGATATGAACAGTAACACAGGAGTTCGTCAGGGGTGTGTACTCTCACTCTTACTATGCAGACCAGATTTTCAAGGAAGCCATAGAAGAAACTGAAATAGAAGTGAAAGTAAACGGAATACCAATCAACACCATAAAATATGCAGACGATACGGTTTTACTAGCTGAAAATATTGAGGACCTCGAAGAACTACTGAATAAGATTAACAACATCAGCCAGAAAATGGGTATAAATATAAATGTTGAAAAGACCAAATTTATGGTATTCAGCAGACAAAGTCATAATGAAGCAGAATTACAATTTAACGGCAAACGGATTGAGCGCCTGAGACAATTTAAGTATTTGGGAGCTTATATAATAGAAGAGGTAAATCCGGACATAGATCATCCGAGAGAAAATTCAAATTATTGTCTCCATTTTCATGATCAAGAGGGAAAACAATCCCAATTAGGATACTATGGTGAAGAACACACCAAACGTTAGTGATGACATTGTCTCACCGAATGTGAACTTTTCCTCGAACGGATGTGCGTGTAAAGACATTTTCATAAATAATTAGGCGATTCCTCATTATTCAGCAGCAAAATTGGACTCTTGCTACTTCATCTCCGGAACGTAGCATCTGGACTGGCTGAGGGTGTTGAAGATGCATTTTTTGCTCGTTCAGAACATATCATATTCTTCTATAACCTGCGTTCAATCTTCTCGCCACTCTTCGTGTACCTGAACAAATAGTTACTGCTTCCAATTAGCCTCTTGATCATTCATCACCCGCCGAAGTATTTCCATTTACTCTAAAAGAAAGCCTCGATTTAGCTTTCGATATTTTGATTGTGGAGGTCGTTACTTGATGAAAATCGATATACATGATTTCAATGAAATGAAACTAAAGTACTTAGATTTTCACTATACCATTTAATATAGTGAAAATCTACCTTCGATATATTTTATGAGAACCTGAAATGTTGTTATGCAGATATCATCAATAATAATATTATTGGAGAATTTCATATGAACTGCCCATTGCCCAAATACTCGAAACATCAATTTCTTACTTAGTGGATTTCACTCGAAAGCTGATGCATCGTTCAATTTACTTGATATTGTCCGAATGATAAAAGTAACAATCCAATTACACAATTACTATGTATATTCAATGAACGTTTTCACTTAGTTATGCGGAATCATTCGATGACTCAAAGTACCACACAACAATTTTTATTTCAACTCAAGTGTGCAGGCCAACAACAAATTAACTAAATAGCCAAATTGCCTTGTCTAGTATTCGATTGGTGTCATTCACCTACCTGATAGTGAGTGACAACAAGTAAAAGACTCATTCAGCATCATTTGCTGGAACTCCGAATGATTGTGACTACTCCTCTCGCGTAGATTTTTTCTTCAAATCAAAGAAGCCGATGGTCGACGTATAGTATTAATACTTGACAGAGTATGAGAAGCTTCACAAAAGTTAGCTGCGTGGGCCATTCCTTTCTTTTCAGAAGTCAACGAACGTCTCGACCGTGGAACTTCCATTTTTCAATTTGATAATGCTCGCTCAGAATCGCTCAGAATTAGACTCGACATCTGCCTGATGTCATTTTCAGAACATGATTCTTTTCACTTTTACACTAAACGGTAACATTCAGGCTCTCATTTTACGTATTTAAAAAGAAAATTACATTGAAAAACCGCTGAATTCTTCTCAGTTTCGAAAACGCTCTTCTATTATGCCCCACCCTGAGTTTTCCTAATCAAATTTTTCGAAAAAATGTATTCTTGTCAATCAGCTGTCAATGTAGTATTATCTACTATAGTAGACCTAGAAACAAATAAATTCAGTTTGATTTCAATCTACGTTAAAATACAAGCTCAAAATCACGGCAATCCTAGTCCAACGCTCTTGGAAAATATGAAAAATATTTGTTTCGATTCGTGTCAAAAAGCCACTAACTGATGGTTATAGTCATTAAACGAAAATATTCAGGAAAAATGTGACGGAATAAAATGAAATTTTTTCACCATGATATAATGAAGAAGTTCAAATTCATTTTTCAAGAGTTACTAATCGAGATTTTACAGCTGATTTTCAACAACGCCTTTTGTTCAAGAACTTAACAATAATCTTCAATTTCGAAAATAAACTCTCGCTTGGTTTCCATGTTCTACATTCACAGCAAGTTTTAAATGACAAAACGATAATTGAGAAGGAATACGGTAAAAACAAAAATTCATGTTTTTGGATGGGCTCTCTATTATATTGCAAGAAATACTTTTATTCAATTCTTTTTGTGAGCTTTTGTTTCTTCTCATGATGCATAAAATGTGTTTTAATTCTACCACTCCTCTAGATTGTGTGGAAAGAGAAAGAAGAGAAGAAAAAAAATTCTTCAAAATAATTTTCATTTTCACTTGCGATATTTGTAGATTTCTTATACACTTATTGATTGGAAGACTATATTTATCGATACTGTCACTTTGGAATGTTCACAAATTGAAGTTAATAATGAATCTTTATATGATTCTGATCCTTATAAAATATTTCGAACATAAAGCATTGAAGGAATGTTCCTGATGAACTTTTTATAGAACATTTTTGTTTATTGTTTCATATTATCAAGAACTACACCTTGAATCACTATATTTGTAGAACAATTTATGCTGTTGTCATAATAAAATATTTTTTAATAAATCACTCGTGGCGTCGATTATTCGATAAAGGTATAAGTACGGGACGAACATATTTCTTATATAAACTAATCCAGTTTGCAAAGGTAACCCGGAAAATGACGCAGAAGAAACAATCTGTCAGAAATGTGTGAACTCATTTCAATAAGTAAGTTTATGTTTCAATATTTCTGCATTTAAATTTGCGCGTTAGCTTTTATTTTTATCAGAGATATCAGTTCATCGTCTATCTATGGTTCCAACACATGTCTGCGTAGAGATTTCATCCTGGTGTGCCTAAACTCGAAATTGTCGACAAAACGTATAAACTCATCCCAGGTCTCAGTGAGGTACCTTCATATCCCCAGAGTTTCCAGTCTATCGACGTTCATGAGATCTTGGTTTAAATAAGAAAAATTTAGTAATGAGATGGCTTCCGGGGCTAACTGGCACGAATTACTGCTCGATTCGAAATATCAACGAGAGTGCAGATTTCAGGTTCGGTCAGGAGTTCACTATAATTGGAGAACAAATTGAGTGGGAAAGCATGTTATTGACACTGAAACAGGGTAAGTTTTGTTAACAGTTGATGTAAACTTGAATCTAGAATAAAAGTAATCATAGAATTCTTGGAATTGAGCGTCTTCGCAGGAAAACTGATGAAGTATTAATCTTTCGGTTAGTAGTAGGTCATCAGCAACCTGAGAGTTACAAGTAATCACTTGCTTAATAAAGATACAAAAATCTAAAGCACAGTGTCAAACGGATATTTTTCTTGTTAAGAAAAGTTACAGTGAAACATTGAATGTTGAGAGATGTTTCGAGATAAGAAGATGCACACATCACATCCTCTTCGGTCGATGCGATTACACTCAAAGAGAGCGTACCCATCGATATTCACTACATTAGGTGTGAACCAAGTTTGTAATGAGGATAATGCTAGGTTTTAGTTGATGTATATTGCATAATTCATTGAACTTTGAACAAATGCATAAAAGATGAACCAATCAACGAGACCAACGCGGCAGCGGTACACAGTTGCGAAAGGTATCCTCGAAACAGCGTGGAAGTATTTGATTGTCAGGTTTCATACTCCATTCGCCTTTTTCGTTTCCAATTCCGACCGCAACTATTTGAGTGAATCCTATTGGATACCCGTTTTTTTATGAATTTTTGACAGAGTTTTGTGGTCTGCTTTTTCCAAGAGCTTAATCTTGTTTCCTAAGATTCATTTTGCATCTTCTTCTGTTTCTATTATCACCTTCATTGTTCTTCTTCTTAGAAATTTGTTTGTGACAAAACCAATTCTATAAAATTTGCTGAAAATTAAATTGAGTTAAATCAAAATCCTAGATGTTTATTTTCATCTCCGCTGGGCTAAACTTTTTGTTTTATACTTTGTGAGTCCTCCTTATCAGGAATGTAAGAAACGAATAGAAGGTTTTCATTATCTGAAATGAAATTGTATATTTCTATGAATAGTTGAATTAAGTTTGAGATAGGTATATTACCTGCAGCAATAGAACATTGTTCAAATCTGCTAACGGCCTTACTTCAAAATTGAGAGGTTGATCAACTCGCCCAAGGAAAAGTAAAAAATTTTTCCTTGATTTTGGGTTCATCGCATACCATGGTAAATTATAAACGTTATACTTCAAATATGAGCTCTGAAAATGAAATTAGAGCTGAACTAGATACAAACAGGTTTTTCTGGAGACTGAGGTGCTGTCTGTCAAACTTATCAATAATCTAGAATATACAGAGTGTCCCAAAAAAACAACAGCTCTTTGAAATATAAGACACTTTGAAATATAAGACCCTCCGGAACGGAGGTTATATTCAACTCCTAAATTGTATTATTAGGCGTGGAATAATTTCGTTTTTGTAATAATAGAGATCTCTGTCACTTTTGATAATTTGGTTTTTTTCAATATCTTCTTCTCTGGTCGGCCAATTTCGAATTGTAAAGTACCTTGTCATGCTTGCGAGGGGCCTTGCGCTGCAAGTACTATTTATGTGGGGTATTTGTTGACTTTTTTGAGAAACGCTCACAGGTAGGCTTGAGATAAGCACAATGTCAGAAATTTATATGCACAATACAATTGTTTTTTATAGTTGGTGAGGCCTTAACATTTACTATCTGATTGGATCATTTTTTACTGTCAAACTGATGTATTCACATTTCTCTGTTACATATTTCACTTGGATTCCATACAAATGATGACAGAACCTCATAAATGAATCCCTCCAGATTTTACAAAAGCAGAAGTGAATTTTTTATATGAGGCATATTTTAACTATTGAACAAGTAGAGACAGCGGACATCCTGGGTCACTCTTATCCTGTCGTTTTGTTTGAATGGTTTATTTGAAAGCAGTTGTGTATACAAGCAAAAATAATTAGAAAAATATACTCACTAATAAAATACATAACTGTTGCGATAATTCAGAAATAACAGTGACCCTATCCGAAAGCTCATCATCATATTATTATCAAGGAAAGAAAATGTTCTGAGGCACATATTGTACGTGATTGTAGATAGCGAATAGACTAATTAAAAATGGGGAATTTTCATACAGAATAGAAAATTCGTGATATTTACACTTCTTCTTTTCACTAATTAACCCCTTCTCTCACCCTTTTTTGTAAGACTCTAAGTCACTTTATTGAGTGCCAAAAATATTCGGGTTTCATTATGAAAACGCTTGAAACTGCATATATAAATAACCTACACCTGAAGACAATTAGTTTGGCGTCAGTTATGAAAATTGGGTATTTGCTTATTCCCTTCACGATTTTCATGAATTTTGAGCTCGACTCCCGTCTTAAGAATTAATTCCATGGAAAAAATAGTTTATCATAAGACGTATTAGTTTAAGATAAAGATAATGTGAATGAAATGTGCTGTAGTTTCGGAGACAGACCCAAATAAATCTTTAACAGAAATATATAACTCCGTGTTTCTCACAGAAAAATGATAGAAATATATATGTCTTCTCGGACTCAATTGTGCACCCCTAATTTACCTGAATCACCCTCTATAATGTTGATACGAGATACCTAGTTTTTATGAGTTTTGTTTTGGTATTATCCGTAAACAACTTTCTCCAGACAAGATCACCTTGAGAGATCTTTATTTTATTTCAAAATCTATGATACATTACTTGAGTTGACAGCCTCCTCATTTGGGTGTTGTCTGAACAAATAAATGGAATTTTAAATTGTTCGATTTATCAGGAACAATTCATTTTTGCCTCATTTTGGATCCAAAGTTCTTAATCTCATTTTCCCGAATTAATTGAATTTCAGTAACCGTGTGCTCACAAGAATCTTGAGATTTTTTTAGCTTAAAAGTTAGGATTATTTCATTTATCAAATTGATACATCCAATTAGATAAGAGATGCAATTAGAGTTCAATTTTCTTTTGAACCTTTATCAAAATACTATAAGAATTAGAGTTAAGGAGATCCCGTCAGCCATTCGAAAAATAAATGGAAGGTTAATATAGAATTAAAATGAAAAATAAAAACAAAAACAATTTTAATTCCAAGAAAATTGACTCTATGAAAACGAGATAAGTTTCATTTTGTCTAATTAAACGAAGCTACACTGGAAATAAAGAAGAAAATTAAAAGTCTGTCTGTCTACTCCATTTTTGAAGGCAACAATCAAAACAGCACAGACCACTTCCGTAGGTAAACCATTAAATTCCGGAAACACCCTATTGCAGAAGATTTTTTTTCTGCTTATTCAGACAAACGACTCTGTTCTCAACTTCAAGTCATGGCAACGTAGTCGGTGTTGCTGGGAAAGTAAGAAGTTGTATTAAGTCTCTAAGAGTATCTCTCTTTTTGCTAAGGTTCTTGTCACGCACAAGTTCAGGTGACCACACTGTGTCACAATATTCAAGTATCAGACCATTGGTCACCTCAGAAAACGCTATGCCTAATAGTAATACCCTAATATAAATTTTTTCGCCAATGTTATGTGTATGTTCTAACCAGCTAGACCTAAGTTTGCTGTAACTCCAAGATCATTATATCTAACTTTCTTCCAAAACACGCCATCAAGATGGTAGGAGTGTCGAAGGCTATCGTTTCATTTGTTTCCTATTGTTTCCATTTCTGAGCTGCTGATGGCAGACTAATAGATCACAGAATATGTTTTGTATCATCCACATAAAATGGAGTTCTATACCCTTTGACACTCTTCAATTCTCTAGTATAAGCAATGAACAAAATTGGCGTCTATACAAAGCCCTACGGAACAACACTCAACACTGACCTTCTATCAGACAGAGATGAAGCAACTCTGACACAAAGGAAACGATTTGTCAGGAATGAGTGAGTCCAACAAAGCAACCAACCACGAATACCGAGGTGTTCCAACTTACGGAGCAGTCCTTTCTTCGTTATGCGATTGAAGGTCTGAGCAAGCGTCCACAAGCCTTTCTTCATCTAATGCAGCTTTCCACTTATTTACGTACCAAAATAAATAAGAGTTATGGAAACATACCGTAAAAAATCATGTTGTTGTTTTGAAATGATGTTATTTCTCAAGAGGAAAGCTGATTATTTTGCTATTATGTCAAACTGATGGGCGGTAGTTCTTCGGTTCTTATCAATTTTCTTTTTTTTAATATAGGAGTTGGTGAAGCTGTTTTCCAAATAATCGGCAGAATATTTGTAGGAAATACATAATTATCAAGAAGGAAGAGACTAAACTCTTTTTGAGCACAGAGAAAAAATTTGATCGAGGTCGGGTAAAGAATTATTTTTAAGTTCAACTATACATTCATGACCAACTCAGAAAAAAAAATGCGCGTACTCCAGAGATGAAGGAACACTAGGTTAGGTTAGATTTGATGGTTGACGGATTGTCGTAAATTGATACACAGAGATCTATAGCAAAGATTTAAACCTATAAGTTTCATGTTAGGGACAGTTACATGATGAGAGAAGATTGAAGAATATTGAGAGATGTACCGAGATAAGTAGATGCACACACCACCCCTTCTTCGGCCGCTGCGATCACATCTAAAGAAGCGTAATCATCAATGTTGTAGGGAAAATCCGGGTCATTAGGTATAAGGCAAGCTATCCTTGGAATACCGCGGTCATATTTGATTGTCAGATTTTTTTCTCCATTCGGCTTACTCGTTTCCAATTCCGACCACAACTATTTGAGAGAAATCTTTTGGATAGCAGTTTTGTCATCATTTATTAATTGTTTTGGTCTTCGCTATTTCCAAGAACTTCTCTTGTCCCGTAAGATTCTTTTCGCATATTGCTCGTTCTCCTTTATTACCTTGACCGTTCTCAGAAATTTGTTAGTTGCCTTATTCTGTCGACCGCATCAACAACATTTTTGATTGCGGTGTTATAATGTACTTTTTGGTCTGAATTTTCCCAAAACAGTCTGGAATACCTCGGATAATGCCATTTCTGTACGATTTATACGGTCAACGACTTTTTACGATGTTTTGTCTGCAAATTGTGCTGATGGGACATGATCAGTCATACTTGGAAAACAATTACATTGAATATGGGAGTATGAGTAAGACAACCGAAATAAGTAATGGCTTCGCAGAAAGTTGTGGGTTGAAAACAACCTAATGAAATCGATAACCGTAATTGAAGCCGTAACAGACAGGTGGCACTACGTCATCCGATTCGAAAAAAGAAGGTTCACTATATTCCGAGTACTCCTTGTGTTTTGCTGTCCTCTAGGTAGCAAAGGATAATGAGACGACACTCGACTGTACTATTATAAAATTTTTCATTTGATTTATGTTATAGAAACAGATGAGAACAAGTTACCTACAATTCTCAATTATTAAATGAAATATACTGACAACAAATATGTGTTGTTGAAATTATAATATTCGTTGTGAATTTTTTGTCTAGTGTGAAACAATTATGCGGTGCAAAGAATACATTCAATAAGTTACCAACTTGAAGCTTGCCACTAATAAAATGATTTATCATTTTCAATCTATAAAGAAATTCGTATAATTTGTTACCTCTGTTTGAAGATACTGTCCAATGAAACAAATTATTGCTACAGCACCGTTCCATGGTAATAAATTCATAACCATGTAAGTAAAGATATGCAAAACACCTTCGGCCTAAAACAGATTTAAAGAATAAGTGAGATATTTCAATGTTTCATATAAGGAAATAAGAGAACATTTGGTTGAGTACAGATCTAGTTAGACATATTATGATGAATTCAATCAATAAGAAATATGCGACCCATTTGAGGAGATGAAAATTATATCAGAAATGTCGTTTTATATCGAGCTAAGCTTCATGGTTTTCATTTAGTCCTAAGTATTTCAACGATATAAGCAAGAACAATAACATAACTCATTTCTAGGACTGGGAAGAATTGGATATCAATGACGTTCGTTGGTGGCCTACTCATTGTCAGGGTAATAATTTCCTCTCAATAACATTACAGCAATTTCAATGTTTCTTCAAGTGAATGTAATAAATTGTCATGAAACCATAGAAGATTCTATGCAACGAATAATCCTTTAGTGAAAGTACAAGGTACAAAGAAAACTATTACTTTGCTTGTGGTTCTCAAAACTGTACATGTGAATAAAATAATATATACATATACATTTCTATGAACAATTAAAGAATAAGACAATCATCAAATATTGTAATATTCTTCGTAGGTTTTTCTCCGAAAAATATATAATAATAGATTTCCATGGAAATCACATGAATCGAAGCAGTGCTATTCTTTAATTAATGTCACCTCAAATATCAGATTAACATTGAAAATCTGATAGCCTTTCTAAGGAGGTATTGTTCAACCCCTATCTTATTATAAACCTTTTTGGGGATGATAGTTGACAGGGTTAGAGGATTAATAAGAATGCAGAACATGGAACAACTTCTGAAACAGGTACCACACAACTCTCTTCTCGGATGGAAAATTTTGTGGTGGGATTTGAAAGCGTACAAGGATGATGCGCAAACGTTCAAATGAGTAACAAAAATTTTTCCGATTTTACCAAATCGATTTTGATCGAATGTTTCCCTCAAATGGAGATTGATCGAATTTATCAAAAACTGGAATTTATCCAAACACTTCGGGATTTTGCTTTGCTACATATTGTTTCAGAAGATAAATGACTATGTGATCCTACAGAGAATGAAAACTCTTTTTCATAAAGATATCACACGATTCTTTCTCCCTATTCAAAACTTTAGGGAGAAGGTGCCAAGGGGTACAAGGAGAACGAAGTATATAACAAAAATTGTTTTCTTATAATGAAAATTCGACCTGTTTCAGGAAATTCACATAAAAATCAAACCAACCGAGTTATTCTCTTCGTTTTAATCTAACCAAATCGATTTTGATCGAATATTTCCCTCAAATGGAGGTCGATCGAATTCATAAAAACCTGGAATTCTTCCAAACAATTCGCAACTTCGATTTGCCACATGTTGTTTCAGAAAATAAGTAACTATATGGTGCTACAGAGAATGAAAACTAGGTTTCATAAAGATATCACACGATTGTTTCTCCCTATTCAACTTTAGGGAGAAGGTACAAAGAGAACGAAGTATATAACAGTATAACAATTGTTTTCTTCCAATAAAAATTCGACCTGTTTCAAGAAATTCACAGAAAAATCAAACCAACCGAGTTATTCAGTTCGTTTTATTTGGAACGCACTATATACTTTGGCAGTATGTGATATTTCACTAAAATTGAAGATATTTCTCTGATTAATGATACTAGAAGACTATTAGGTGGCCCTAGTTGCAGTTACACCCGGTATATACGGGGTATCCCAAGTTGAGTGGCCCATTGGACGTTTATAGAGAATTAAGAGTGCTATCATTCCGAAATTTTGGTAGTTGTTTCTGCTGTATTTCTAACATATTTCTACATCAATGATAACTTCCGACTATACTAACGTGCATACCAATCTCTGTTATTCAATAAAAAACACCCTGTATATTGATGACTGTTTCGATAACACTTGTTATTCCAATTACAAAAACATTTAACTCATAAGTCTAGCTTGCTACGTTCATGTAATATTCTAGTTTTACTCGAAAATTATCGATATTGTGCTCTTTGAAAAAATTGATTTATCTCGAGAACGGCGTGAGTTACCAAAACAATGAAAGATGTTTTGCAAACAAGAAACCATGCGTGACATAAGTCATTCCCGACTGAATCTCAGTCAGTATACAGAGTGCTCTTTTTTCCGCCTTATATTTCGAGACATAAAACATCAAAAACTAGGTTTTTCCAAATTGTTATTCATATTCTTTTCCAATTCTTTAGATTCGCCGTAAAAAACTGAATAAAGTTCCCCATACATACCTGAGATTTCATGTTTTCAAGTTATGGCGAAAAAACGAAATTTACGTACCTACCTAAAGTTGGCAAAGTCAGCTTTTATTCCTGCCTGTGCATAGACTGTTCCCAGAGCATTAACAAATATAAATTAATAGAAAAGAAATGCGAAACTTCAGTTGTTGTCGAATTTCCAAAGTCAAATTAAAAATTATCAAGACGAATTAAACTCTTTCACCTTAATTTAATAATACTTATTCAAAGTGATGACCATTCACTTCTAGACATAGTTCTACTCGACGCGTAACACCCTGTGATGTGGCTCGCCTCAGTTCCTTCTGATCCAACTGCATGAAAGCATTTTGCAGTCTATTATGCAAATTATATCTTGAAGTTACAGGTTCAGAATAAATGTTATCTTTCATCGTTCCCCAAAGATAAAAATCCATAGGTCAGGTGACCTTGGAGGCCACAAAGACGGACCATTCGTTCCAATCCATCTATCTTCAAACATATCAGTCAAAATTCGATAATTTTCATTTGTGCGATGAGCGGGCGCCCCATCGAGTTGGTACCAACAACTTCTTGATTCGGCTACTGATAAAGTGTCAACGAAGTCATTTATAACCATCCTCAAAATGTAATATAAAGTTCACCATTTAAGTGTTTATCATACACAAAATACGAAAATCTGTTGTCCTTCAAAAATGCAAACTCATTAAAACTAAATTCATTTTCAGGATTTCTTTCCCTCCTATTATGAGGATTTCGGTTGGCCCAAGAATGTGAGTTATTCCGGTTAAAAACCTCCTCACTAGAAAATTTGGTCTCATCCGTCCAGATAATCCTTTTGAGAAAATCGGGATCCTTTTGTGTTCTGAGAAGAATAATCTCACACAGTTCTATTCGAAGCTGTGGATCGCCAACTTGCAGAGTTCAGACCAATGAAAATTTATGGGGGTGCAGTTAATGTTTTTTTAGAATTCTGTGAATACTACTATGAGGTAAATTCAGATCATGCTCTGCTTTTGCCAATGATGCTCGTGGAGTAACATCAAAATGAGCAAGAACGGCAATTTTATTGTCTTCATTGTTGACTACAGACGATGAAAATGATGTCTTATTCTGGACCGTTCAGTCGAAAAAAAATTTTTAACGTATTTCCTGAATATTTTAGCTGTCATATTTGGATATAATATGTTCAATCACCTACAAGTTCTATTCACATTCCGTCTCCCATCTCCATGAATGAAAAATGCATTAAGTTTTGGCTCAGTTGTGTAGCTATCCATTCTGTTCGAATTAACTCGACTGAGAGTTAAAACAATAATGATTTATCTAAGCCTCCTTTGCCAACATCAGGTAGGTACGTAAAATTCGTTTTTTTGCTGTAACTTGAAAACTTGAAATCTCAGGTGCAGGGTACGTCTGGAGAACTTTATTCAGTAGTATTCATATATACAATAAGTAAATCTCAACATCTAGAGTGTTTTCTGCGAATTTTGTCTATTGGCATACATTTTATTATATATATATATATATATATATATATATATATATATATATATATATATATATATATATATATATATATATATATATGTCCGAAGCATTCTCGGACAATCTGCGCGTTATCCAGCAACACCTCCTTCTCTGCGCTGGAGATTATTCTTTCATCAAGGCCAAGGGATAAAGTGTTATCTATCAATTGCTTATGAACTAGGCCATTAACTGTTATTATGAGAGGTAGAAACACAATTAAGTTGAGGCTCTACATCGCCTTAGTTGGACAGCCAAATCCTGGTACTTCATCACCTTCTCTGCATACGCCTTTTCGAGGTTCTCATCCGTTATGAGAGTGGTGTCCAAGTTTTAGATCGCTATCTTCAAGGACATCTAAAGATGAGTAATTGTAATTCTCAATGCTTTTTTTAAAGACTATATTTTAGCGCTAACTCTTGATGAAATATCTTTGCCATACCGTTGTGTCTTCGAAGGTATCCAACAGAGGCCATGATTGGACATCACGATGTCACATGCTGTATGATCTCCAGGTGTTTCCCGCATTATCGGCATTGATCGGAAGGTGACTCTTTATTCGTTATATGCCTAAGATATGCCCTTGTTGGAACAACCTGGTCCTGAATGGCCAGTATCCTACCCTCAGTCTCCGGAAAGAGGTTTCCAGCTTCTGGAAAGTTCAGTAATTGCACCTTAATAACATTTTCAGGTGTCTGGGGTAGTGTCCATGGAGGCCCCTTCCTTACCATTCATGTACTCGTCAAGGGATGAGTGGCTGCGTTCGGAGCTGGAACGGGTTCAGTCAGTTTTAGTGAGCTATAAACTTCTTCGATCTAGCTTACAGCGAGATAAAGAGGCGAGTTTTTCTTTTGGAAGTACTGCTGTAGGCTATGGAACTGTTTATTATGCCTTTTTTTAGCACACAAGGCATCAATGCCTTTGTATATAGAGGCGGTTGACTAATAAGTGGGAGTGATGTATTCCGTACTAAGTTTACATACATGTCCTTATTTTTGTATCCATTGCCTTGACGTCGGTTGTAGACGAGTTCAGTACTCAAAAAGTGTATGTCATACCCGGTAGGGCCCAGCTGTTTATGGCATTGAACATGGTTTTGGAGCTAAGTTTACTCTGTAGGATGAGTTTCATTCGGTAGTATAGTTTTTCTTTGAATTCAGATTTGACGTCAGCTGGTCGGATATCTAGCGCTTATCGGATGCCCAGGTATTTATAAGCATCTTCTGGGCCTAGCGTGGGGACTTCAATGTTGTTGAGAGGTTCCATGGACTCATCATTGACAACCTTTGCTTTCTGGACGTTCACAACTGCACACTTTCAATCCCCATCTAGAAAACTTTGGATCTAATTATAATATCAAGAAAAAACCTTCATGGCAAAAAAGGTTAGAAGGTAAAATTTCTTCTATCAGATGTGATTTAGGAAGATTGACTCAATATTCCAGAGGTAATCGATCAAAAAAAATTATGGCACATATTGGAAAAATATTCCTCAAATATAAAACCCATAAAAATAATGAGATAAGTAATGGACAACTGATAGAATACATCGATACTTTAAAACAAAAACTTTCAGTATACTCCATTAGACTACGTGAATATAAAATAAATTCAGATAGAAAATCCCAAAACAAACTATTCAAAAATAATGAAAACATTTTTACAAATTTATTTCAGGTTCAAATGAAAATATTTCTGGAAATGGAGTTCCTAAAATTGATATTCTAACTGATTATTGGTCTTCAATTTGGGCAGTGCCAAGGCAACACAATTCCAATGCAAGTTAGATTTTAAATGAAAGGTCTCGTTTTTCTAAAATAGAATGCATGCAATTTGAAAAATTTTCAAACGAAGATATAACATCAGTTATTAAACACACAAAAAATTGGAAATCTCCAGGTGTTGATGGTATTCATAACTTTTGGTTCAAGAAATTCTCTTGCGTTCATGAAAAATTGGCTGAATATTTTTCATTTATAATAAAGAACCCCTCAGCTACTCCTTTATTTTTCACACAAGGAATTACTTATTTAAAACCGAAAAGTGATAATACTATTGATCCGTCTCAATATAGACCAATTACTTGCCTTCCAACAATATATAAAATTCTAACTGCATGTATTACCCAAAAATTTATGCACATTTGGAGAATTATAATATTCTTTCCGAACAACAGAAAGGATGTAGAAAAAAACACCTTGGTACTAAAGAGCAACTTGTAATTGATTCTGTTGCTTTGAATCAAGCTCAAACTAAGGAGAGAAATATTCATACAGCCTTCATTGATTACCAAAAGGCTTTTGATAGTTCTCCTCATTCATGGCTTTAAGAAATTAAAAAAATGTGGAAAATGAAAAAATTTTTATTCTACCGATTATTATTTCCAAAACAGGTGTTATTCCTAGGAATCTTCACAAAAGTATTGAGATTTTGGGTCTGAAGAAAATATGTTTGAACAGTTACAAAAGATAACAGTCATCAAATCTTGTAATATTCTTCGTAGGTTTCTTTCGAAAAAAATTATGAGGTAGAGTCATAGGTTTTCTCTTTAGTTTATACTGCTCAGAATCTCATTTCATATTTTATTCATTTGTTTATATAAATGTAATATAATTAACTGACAAATTTGTCATATTTATATTCAGAGCAGTATTCTATTCGATCGTTCACCACTTCACACAAAGGAAACTATTAATGAGTAACATTCTGTGTTACGTGACTCTCTCTCTCTCTCTCTCAAAGTTTTAAAAAAACAAAATTGCATTATTGGCCACCAGTAATGAGAGGATTTCTATATTTGAGGATCGTACGGAGTTGCAACGCACCTACCTGAATAATGTTCGTATCACCTTCTACAACGCAAAGAAGCTGGCGAACATAACATTGCGATTAAATATAACAATGGAATTCCAACTATATTTAAAACATCACAAAAAACTGAATTCTCCGCCATCTGATCTAATGATATATTATCAAAATGTTGGGGGCCTACGTACAAAACAGCGAGACATAAATCTGATGCTGGATCAATGCAGCTATGACATTATTCTGTTGACCTTCAGAAAATTTTCAAATATTTCCCGAAATGAAGTAAATATGCTATAATGTGGAAAATGTAAATCTGAACTTGTATGCCAAATTTCATCAGAATCCAATAAAAAATATTCGATCGACATATTATCAGCCTCTTTTGATAGTTTTAAGGCAAAGTAGGTTTCTTAATAAGCCAATTGTGAACATGTATTTGTTTCGTTGTAGTTTTTATTCTACTGTTATTATCTTTTTATCAATATATTTCTTGTAATTTTTTAAAGGGGTTTCCGTATACTCTTATACAAATTGATGTTTACAATCTCGTATTTGAACTAAATAAATAAATATTCAGGAATATGGCTTTGTAGTATAGTGTCTATCGTATGTTGTTCACACTGCATGCCTTGAGAAGCCGCAAAATGTGTTTTTGGGTTTGTAAGCGATCATATTTGAAATTCCTCATTTCGAGATAAATTATGATGATGTATGGGCTTACATTCTCTAATCAAACCTAACCTAACCTGAGGTCGAAAGTAAATAAGATTTCGTTCTTGGATCTTTTCAGAACATCAAGAGAGTGATCTTGAATGAAATGAGTTTGCTACTCTTATTCATATTTTATACTAGAAGTTTACTGTGATAGTGGGTTGTATTGTTTAGATCAATGCTTGTTTTGCTAAAGTTATACGAATTCGCATATTTCAATAAATGAAATAATAAATATCTATTTTATTCACTTTGAAGTGTTGAGAATGTTTCAATAAAAATTTAACTAAAAAGCTTTTAATGAACTTGTATAGAAGTTTCCTTCAATCTCACCAGAACGATTTGACTTCCAAATATTGCCATTAGTATAGGGACGATAAGGTAAAGGGGCAGTAGGGCATATCCTGTAGCAGCATTCATTGAAGTAACAAGCCTGAAACCAATAAATATGGTTTTCAATATAATATATATGCTCACCAGTGACACGAAAAAATATATCACAATGGAGTACAATTTTTTGAACATTTTGTAGATAACATATAATCGTAATCAGTTCACTCATTTCTGATGATGGAGTAACAAACATACAAACTATCTCATTTTCTACAATATGAATAGGATTTGCGAGATAGAGCAACAAACATACAAACTATCACAAATTTCACATTATGAGTAGGATTCATTTGTACTTACTCAACGACTGAAGAATGGTATCTCATACATATCAGTAACTCGTCTTGCATGAACTCTGTCTGTAAAGAGTTAGCTATCCTAATGATCATACTTCTAAGATGTCGGATCCTCAAGACAATAAGTTGGGCAGAACCAATGACTACAACAGGAAACACGGCAAAGAGTGGATAGTATATGAGTTCGACAAACCCAGCACAGCAACGTAAAAACATTTTCAAGAATTCGTTCTTGGTTCCTATGGGATACCATAAGGGCCATGCAGCTCCACAAACATACCCACTGTCATGACCATTCGGGCAGTAGGAATTGTTCACAAATTGAAAAATGATATAAATTAAAACCATGCTTTTCGCTCCATAATATACCAAACTACTTAACAAATCCAGTCTTTGACAGGTCTGATAGTAATTTGGTGGATGACCGTAGGTGTAATCACTAAGTTTTTCAAAGTATGATAACAAAATGTGAACTCTGGATAGCGCAATAATTAAAATTGAGATGGAGAGGCCTGTTTGTAGTATGCGGCTCATGGAATCACTTTGGTTCTGTGGAACGTGATCTGCAAAAGGTAAAAATCATATGTTATTGCTTCAATTAAATCTAAATGTTTGAACAATGAAGCTAGCCGAGCGAAATTTTCTCAAGACCTATTTCATGTTCTATAATTTATATCGGAAATTTTCTATCCCTCAAATAACTATATAAATATTGCTGCAGCTCAATATATCAATGGCTACTATAGAATAATCTGCTTAATTCAGAATGACATGTATTTAATTATAAATGAAAATGACTTACTAATACGTAGGTAACCATTCTTAGAGAAAATAAAGCGAGCTCACTTTCATTCACGAATTCACTTTATCGATTTTCATCCTCTTCATCTGAACCTTCAAAGTGGAAACATTCATTTATTTCTTTATTAGAAATACTAAGTAAACCTTCGGGGGTCAAACTAAGTCTTTCTAGATTTCGCACGAAGAAAATCGTTGATTCAAATATTACGTCATGATTGGTTGAAAGAAATATTTATGAAATCATTTATTTTTATCCTCGAGGATCTAGATTTTATATTTTCGCTTCTTTTCGAACTTCTTGACCTGAAGTATTTAAATATCAATTTAGTTGTTTATAAATAGATCATCATATGCCAAATTATCAGTAGCCGTGAAGGGATAAGTCATACTACTTTACTACAATTGAGGTTTTTCTTCAGCTTCTTGAAATTTATGTAATTAATTTACTCAATTTATTAAGTATTACAAAATTCTTTATAATATTTACTTCTAGAAAGAAAAGAAATCGTACACAGCGTGAGTATCCAGAAATTGATTGTTTATCTATTCTAACGACATCTATGATAATATGCAGGCGGATCTCAGAATATGGGACAGTAGAAGTATACGGAAAAGAGACATGTCGATTATAATCCAAATTCGAATTTAGGGTTTTAGAGACCAGAATAAGCTTTCAAAAATATTCTTTGTGTTTCACTTCTTCCCGTTATGCAGGAAACGAAACCCAGTTTTGTTGCATGGCACGATTAACCTCTCAATTTCTTTGATTCTAGACAATCATTCCTCAAGCAGTTGCTGTCGATATCTGCCACACCTAAAATTGATCATGAGATGGTTCAAATAAAAAAGTTCGAAAAATCTATATAGTGTTGGTTTCCTCGTCCATTTGAAAATGCTCATATTTTTACAAGGTTTAATTTTGCCTTCAATCTTGAACAGAAAGGTCTATTCTTCTCAACAGATAATAATAATAATAATAATAACGTTAAAAACAGGCTACTTTCTCCAGAAACGCTGCAAAGCATACGAGAAGAGGTCATATGGAACTCAGAAGCGAAAATGATAATCATAACGGTATACCTGCCGGAGTCAATGAAAGTGTTACAGATAACACCGAAGCCGCGGAAACGAATATCAACATGGAAAGCCTTTCTGAGCCGAATCAGCAGAACGAATATATGTATTTAGCAAGATCAGAACTCAACAGAGCAATAATTGAATTCAGTGGTAGTAACCCAAATAAAAGACCTAAACTGCCCAAACTCGAGACGAACAAGAACACCAATATTATCCTAGCAAGAGTAAACTCAGTGTTTGAAGAATATACCGACCAGAACACGTTGGAGAAGATTCACACTTTGATATATTGTGGAGCAGTGGCGGTTCTTCTACTTCACAAACAACATATCTCCACAACTTTGATTCAAGCTGAGCTAAAAAGCGTCAGAAAACCACTATGGCAAAAGGACTGGAGAAGGATATTGATAATATTAGAGCCAAAATCGGTCGCCTCACAGAATTCCTGAGAAACAGAAAACCCTCAAGGCGCTTGAAATCACGTATACGTAAAATTTATAGGAAAATTGGTACGAATAGAAAACACCCTGATCACAAACAACACATCGACGTGTATATGAACACTTTGAAACAGAAACTCCAAGCAAAAGCAAAGAGGCTTTCAAGATACGTCGAGTGTACTGAAAGGAAAAACCAAAACCAAAGGTTCCTCCAAAACGCGGCCAATTTTCATAAGGGAAATAACAAAACTGCGACCAACAATAACAGAAAAGTACCTGACCCACAGTGCTTGACCGATTATTGGTCATCACTATGGTCGAACCCCAAAGAACACAATAGAGATGCGGAATGGATCACGAATGAAAAAGAACGCCTCGATATCAAACATATGGACTTCGAAGGAATAACGGAGCAAGAAATCACAACAGTAGTTCGAGCACCAACAATTGGAAGGCCACAGATATAGATAATATCCACAACTACTACTGGTACAAGAAGTTTGATAAGCTCCATGGAGCCCTAGCGAAACAGCTCACGTATGTTCTTCAACATCCCAAGAAAACACCCGCTTTCCTAACACAAGGCTTAACATATATGCTGCCTAAGAGCGATAGAACACAGGATCCGTCTCAATATAGGCCAATCACTTGCCTGCCAACAATCTACAAAATACTCACCTCATGCATATCCAATCGAATATACCAACACCTTGACGACAATATATTAGCTGAGGAGCAGAAAGGATGCAGAAAGAAACACCACGGGTGCAAGGAACAACTTATCATCAATTCTGTGATAATGAAACAGGCACACGTAGGGCATCGGAATGTTCATTCGGCTTTTCTCGATTATCTGAAGGCATTCGATAGTACCGCCCATTCTTGGCTTGTTGAAGTATTGCAGATATACAAAATTCACCCAGCCCTAGTAGAATTCTTGAAGACAACAATGACACACTGGCGCACGTCTCTGCAGGTCAACATGAACAATAAATCAAATAAAACCGACGAGAATTTTTCGTGGAATTTTTCAAGGAGATTCTTTGAGTCGACTATGGTTCTGTTTAGCTATGAACCCATTGTCCTCAACGCTCAATAAAACAGGATACGGATTTAGGATAAAAACAGATAGGAATTATTACACAGTCTCCCACCTGCTGTATATAGATGACATCAAATTATATGCTGCGAACAATAACAATTGGATGATTTGCTGAAAACTGTCAGTGAGTTCTCGGCAGATGTTCACATGAAATTCGGGATTGAAAAATGTAAGACCCCAAACATTCAAAGAGGGGAAAGTCATAGATGGTGAAACACAACTTCCAAACGGTGATATTATACAGTGCATGAGGGATGGCGAAACATACAAATATCTGGGATACCAACAAGCCAGATTGCTAGACCAAAAACAATCTAAGGAGAAGATTCGTTCAGAATACAGTCAGCGTCTAAAGACTGTGCTGAAATCAATGTTGAGCTCGGGGAATGTAGTCAAGGCAATTAACACCTACGCCATTCCAGTGTTGCTTTACTCATTTGGAATAATCAGATGGACTAAGACAGAACTGGATGATATTCAAAGGCAGACCCGAACGATGCTAACAAAGTACAATTACCATCATCCAAAATCGTCTGTGATACGAACCACTTTGAAGCGGAAAGAAGGAGGACGCGGATTAATAGATGTTGTCAATTTACACACCGAACAGATAAAAAATCTCAGAGAATTCTTCTCTGCAAAAGCTCTCACTTCTGACCTCCATAGAGTGGTATCGTTGGCTGATAAGGGATACACACCTCTGAATGTTGCTACCAGAGATGACATGCTGAATCTACCGTTCCTATCAGATACTGAAAAACAAGAGCAATGGTCAAGAAAGGAATTGCATGGACGACATCACCATGAGAATAATCAACCACACATCGACAAAGAAGCCTCCAACAAATGGTTGATGAAAGGAGAATTATTCGCGGAAACAGAGGAATTCCTTATGGCCATCCAAGACCAAGTGATCGCTACAAACAATTACAAAAAATTTATCATGAAGGGCGGAACATTAGAAACAGATAGGCGCAGAAAATGCCATATAAGATCGGAGACTATACAGCATATTACGTCCGGATGCGAACAACTGGCCAATACGGACTATCTTCACAGGCATAATCAAGTGTGCAACATTATCTATCAGAAACTTGCACACAAGTACGGACTTCTGAATATCTTCCAGCCATATTACAAGTATCAACCAGCGCCCGTATTGGAAAATGACTCTATCAGATTATACTACGATAGGCCTGTTATCACTGACAGAATGGTGACGAATAATAGGCCGGACATAGTGGTGTATGATAAGAGAGCCAGAACAGCAATGCTGGTAGATGTCGCCATACCGAATAATAACAACGTGCTGAACAAGTTCCAGGAGAAAAAGTCCGAATACACAGACCTTGCTATTGAGATCAAGCAGATGTGGCACCTCGACAAAATAGATATTGTTCCTGTCATCGTATCCTCGACTGGTTTAATACCCAAAACTTTGCATGATAGCCTTAAGAAATTAGAATTACATAAGAATACCTATATAGAAATGCAAAATGCTGTAATTCTTAATACATGTAGGATAGTTAGGAAATTTATGTCAAGTATATTGTAATCGAGCCTATTCCCTTTGATTGCTGAATCTGGGAAAGGTAAATCATATCCAGCTAACAGCTGAGATAGTGCATAAGTCCACGATAATGAATAATAATAATAATGGATCACGAATTAAAAACAACGCATTGATATCAAACATATGAACTTCGAAGGAATAACGGAGAAAGAAATCACAACAGTAGTTGGAGCGACCAACAATTGGAAGGCCATAGGTATAGATAATATCCTCAACTTCTGTTACAAGAAGTTTGATAAGCTCCATGGAACCCTAGCGAGACAGCTTACGTATGTTCTTCAACATCCCAAGAAAACACCCACTTTCCTTACACAAAGCTCAACATATATGCTACCTAAGAGCGATAGAATACAGGATCCGTCTCATTATAGACCAATCACTTGCCTGCCAACACTCTACGAAATACTTACCTCATGCATATCCAATCGAATATACCAACACCTTGACGACAACAATATATTAGCAGAGGAGCAGAAAGGATGCAGAAAGAAATACCACGGATGCAAGGAACAACTCATCATCGATTCTGTGAGAATGAAACAGGCACACGTACGGCATCGGAATGTTCTTTCAGCTTTTCGCGATTAACTGAAGGCATTCAATAGTACCACCCATTCTTGGCTTGTTGAAGTATTGCAGATATATAAAATTCATCCATCCCTGGTAGAATTCTTGAAGACCACAATGACACACTGGCGCACGTCCCTGCAGGTCAACATAAACAATAAGTCAATTAAAGCCGACGAGATAACCATACGTCGAGGAATTTTTCAAAGAGACTCTTGAGTCCACTATGGTTCTGTTTAGCTATGAACCCGTTGTCCTCAATGCTCAATAGAACAGGATACGGATTTAGGATAAAAACAGATAGGAATTATCATACAATCTCCCACCTGCTGTATATGGATGACATCAAATTATATGCTTCGAAAAAGAAGCAATTGGATGATTTGCTGAAAATTGTCAGTAAGTTCTCGGCAGATGTTATGATGATATGAAATTCAGGATTGAAAAATGGGAGACCCTGAACATTCAAAGAGGGAAAGTCATAGATGGTGAAACACAACTTCCAAACGGTGATATTATACAGTGCATGAGGGATGGCGAAACATACAAATATCCTTTACTCATTTGGAATAATCAGATGGACTAGGACAGAACTGAATGGTATTCAAAGGCAGACCCGAACGATGCTGACGAAGTACAACAATCATCCAAAATCATCTGAGATACGAACAACTTTGAAATGGAAAGAAGAAGGACGCGGATTAATAGATGTTATCAATTTACATACCGAACAGATAAAAAATCTCAGAGAATTCTTCTGCAAAAGCTCTCATTTCTCAACTCCATAGATTGGTATCGTTGACTGATAAGGCATATACACCTCTGAATCTTGCTCCAAGAGATGACCTGCTGAATCTACCGTTCATATCAGATACTGAAAAACAAGAGCAATGGTCAAAAAAGGAATTGCATGGACGACACCACCATGAGATTGATCATCCATACATCGACAAAGAAGCCTCCAACAAATGGTTGATGAAAGGATAATTATTCGCGGAAACAGCAGGATTCCTTATGGCCATCCAAGACAAAGTGATCGCTACAAACAATTACAAAAAATTTATTATGAGGGAGGGAACATTACAAACAGATAAGTGCAGAAAATGCCATAAGATCGGATACTATACAGCATATTACGTGCAACATTATCCATCAGAAACTTGCACACAAGTACGGACTTCTGAATACCTTCCAGCCATTTTACAAGTATCAACCGGCGCCCGTATATACATATATATATATATATATATATATATATATATATATATATATATATATATATATATATATATATATATATATATATATATATATATATATATATATATATATATATATATATATATATATATATATATATATATATATATATATATATATATATTTCTCGAATGGTTTGTAACACGAACGTTGAGTTTCTACATTCATGGACAAATAAGAAAAAAAAAATTTTTGGTACGAAACAGTTAGGATCTGGAAAAACCCGTTAACCACCTTGACATCTGCTATTTAAGTTTGGTGAACATAACCTACATTAACGGAAACTATCGAGGCAAATTCCTGACATTGGGGCGAAAAGTGATAGTAGTGGTGATGACCTTGAATGTGACCTGAAATCGTCAAAACTATTCAATCAATTTCCAAGATCTATATTCTGTGCATCATGAACTTGTTTTATTAAAATGAGTCGAAACCACAAAGAAGCAGACTTAAAAATATGATGTCATTCAATCGGCGGAAGGCGATTGTCAAATGAAATAGAAATAATGAAATCATGCTCGGTGCGCTGCATTTTGTGGCATTTGTCAAATGGCTCACAGGCAGTGGCCGCGAGACACTAGAGCGACAAAATTTAAACCGTTTGTCTTACGTGTGACTATGCCTTTTTCTCGGACCGTAGGCAAAAGTAAATCGACTGAAACCAGTCGATGGAAATGAAAAAAAACGAAAAGACTGTTATTGCGTCTGTTGTAGATAAAGTCAGCGAAACATAAGCCAAGAAATTGAAATTAGTGTACCCAGTAAATCCAAAATACTGAAAGAACACAATTTCCACCTATAACACATACAAACCAACCAAGAACTGTCGAATAGGGATTTTGAAGGACGATTTGATTTTTTTCATAAATATTGTAAATGAGGGAAGACAAAGAAGATTGTTTGGATATCATTCTATTTTTCTATTCTGAAAGGCCAAAGCACCTTCCACAATAACGACTATGTAAACCAGCACATTTCCATTATTGCAGTGAAGAACAATCTCATTTATGCCAACCACACAGCATAGATGGTCTACCCACACATCTGTTTTACTTCAGAGGGAATTTAAACCGACGTATATTCTACAATTTTCTACGCTTTAGTCTAACGGAGCTGTTGAAAAATGCGCTCCCAAATGTAATACAACAAATGTGGTTTCAATTGGACGGTGCACTTGCTTACTTTCATAGTGGATAAGCGAAGAATTTAAAAACATCCATTTTCTAATAAATGGATCAGAAGAAACTCCAGAACTACTTCAGAATGTAAAAAGATCCCTCGAAGCAAAAAAACATGTATATGTTCAATAAAGAGGTGGTCATTCCGATCATTGTCTGTGAGTAATTATTCAAATTGTATTTTAGAAAAGTGTGGCTACATAATAAATATACCAATTATCGAGAAGATATTGCGAATTTTCAGGTAATATGACATTTGTCATATTTTCAGAACGACTGTCAACATTTTTTCGCAAATTTTTCTTTTAATTAAACAAGATCCAAAAAATAATATATGGGCGATGTAAACCCGAATTATTGGATCCATAATGATTCTAAAACATCTATAGTCCGTAATCGGCATCACTTGGAATACTGAACCTGACCATCGTGGCCAGAGAGGGAATTGTTTTGTTGAGTTTGAATATAGAAGGTTTTTTGCGATTATACTTCAAAATTGGCAAGCAACAACAAGATAGTGATTATGTTTGAGGAGACTCACACTGTGACGGAAGAACATGTCCGCGAAATAAGAAATATGGCAGGTTATGTATTTTTTGGTTATCTCCTCAGTCGTTTTTATGGCCTTGCTTGTTATGTAAAATCTTTTCTTAGATTTGTTTAGACATATAAGAGGTTCGATTGTTGAAATTTTTTTCTGCTGGTTTTATTTTTCCATTGTTACAGATTCCTGTCCCAAATCCAAAATTCATTTTTTCCATGGTTCTGGTATAAAAACTGTAATCAGCAGCATGACATCCTATTCAATTATGTTTTTTGTTATGCTATCATGTACCTATTTGAAAATGTATACAATGAATGCAACTTTTTCACGACCAAGGTGAGTGAATCATAGGTTTCATAAAATATAATTGTTCTTGTATTATCAATAAATTTTATGGAGGCAAAGTTGGGCATTGCACTTTCGAAACTGAAATTTATTTTCAGAGCAATTGGAATTCAAAACCAAACTTTGAGGTACGAAATAGGACTTTCAATTTTATATTCCTATTTTGAAAAGGGTGCTATACTCTTTCAATAATTTAAATTAGAATGCGTGTAACTCGTATTCTGTTATAGATGTAGATTCTTCTTTCTTTCTATTCGAAAATGAAACATTAATATATTGTGTGAATCTCCTGAAAATAGATGCTAAAGTAGGATGGCTATTTATATTATTTTGTGTTAGAGTCTATATGAGTTAGTGAAAACATATATTGAAAGCTATTGATATATAACTGAGCATATTGAAATAACTCAAACCCCGCTCTATGAAAGACGATGCAAAATACATCTCTTTTATGTGAATTGCAACACCTGAATTATCTTACTTTATTCCCCACATTAATTACCTGATACCGAATGAGATTGGTCAAATGAAAAGCCATGTGATCGTCAGTACCTGAACTTGCTTTGAAGTTCTTTTTATGAAATGTAATCCTTTTCCTTGTTGTGTTGTGTACTTGTAGAACCTATTGAAGTTCTTTTATGTGAGGTTTGATTACCAACAGTAAGGAAATTAGAAAATCAAAAATAGATTCGGTAGCAATGTCTATTGGATCTCTTCAACGTTGATATTAAATTCTTATCCTTGCATTCTTTGGCGGCTTTGAATGAATTTAATGAAATATCAGATCATTTAGATATATGCCTTATTTGCCCTCACCCATTATTTGAGGGGAAGTTGGGATATTACATTATTATAGACAGACCTAATCGGCCCTCACCCATACAACGAGTAGAAGTTGGAATATTTAATTATTATAAACAGGTTTAATTGTTTCTAACCCATATTTTGATTGGAATTCGGATATAAGATTAATATAGACAGGCCTATTCGGCCCACACCCATATTAGGAATGGTAACTGACCCTCTCTAAGGGTTTAAGTATTATGATATCATGGTTCATGAATAAGTTGTTGCCCTGATACTCCGAACGATACTGATATTTGATTTTGAAATTTTGAGGAATACGTCGAAAGCAGACAACTTACAAGCTTCAGTTTGCTCGCGCATTTTTAATCGAATTCAGTAATTCGTACAGTATTAAAACGTGATATATGGAACTTGATGTAAATCAGCAAAACCCTACGTGATTCTTTTCGCACAACCGAGCGCCAAAGAGCCAAATTATGTCACTGACTTCGTAACATGCTCTATTCCCATACCGTGGATTTGCCAACCAGGAAATCATGCCCTCTGATCATACACCTGTTTGTACCACAAACATCACATACATGCCACCAACGCAGACATTCTTCAAAACTTTTATACCGACTGAACATACAAGCCTCAATGTCTGTTCCTAAAGCAATTTCTTTATACTGATGAGACAAGTTATAATTCGAAGGCGATTTTTACACTTAAGGGCAGAGAGAGTTCCCTTATAGAACGTAGGAGTATCGGACATCAAATCAATAATTTGAAATAAAGATTTTGCCCATAGTTGGATACAATGAAAATATAAATATCTTCGTTACAGTTTAGATATGTTCTGCTAAGTTATAAAATGAGATAAATATAAATACTGAATATCTGGATTATGATATGCAAGCGAAGATTGAAATCAATATTAAATGTCCTCACATTCTAAATCATCATTCATCAAACTTAAATGCGAAAGATTTGGAAAAATATAAATAGTTTTGTAACATTTCAATGAAATCAATTTTCTGTGTTATAAAATTAATGTTCCGAATCAAAACTTCATAACATTTCAAATTGTGATCAAATAAGTGGAATCGATATACAATAGTTTAATTGCATTTCAATAATGTAGCAAGTTAGGAAACAAATATTCAAATCATTCTACAGAAATAACTCCTTCACAATGAACGTTAGAAAATTTCAGTGCAGATTAATTAGATCATTTGCCAAATAAAACATGTAAAAACAATTTGGAATTTGATAAGTGATTATTTTAACTCGTCCTCAATGCAGTAAGAAATTGCGAAGCATATATTTCAAGAAATTCGTGAAAATAATTAATTGTTGGACACAACGGGAACTGCAATTCCTCTTTCCATGTCGGGCTTCTCGTAGGGGAACAATTCGAGTCTTTTATCCTTTTGGACTTATGTTACACGATTAATTAACTTTAAATTTAATTCAGATTCACACGAGTGAGTATATTCACTGAGCTTCGAAAACTGAATACCTGAATAAAATGAATAATTACACAATCGAAGAGAAAAATAACTGCTCCTAACGTCGCGATCGCGCCCATTATTTCTCCGTTGCTCAGAAGTGCTTACCTCGTACGCCTTTTGCCCTTGGTACCTGTTATATAAGCCTTTTAGAAACGCATTCCTTTGTCGCGACGTGGAAATTGTTTTTGAGAAAATAACTGATGGTGTGTGCGATCTTGAATACGAAAGGGTTCTCACACTATAGGTAATAATGTCTAATATCGTCTACGCTGACTTTCTTATCTAATTTGAGATGAATTTTTTCGTTACGAATTTTACGTTTCTGCTCTAAATTACGTGATATTTCAGTAAATTGAAAATGATATTATTGAATTATTATGGCAAATGAACTTCTTTGGATTGTAATTTTGAATTTAGATGAACTATATAAAGTGTTATGCAGGTACTACACAACACTGTTATCACAATGAATAATCAAATTTAATTAGATTTAAAATGAAGAAATATATAGATAATTTTAGAAAATGAATGAAAAACATAGACCTCGGTTCTGGGTCGTCTAAAGATTTTCCTTCTCTTCCTTTCTCATTAATTCAATAATCAATCCTAAACTACGTAATGTAGAAAATAAGTAAAACTTTTTCTTTCTATTGATGTCAACTGAATATCATGTAATGTTTCGATTTCACAAGTCATCTATGTGGCAAATCAGAATACTTCACTTATTATGTTGTTGTATCTGTGCAGACCACTTATAGATATAGTAACGCACATATAGCATATTATCAAGGAGGGCGCCAGCAGACGGAATGATTTTAACGTCAAATTCACTCTACTTTGTCAACTTTACGTTGAACTGGGTTCTTCATCTAGTGTATATAAATCATATTTGTTCGACACAATGCATTTAACTTAAAGGCTAACTACGATGCAGCTCTCATATCTTTTCCCGCAAGTGGGAGGCGTCTTGATCCATCATTTACTTTAGTATGGTTGGGGTTTGAATCTTGTAATTATATATATATATATATATATATATATATATATATATATATATATATATATATATATATATATATATATATATATATATATATATAAATCATATTTGTTCGACACAATGCATTTAACTTAAAGGCTAACTACGATGCAGCTCTCATATCTTTTCCCGCAAGTGGGAGGCGTCTTGATCCATCATTTACTTTAGTATGGTTGGGGTTTGAATCTTGTAATATATATATATATATATATATATATATATATATATATATATATATATATATAGCATAGACGATATACGACGTTATCACCTATAGTGTCTATAGTGTGAAAATACCCTTTCGTATTCAAGATCAAGGTGTGTGCGACACCATCAGGTTTTTTCTCAAAAACTAATTTCCATGTCGCGACCAAAGAACGCGTTTCTAAATGGTTCATACAGGGTGCTTCAACGAAAATTAAGCAAAGGCTATATCTACCAAGATATTCATTTCTGATCAAAACGCAAAAACAATTCAATTTTTGTTTCAAGGGGGACATCTTTTGGGGTACAAAACTTGTCTGAAATACCAATCCCCTGGGCGATGGTTGCAATCCTTGAACATTTTGAATAGGGAAGATGGGTCCAGTGATGACTCAAAAGGAAGGGGGTTTCTTTGTCTACATTGCCTTGAACGAAGTTCTATTTTTTATCGAAAACTGTAAAAGATACAGGGTGGGCAACTGAAAGATATGGAAGATTATCTCCCTGAGACTATTCAAGTTTCAGTGAGGTAAAATTGAATAGATTCATGCTGATCATCAGCAGTCATGCAGTCATCATCAAGTACCATTCTCATCTCAAATTTCAACCCCTGGAGCAGGAGTGACAATCCTTGAAAATTTGGAAGAGGGTAGATGGGTCGAGTGATAACTCGAAAGAATGGTTTTATCTTTGTCTGCATTCCCGTCAAAGAATTTCAATTTTTGATTAAAAACTGAAGAAGATAAAGAGTGAGCCACTGAAAAATAGAGAAGACTATCGAAGGTTATAACTGGGCCTATCTTCTGCTTTGCAAATAACACAGGGTGGTCACCCCTGCCCTAGGGGTTGATATTTGAGATGTGAATGGTGATTCGAGAGATGACAGCCTTTGATCTGGAATGAATCTGTTCCATTTTTTTGCACTAATACTTGAATAGCTCAGGGCGATAGATAGTCTCCTCTCTTCTAGTAGCTCACTCTGTATCTTCTACAGCTTTCAATCAAAAATGAAAATTCGTTCACGGGGATGCTGACAAAGATAATACCTTTCTTTCGAGGTATCACTCGACCTATCTACTCCCTTGCAAATTTTCAAGGATGGTCACCCTTGCTCTAGGGGTTGAAATTCGAGATGAGGATGGTACTTGATGATGACTGCCATTGATCAACATGAATCTTTTCCATTATACTTCACTGAAACTTGAATAGTCTCAGGGAAATAGTCTTTCCTATCTTTCAGTTGCTCACCCTGTATCTTTCACAGTTTTCAATTAAAAATGGAAATTCGTTCAAGGCAATGTAGACAAAGGTACCACCTTTCTTTTGAGTTATTATTGGACCCACCCATATCCAACATGTTCAAGGATTGCAACCCCTGCTTAGGGGGTTGATATTACAGGCAAGTTTTGTTCCCCAAAAGATTGTAACGTAATTTCTTACGTATTACATAATTGCGCTTATTGGCAGCTTTTCGCCAGAGAACAGTTGGGTAGTGGGTTGTATAATTTACAAAACTCTTAGTACCAATAAAAGAATAATTAAAATGAACTGGGCGCCACTTGATTTAAGCTATGAAATATAAACTTAATATGAATCGACTGATTGAAAATCAAGAAACAATCAGTGTTACTTTTAGGTAACAGTAAATGAAGAATATGATTTTGATGAGAATATAATATACGTAATGAAATGCAATTTATAATATACGGAAAAATAAGGGTTAGTAATCCACTTATAATATAACTCTAAAGATGATAAAAAGAAAACGGAGATGTTTGAGAAGGTAATACGATATTGAAGTTACACCAAATTCTTCTTTATTATTTAGCGTTGAAAGATGAACTGATTAATATAACAGTGTAGATTGATACTGGCCTTGATTTGAGAAGGTTCTATAGAACAACTGTACTTTGAAACAAAATGGCTTCAGCTTTTAGTGATGATGATGAGTGGCTGAATGTAGGTAAGCGTATTCGAAAATTCTGTCCTCAGAACGATAACCAAAACTCCAGTTGATCGGATTGGATTGAATTCTAGGCATTAACAGTAATGCTTTTCTTGCAGGTATGTATAAGAAAAAGAAATGCTATGCCTCCGGTAGAAGAAACCCTAAAATGTTTATTTTCACGTATGAAACAATTGGAGTTAGACTCGATAAACACTCACCTTTTATCAAAAGGGTTTTGAGATTCGATAATTAATTTGATACGGAATATTCTAATTCTGAATTTTGATTCTAATATTTTCTTATCCTTTTCAGGTCGAAAACTAGATCGATTATGGTAAATCTGTAACGAATCTTATCTACTGCGCCGATAAAACAATAATTACGAGACATACGGACAATGCTCGCCACCTGTGATCCTTATGAATAATTATTAACCTTTAATGTTGAATTAAAACTGTTTGATTTCGAATTAATTTTGATTGATACCGGAAGATGGACATAATATGAAAAGAGGAAAACTGTTAAAGTGATTTATATTAAAAGAGGAATTCTATACCGTTACACTACCCTCTCCTAAAAAGAAAAAAATTGATATAATTTTTTTTTTGAAGTACATATTCAGTTCATATGGAATAGGCATATATTATTGAAGGCCTTACTAACCCCGTCATGCTGTTTCTCATCGTTTTTATTCCTTACAGCTAATTTTTGTTTTGTTGCGGCCACAACCTAAACTAACTTATCTAGTTATAATCTAACCTATCTATCTACTCATCTAACCTATTTATAACCTAAATAATAACCTATAGCTAACTATACTACACCCATAGGTCAAATCCTGATAATGTTCAGAAACTAATCGATCGGAGGAATAATGAAATGAATACTTCGACAAGGAGGTATTCAACGACAGTGAAACTTTAAAATACTTGAGCGATACAAAAAAATATTATGAAACGGAAACATCAGAATTTGAGCCGAAATATGGTTTTAGGTCTTTGACATGCCATTTACCGTCCGGTGAACCGTCTAAATTTACTAAATTATAACAAAGACCAGAAACTTTTTGATAAACTCGACGCAATACATACTTTGGTGCAAGTTTTGCCGAGAATTTCTTTGAAGCATTTGAAAGGACTTTATTTCGTCGCCAAACCTTCTCTCCTACACCAAAATTGTAGTCCCGTCGACGCAAATTATAGGTTCGGGCATTTCTACTATAAGCCTTATGAAGCTTTTCCCGAATATTTCGAAAAATATCAGACAACGGTGCGATATCAACTGCGTAACTATCCCTTTTTCAGGTAACAATTGTATATCGTCAGTCAACTCTATTTCCCCGTAATAATCTCCACTAAGCGGAACATATCTACCGAAATTTAGAAAAGTTGGTGAAAATCCTGTTACTTCATGTTTAGCGGTATTAATAGCGAAAGCAATTTTTGTAATTCTTTATCCCATTCCGAATGATTTTGTTCTTTTATATAACAACGAATCGTAGTACCAACGGTTTGATTTGTTCGTTCAACAAAATCACACTGAGGTGAATATACCGGTGTGAACCAAATCTTCTGGACTTTATATGCTCTGGCCAGATTCCCCAAAGCGCGCCCTGCGAACTGTGTTCCATTATCAGCTATTATAAACTGTGGGATACCAAACTTTGAAAAGACATCTGATTCCAAAAATTTAACGACATTTTCAGCGCTAGCCTTACGCAATGGGTGTAAAATGGCATATTTCGTGAACCAATCAGATACGACCAGTAAAAACGTATTTCCATGTTTGGACCTGGGAAAAGGACCTACTAAATCTAACGCGATAATTTGCCAAGGAAAACGGACATTTTCTCTTGCCCCATTAATCCTAAACCTGGTTGGTTATAAATTTTATTAGCTCCGCAAATTTTACAATTTTTCACGAATTTAAGAATATCGGCTCTCATCTTTGGCCAGTAATAAAGTTCACTTATTCGGGAGAGTGTCTTAAAACACCCGAGATGACCGCAAGTTGGTGGGTTATGGAACGCTTCTATTATTGACTTACGTTTCTTTTTCGGAACTACTACCTTCCACTCAGAAATATTTGATTGAACATGAATGTTCGACGGAACGAACTTGTAGAGCTTTTCATCTTCTACCTTCCACTGGGGATAGGAATTGCCCTTTGTTTAACTTTATTACGCATGCTAACATACCAATTGTCAAAATCATCGTCATAAAGGATATTACATTAATCTCTTGCGATTCATGAATGCGGGATAAGAAATCGGGTACCACATTGTCTTTGCCTTTTCTATGTATAAGCTCAAAATCATATTGTCGCAGCCTAACTGCCCAACGAGAAAGTCTACCAGATGGATTTGTGAGTTTATTTAGCCATAAAAGCGAATAATGGTCAGTTATGACGGTGAATTTAACACCTTCTACATAGGCTCTGAATTTTTCCAAACAGAATATTAAGGCCAAAAGCTCGCGTTCAGTAACTGTGTAATTTCTTTCTGTTCTTGTGAGAGATCGGCTTGCATACGCAATAACTTTTCTTCGCCGTCATGACATTGTGTGAGTACGCCACCGACACCGGTTGCAGAAGCGTCGCTTTGTATGGTAAAGGGATATTGAAATTAGGGCATGTAAGTATGGGAGATGCCACTAGAGCCTCTTTTATTTTCAAAAAAGCTTCCTCAGCTTGAGGAGTCCACGTAATAGCTTGTCGTTTCTTTTTGCCTTTCAGTAAATCATTAATTGGTGAAAGTAAGGTAGAGAAGTCTTTGATAAACGCTCTATACCATGAGCACATTCCCACGAACCTCTTTATTTCTGTACTTGTATTCGGACGCGAAAAATTAACCATACAAGATACTTTCTCAGGATCGGTTCTTAAACCATTTTCATCTACAATATAGCCTAAATATTTTAATGAATTTCGAAAAATTGACATTTTTTAGATTAACAGTAATATTGGCTTGTTTTAGACGATCAATAACCTGCTTTAGAAGGTAAACGTGTTCTTCAAAAGTACCAGATATAATTATAATGTCATCGAGGTAAGCAAAAATTTTATTTTCGAATTCGGGACCAAATAGACTGTCAACAAGACGCTGTTGTCTTTGCGCACTATTTCGCAATCCGAAAGGAACGACTGTAAACTGAAATAAGCCTCTTCCAGGTATACTAAAGGCGGTTTTTCTCTTGATTGTGGTTCCAGCGGAATTTGCCAAAACGATTTCTTTAAATCAATAGTACTAATGAATTTTGCTCGGTAAGACTTCTTAATATGCAATCGATTCGAGGAAGAGGGTACGAATCGTGTTTAGTAACTTCGTTTAATTTACGCCCATCAAAGCAGAAACGATATTCATTATTCTTCTTCTTGACTAATATAACCGGACTAGACCAAGGTGAATTTGATGGTTCAACAACACCTAAATTCAACATGTCATCTAATTCCTCGTTAAGTATCTTCATCATATATGGAGACATCGGATATTGTTTCAGTCTAAAAGGTTTTGCGTCGCCAGTATCTATAGTAAGAGAGATTTTATCCGTTCGACCTAGACGATTTACACCGCTAACTTCTTCAAACGCCTGTAACAACTCATTGATCACAACCTTTTGGTTTGGGGATAAATTATTTTATGGTCCAGATTATTTTTGAATCGACTGAAGTAACCGTTACCAAGGAAACATTATTGTGTTGTATTTCCCAATTTCCCTCAAGATAATCTATTTTAATTGCAAATTTTGGCAAAAATCACTTCCAAAAATCAAATTATGACTCAGGCTCGGAACAACCAGAGCTTCTACAAGATGACACTCCTCGTTAATTTCAATAGGCAAATGTACAAGACCAGTTACATGTTGCCTTTTATTATCAACAGTATGTACAAGTTTCGAACTTGGACTAAAAATTTTAAATTAAGACGTCGTATTAAATCAACGCCACCTTTACCGATAATTGTAATATTGGAACCAGAGTCCAACAAACCAACTATTTTATTGTCTAATACTTTCACCTCGATGTATGGTCTATTATCGTGTGTCATTTTAGTGAAAAGTCGTGAAGTTTGGAAATTTTCAAAATTATTTAATTCAGAAGCCCTCAAATGAAACGACTGGGACGAATCTCGGGCTTTTAGTTTCGCCCCAAAAATTAGTTTTTTGACACTGTGAGCAGGTACGAACAGTAACGTTAGGTAATCCACAACGATAGCAAAATTTACTTTTCCTAGCTCTACACTCACTATAGAAATGTCCTTTCTTATGACAATTCCAGCATTCATCGGGGTTAACAGGAATATTATTATCTTTTTATCAATCGTTAATAATTTGGGTGAACGACTATAATGTTTTGAAATATTATTGTACGGGGAATCCTTTTGGATTTGAAAAATTACCTTTCGCAGTTTCAGCACGACTAGTCGAGGGCAACGAAATATTTATGTCCAAATAATCATTGTCTTCTAAACGTTTAACTAGCTTGTAAAGTTCGGAAATGGACGAAATTTCTGTCATTGCTATCGCCTTACGATACTCAGGGATCAAATTATTTCTAATATATTTGAGTCTAGTGCTCTCCGCAGGGATTCGAGTGAGTTGATTGAACAATTCATTCATTTTGGCAAAATAAATAACGGCCGATTCATCCTTAATTTGAGTTCTACATTTTATAGCTTCCCAAAGCTCATCATCATGATACGGTGACCTAAAATCTAATTTTAATGCCTCAACAAGAGCATCCCAATCTTTAACATTACCTATAGTCTGTCGAAACCAACATCGTGCGTTACCGACAAATAAGTCTCTAGCTGATTCGAACAATTCTGTTTTGCTTACGTGTCGTGCCTTTCTTAACTCTTCTACGTTCTCTAAAAATGAAGATAAGGTGCTCTTATCGCCAGAAAATGTTTCACCCCATTTATAAACAGGTATGGATTTATAGTAAGGAGGATTTGGTAATGACTGTGATGTACCGGAGACACTGTGTATACAAGAATTCGATATACTAGATGCGTTATTGACAGTAGGTGCTTGATCAGTGATTTTATCATATAAGTCAGCTTCTAAACTGATACAAGTTGCAAAGGCTTCATTTTTAAATGACAAACGTTCTTTTCATCATCTCCAACGATAATAGGTAAACGTGAAATTCGCTCTGAAATGTGAGATAGACGTGATTTCGCTCTTTTAAAAGTCGAATCCTCTTTATTACCTTCGAACTCGATAACAAGTTGCGTTATAGACTCTAATGTGGTATTAATTTCGTTCTGTTCAGTAGTGAATGAAAATTCAGGATCGTGTAACTCTAAGTCTTTTACAGTTTTCTGACGTACTAATAATCTACGCAAGATTTTCCTCTTTTCATCTTGTCCTCTACATGATACAACGCCCTTATTCTCAATTCATAGTTGAGTTCATTAATCGACAAATGATTAGGATTAATTTCGATTTCCATTATTCACAACAAATATAAAAATTATAAATTCAACAACAACCGCAATACCTAGCACATATGTTGACAGTATCAAGATAATCAATCATCACACAAATTAAAAAGAGAAAAGTTTGGTGCATTACAGCTATCAAGAATAAGAAAATACAAAATACACTCAAAATATCCAATCAATATAGAATACAATAACAGTAATCAATAATTCAAAAAAATTTCATACAATATTGCAAAGTAATCAGAAAAAAAAATAGAACTACGGCCCCACGTTGGGCGCCAATTTTATGTAACGTAATTTCTTACGTATTACATAATTGCGCTTATTGGCAGCTTTTCGCCAGAGAACAGTTGGGTAGTGGGTTGTATAATTTACAAAACTCTTAGTACCAATAAAAGAATAATTAAAATGAACTGGGCGCCACTTGATTTAAGCTATGAAATATAAACTTAATATGAATCGACTGATTGAAAATCAAGAAACAATCAGTGTTACTTTTAGGTAACAGTAAATGAAGAATATGATTTTTGATGAGAATATAATATACGTAATGAAATGCAATTTATAATATACGGAAAAATAAGGGTTAGTAATCCACTTATAATATAACTCTAAAGATGATAAAAAGAAAACGGAGATGTTTGAGAAGGTAATACGATATTGAAGTTACACCAAATTCTTCTTTATTATTTAGCGTTGAAAGATGAACTGATTAATATAACAGTGTAGATTGATACTGGCCTTGATTTGAGAAGGTTCTATAGAACAACTGTACTTTGAAACAAAATGGCTTCAGCTTTTAGTGATGATGATGAGTGGCTGAATGTAGGTAAGCGTATTCGAAAATTCTGTCCTCAGAACGATAACCAAAACTCCAGTTGATCGGATTGGATTGAATTCTAGGCATTAACAGTAATGCTTTTCTTGCAGGTATGTATAAGAAAAAAAATGCTATGCCTCCGGTAGAAGAAACCCTAAAATGTTTATTTTCACGTATGAAACAATTGGAGTTAGACTCGATAAACACTCACCTTTTATCAAAAGGGTTTTGAGATTCGATAATTAATTTGATACGGAATATTCTAATTCTGAATTTTGATTCTAATATTTTCTTATCCTTTTCAGGTCGAAAACTAGATCGATTATGGTAAATCTGTAACGAATCTTATCTACTGCGCCGATAAAACAATAATTACGAGACATACGGACAATGCTCGCCACCTGTGATCCTTATGAATAATTATTAACCTTTAATGTTGAATTAAAACTGTTTGATTTCGAATTAATTTTGATTGATACCGGAAGATGGACATAATATGAAAAGAGGAAAACTGTTAAAGTGATTTATATTAAAAAGAGGAATTCTATACCGTTACAAGATGTGCCCCTTGAAACAAAAATTTACCGGTTTTTGCGTTTTGATCAGAAATGAATATCTTGGTAGATATAGCCTCTGTTTAGTTTTCGTTGAAGCACCCTGTATAACAGGTACCAAGGGTAGAGGGAGTACGAGGTAAGCACTTCTGAGCAACGGGAATATAATGGCCGCGATCGCGACGCGCGATTTTACTCTTCAGATGTGCATGTGTAGTTATTCATTTTATTCAGGTATTCGGTTTGCGAAGTTTAGTGTGTTTACTCACTCGTGTGAATCGGAATTAAATTTAGAGTGAATTAATCGTGCGTAACATAAGTCCAAAAGGATGGAGGACTTGAATTGTTCCCCTCCGAGAAGCCCGACAGGGGAAGAGGAGTTGCAGATCCCGTTGTGTCCCACAGTTAGAAAACTATTTATACTAATCCAAATCTATCGTATTTTAATTTGACGAAGGATGCATTAATGTGAGGACATTAGATATTGATTCTTATCTTTGCTTCTAAAAATGGGCCAATTATCTATTTGAAATATCATAATCCAGATATTCAGTATTTATATTTATCTCATTTTATAACTTAGCAGAAAATACTTAACCTGTAACGAAGATATTCATATTTTCATTGTATCCAGCTATGGGCAAAATCTTACTTTCAAATTATTGATTTGATGTCCGATACTCCTAAGTTCAATAAGGGAACTTTCCCTGCCCTTAGGTGTAAAAATCGCCTTCGAATTATAACTTGTCTCATCTGTATAAAGAAATTGATTTAAAAACGATAGGCATGCATGAGCTCACAGGCATTGAGGCTTGTATGAAAGTTTTGAAAAATGTCTGCGTTGGTGGCATGTATGTGATATTTGTGGTACATATAGATGTATGATCAGAGAGCATGATTTTCTGGTTTGCAACTACGCTGTATGGGAATAGAGCATGTTTCCTAGTCAGTGACATAGTATGGCTCATTGGCGCTCATTAAAGTTCCATATATCACGTTTTAATACTATACGAACTACTGAATTCGATTAATAATATGCGAGCAAAGTGAAGCTTGTAAGTTGTCAGCTTTGGACGTATTTCAGGGCAACGACCTATTCATAAAACATGATATTATATTACTTAAACCCTGAGGTCAGTTACCACCCATAATATGGGTGAGGGCTGATTAGGCCTGTCTATATTAATCTTATATCCAAATTCCACTCAAAATGTGGGTGAGAGCCGATTGAGCCTGTTTCTAATAATTAAATATTCCAACTTCTACTCGTAATATGGTTGAGAGCCGATTAGGTCTGTCTATAATAATCTAAAATCCCAATTTCCACTCAAATCATGGGTGACGGCAAATGAGGCCTGTATCTGAATAATCTGATAGGCGCCAAAGAATGCAAGGATAACAATTTAATACTAATGTTGCAAAGATCGAATAGACATTGTTACCGAATCTGTTTTCGATTTTCTGATTTCCTTACCTATGGTTTAAGCGACGAAGAATTGGTCGTATCACAACAAACCTCACATAAGAGAACTTGAATAGGTTACTATAAATACATTCTTCTTCTTATGACGCCGTCTCCAAACGAAGGTTGGCGATCCAATTGGCAATAATTGTTTTCGACACTGCAGCTCTAAAAATTTCAGTGGACGTTCTTCCACACCACCTTCGTAGATCTTTCAGCCATGAGTACTGGCGTCGTCCAACTGATCTTTTTCCTCGGACTTTCCCCTCAATAATCAGGCGAAAGATCTCATAATTTTTGCCGCGCATGATGTGCCCGATGTACTGGAGCTTTCTCTCTTTGATGGTTCTCATCAACTCTCGTGATTTTCCCATTGTATTTAGGACGTCGATGTTTGTCCGTCTTTCCATCCAAGAGATACGCAATATTCTACGGTATAGATACATTTCGAAAGCGTCTATGCGTCTCTCCATTTCTGGATTAAAAGTCCAACTTTCACATCCATAAGTAGGGACAGGAAAAACATAACAACGAAGTAGTCGCATACGAAGCTGAAGATTAAGTCTGCGGTTGACGAAAAGGTCTCTCATGCCAACGAAAGTTTTACGGGCTTGTTCGATTCGAGATTTGATCTCTATTTTCGGGTCACTTTGGTCGTTCACCGTGGCTCCTAAATACCGAAACGAATGCACTTGTTCCACAGGTTGGCTGTTAATGCGTATTACAGCCTCCACTGCTTCCTTAGAAAACACCATACTTTTAGTTTTGTTAACGTTAACAGATAGTCCAAAGCGTTGGTTATGCTCTACAATAAGGTTCATGGCTCTCTGCAAGTTTTGAAGGTTGTTAGCTAGTACCACGGTGTCGTCTGCGTAGCGGATATTACTAAGTTGTTTTCCATTCATTCTAATGCCTGTGTCTATGTTTTCAAGTACTTCTTTGAATATTGCTTCTGAGTAAATGTTAAACAATAGAAGCGACAGCACACAGCCTTGACGTACACCTTTCCGTATTGCTACCTGTTCAGATGTTAGCCCATTAACTCTCACTTGTGCAGTTTGGTGCCAATAAAGGTTTGTAATAATGCGTAAGTCTTCTGCATCAACCCTGGTATTTTTTAGAATTTCCGCCATTTTTTTATGTGAAACGCAGTCAAAAGCCTTCCGATAGTCAACAAAGCAGGCTTAAACATCGACATTCATGTCTCTACATCTTTGGGTGAGTACATTAAGAGAAAAGAGAGTCTCACGCGTTCCTAGACCATTTCTGAAACCGAACTGAACTGGATAGATTTCTCGCTCGCATTTGGTGTAGATTCGAGTATGTATAATTCGTAGAAAGGTTTTCAGAACATGCGACATTAGGCTAATCATTCTTTAGTCATCACAATTTGTCGCATTGGTCTTTTTGGGCAGAGTGACAAACACAGATTTGAGCCTGCTGGGATTTTACCGGCTCTATAGATGTTATTAAATAGTGCTGTTAAGAGCTTAAGGCCAGCCCCTTCTTGCTGTGTCATTAGCTTAAGCGTCTCTGCATGGATTCCGTCGGGGCCAATAGCTTTACCATTTTTTTGAAGCTTTATTGCTCGTATAACTTCTTCCGATGTAATGCAAGGACTAGTTTCATTAAATTCTTCAGGTTGCGGGCTTTCCGTTCGATCTTCCCCAAAAAGTTCTTCAATATAGTCCTTCCATCGTTTCAGCTTTTCTTCGACCCCGATCAGTAACTCGTTGTTGGCCCCTTTTAACATTCCACTGTTAGCTTTGTGTTGTCTTCCTGTTATCTCACTGATCTTTTTGTGCATGTTGAATAGATCATGTTTTCTTTGGAGATTTTCAATTTCTGTGCATTGGTTAATTAGCCTTTGCTCTTTGGCCTCCCTACATTTTCGTCGAATTATTTTGTTCAGTTCTCTATATCGTTCGATGATTTTTGTTTTCAGTTCTCTTCTATCGTGCATCATTTGAAGAATTTTGTCAGTCATCCAAGGTTGTTTTCTTTTTGTGCTAGTTAGTCCTATGTCGGTTTCTTGGGTGACTGTAAGCGCTTCTCTCAAAGTACTCCACTGGCGCTCAACGTTCGTTGTTTTAGATGTTTCAGCAGCTTCCAGTCTTTCTTCAAGTCGTTGACTTACTTTTGCCCTTATTTCACTATCGTCTAAGCTCTTCACGTTGATATGTTAAATTTTTTCTGGCCGCTTAACTGGTATAAAACGGTGCATTTGTAGGTTCATTACAACCGGGTTGTGATCACTGGAAACGTCAGCGCCAGGAAATGTTTTGGTAGATTTCACAAATTTTCGCAATTCGGATCTGATGAGAACGAAATCTATTTGGTTTCGAATCAAATGATCCTCTCTGTCAGCTGGAGATCTCCATGTATACAGCCATCGGGGATGTAATTTGAAAAAAGTATTAGTGATTGACAAGTTGTGTTCAGTACAGAACTGCACAAGTCGATCACCCCTTTCGTTTCTTACACCGAGTCCAAAGTGGCCAGTGATGTTGCCTTCAGCTGTTGCTCCCACTTTAGCGTTAAAGTCCCCAAGCACGATTGTTATTTCACCCTTCTTTGTTAATTTCATTGCTTTCTCCAGGCTGGCATAAAATTCTCTTCGTCGTCCGATTTGTCATTTGTTGGAGCGTAACATTGAATGACATTCAAAACACGATGAGTTGTTGCAAGCATAAGAACCATGTTGTCGTTCAAAGGAAAATAGTCTATTACAGATGGTTCCAATTCAGTAGAAATGAGTGTGGTCACGCCATATTGGTGTTTGGGATCATCGCCTCCAGAGAGAGATAAATACATTACACAACAAAAAAAAGGTTCTATTTTATAAAAATAATTTCAAGGCAAGTTCAAGTACTAGAGGATCACATGGCTTTTCATTTGGCTAATCTCATTCGGTCTCAGGTAATTAGTGTGGGGAATAAAGTAAGGTAATTCAGGTATTGCAATTCACATAAAAATGATGTATTTTGCATCGTCTTTCATATACCGGTGTTGGAGTTGTTTCAATATGCTCAATTACATATCAATAGCTCTCAATATATGTTTTCACTAATTCATATATACATAAACACAAAGTAATATAAATATCCATCCTACATTAGCATCTCTTTTAGGAGATGCACACAATATATGAATGTTTCATTTTCAAATCGAAAGAAAGAATAATCTACATCTTTAACTGTATACATGTTACACGCATTTTTAATTTAAATTTTTGAAAGAGTATAGCAAAATTGAAAATTCGAATTCGTACCGCAGAGTTTGATTTTAAATTCTAATTGCTCTGAAAATAATTTTCAGTTCAAAAAGTGCAATGCCTGACTTTGCCTTCATAAAATTCATTGATAGTACAAGAATAACTATGTTTAATGAATCCTATGATTCACTCGCCTTGGCCGTGAAAAAAATTGTTTTCATTCTATACATTTTCGAATAGGTATATGATAGCATAACAAATAATATAATTGATAGGATGTCATCCAAGATCAACGAATAGTAATATTTTCGCGGTGAACACATTCAGGGAAATTTTCACAATTGAACAATCGTCATTTCAAAATGCAACAAGAGCTATGAACGTACAGAATAAAGCAAGAGTTGTTCAATGACGTATTTCTCGTCATATAGTGCCTCTTATAAGTGAACCGATGACGTCCTATTTTTCTCAGTTTTTATCGATATTGAAAATGAAATTTATCACGAGGTGGAAAATTCAAAAATATTAACACCTTGTTCGACTGCTTTTCACGACACTTGAAAACTGCCTGTTTCTAAAGGTAACTCAATTCGCCTTCTGTAATAAATTTATGAATATCTATATTATGATAGCTCTACGATTATTCATATCTTTAGTAGAATGCATTTAAAATTCGAAGGTTTGTTCCATCTGATTCAATTCAAATACAAAAAAAATTCAAATTTTGATATGCATAAAATAATCTTTGAAACCTTAATTGCTTTGATTGGTTCAGATATTTTGTCATTTTCGTGTTCCACGTAATATGGAATTTACACGGAAACATGTATTATCTACGTAAAATATGGTTACTATCCAGAATTAATAAATATCATATGATCCGACAACACTACTTATTTAGTTTGACGTCTCTGGCGGTGATCGAAATGAGAAACTAGGCAGAGATACGGACAACAATCGTCGTTCGGCGACAGTTTTTTATAACGAAGGGAAGTAGAAAAAAAGCGAATGTTCACTTCCTTCTCACTGCACTGGACTGGTGTTGTGGCGCTGTAGATTGTAGAAAGAAAGCAAATACAAAAAACAAAACAAAAAATAAATCATTCGTTCGAGTGGGCGAATTAAGGGGCTTACCAAAATATGCTGTAATATGGGAAATCATGGTCCTATAAGCTGATTTTTTATTAGGATTAACATTTGAGTCATGGATTCTCCCAGAAGCGATATATTTTATTTCCTCTTGGATGTTCTGTTTCATAAGAATTTGTCTACAATCCAATCAGTTTTAAGTATTTTTTATTAATGAGCGCAATATAAAATTAAATTTTTTCATGATTTACAAATGCTCTTTGAATATATAGCCAACCATCATGAGATAACACTTACGGGTTAAGGAAGGAGAGTTCATATGAATATTGGTCCAGAAATACTTCCATTAAAAATAAAGAATATCTATTGAAAAAAATGTTGTTATCTTAGAAAATATTTCGCGGATTGTGAATGAATTTGGCAATGATAATGAAGTTGGTGAGTGGTCTATTCAGTTTCGATAACATGATAATATATAATTCCATATGGGTATCCCAGAAGACAATCTAATCAAACTAAAATTTTCGTTAACAGCTTGGACAATACATAAATGCTAAATTGAATGAATTGTTGCTATTTTGAATAAGAAATATGTATTGGTCGTTTCCACAAAGTCTTATTCCTAATGGCACAAAGAAAATTCTCTTGGAATAATATAATTATTTTCTCTAAGAAATGCCTCATTTGTCACTGCGAGAATTCGATTTGCTAGATACGGAATGGATAATGGCTAAACGAAAAAAGGTTTTTCTGCTGTTTCAGTAAATGTTTTCAACAGATTTTGTTAGTTAAACAAAATTATATTTTCAAAATAAATACTTTGCTCTAACATAAACAGAAAATTTCGGTTTTCTTGAAATCCACTAAGTTTTTCCGTTGAATGTACTGAAATTTTGTAAGGTCAACAGAAAATTACTTGAGTGTAAAACCCCTAGTCCAAAATTTGGTTATAATGATACATTTGTTTTCCGTATATTTTTGTTATTTCATATTAGGCGGTCACCTGTTACCTTTATATGTCTGATTATTGTATTGGAATTATTTTGAAAAATGAAATGAATAAACTCATCTAAAATTGCCTTTTCAGAAAAAGGACTTAAATTTAGTCCGATTCCTAACTTTAATAATGTAAAAAAATATTAGCGTTCGAATTAACCATCGCCCTAGAAATTTTATTAAAGTAATAATCGTCCCTACTCTTTTTCACGACCACCAACCCAAATCCGATAATACCATAAACACAAACATCAAATCAACCAAACAGAAAAACCGAAAATGACCTCATCGTCACAAAAGCAGACAAATCAATCGCCTCTGTCATATTCCCACGCCCCACATACATATCAAAAATATTTGATTCTATTTAAAGAATTAAAACATGATCCTACGCTCGTCTTCGAAGAATTCCTAAAACGTTTTCTAAAACAAATCCACAAGCAAACTATCAAATATATTTTTCAATGCCAAAGATAAAGCTACAAAATTAGATAATTCAGGAGTGTGAGAACTAACATGACTTTTAATTGGTCCAAATAGCCAACTACCATTATATTTTCAAAAAGTAATCACACGACGTGACAACTATCCAATAGATTTGAAATATCTTTCACCTAAATTACGTAATCAATTGATCAAAATAATAAATGTAACTGAAAAAGCATTTCTACTCCAGACCATCCCTTAGAATTTACAAGCATGATAAATCATGATATTTGTACCAAAGATGAAATTCCTATTCATTCCAAAATGTATCGAAATCCAGAAAAACATCGGATAGAAGTCGAAAACCAAATAAATGATATGTTAAGAAAGAAAATCATACGACCTAGCATTTCTGCCTAGTCTTTTCCAGTGGTGATAGTTGAAAAGGAAACCGACCAATCAGGAGTACAAAAGCGGAGAATTGCCATAGATTACCTTCCTTTAACTGACAAAACTATTGATGACAAATTCCCTTTACCGCAAATTGATACTATTTCAGATAAACGCAAAGAAGCAAAAGTTTTTACAATATTAGATTTGGCCAGTGGCTTCCATCAAATTCAGTTAGACGACGAATCAATTGAAGAGACGGCTTTCACTGTGAATAGGAGACATCATGAATTTTTGAGAATGCCGTTTGGTTCAAAAAATGCACCGGCAACGTTTCAAATATTAGCGATCGAATTAATTATCGCCCTAGAAATTCAAATAACAATAATTTCATTAAAGTAATAATCGCCCTAACTCTTTTTCATGACCACCAACCAACTCGATAATAATATAAACACAAACATCAATTCAATCAAACGTCATATTCATATTCCCACGCCCCACATACATATCAAAAATATTTGATTCTTTTTAAAGTGAGTCCATAAAACAATTAAAACCTGATCCTACGCTTGTTTTCGAAGAATTCCTAAAACGTTTTCTGAAACAAATCCACAAGCAAACTCTCAAATATATTGTTCAGTGCCAAAAATAAAGCTACAAAATTAGATAATTTAGGAGTGTGTGACCTAACCGAATCGTAAAGGAATTTAAATTGACCAAACAGGCAAATCATTCAGAATTAGATATAAGAAATGATTCACATTTTTGTAAAAACAAAACAGATTCCACTCTGGCACAACATTGCTTAGAAAACAACCATATTTTCCATCAATAGACAAGCTACAAATCCTATACCAAGCACGAAAAAATATATGTCATTTATCTTGAATCCTTATAAATATTTGAAGCAAAACACAATACAGGCAATAATCAAATATTACTTAACGATCTGAGTGATTTATGTTATTCCCCAATATTTAGAATTTTAAGTAGGTCTCAATTATGTATTAGTACCCAACGTTAATCTCTAATATGTATTTTACATGTTCTGTTAATCCATTTCTCTGTACCTATACAAGAAAATTGTATTTTAGTATCAAACTCATAGTTGTCTACTATAAATCTGAATAAACTTTTCCATCTTAAACAGTGATATTTTTTACGTAGCATTATTCGTAATACTCATAATGAAACTATTTTGATTTGTTTAAAGTTGACTTCTGAATAGAAGCATTGTTATAATTTTCTTAAAAAGTCATATCTCTTTTTTTGTAATGAGAATCTGAGGATTTACTTATCGGTATATATTCTATCTACTGTTTAAGAAAAAGTACGCCCATGTATTATCATTTTGAGAACATAAGAATTTATAGTATTCTGTTTTATCGAGAGCCATCTATGAACCATCTATGAACCTCATCTCAATCCTTCAATCCCGACCTATCCTAACCAGCCAGAATTGGCGATTCTGGCTGCTATTGAAACTTCAATTCACTCTATGGGGTACTTTGTCTTCTTTTATACTTATTCAATGTATCGAATCATAAACTGACTCCTTATACATACGTTCAAAATAAAATTGTTTTGAAAACGAATCTCAAGTGTTCGAAAAATATAATTGGCGATAAGGATGGGATATTCTCATTAACCGCACCGCGAGTTAGGTGAATTTCAATTCTTAAGAGAGTATCCAATAAACCAGAAAACAAATGCTTTCTCTCGAGTCACAGTGGTGTGAGAAGTGCGAAACGAAGTTTACACCCCGACCCCTAGTGACCAACCCTCAAGGCGAGATTCGAACAGGCCTAGCAAACCCGATCCCTATTGGAACAATTGGAGACAACCGTGAGTGCAAGTGCGTTGTACTTCCTAGTTTTTTAAAGTTTCCTAGCCTGAAACATAAGACTTCCTTTTCCTACCAGGACTAAGCAGGTGACACACACCCAAACACACACACCTAAACAAACCACATACAAACACACAAAATGACTCAACTAGGTCAACAACGAGCGTCAACAATGGCACAAAATTTAGACATTGCATCAAAATTTGGAGCTTCATTACCCCAATTTGATGGCGATTCAGAGACACTCAATGCCTTCTTGAAAACTTGTAATATGTATTTGACACAATTAAACGCTAGTGATTTAATCGTAAAAACGTATTATTAAGTAATTAAAAATAAGTTAATTAGTAAAGCAGCGGATGGGCTTCATTCATCTGATGTAGCAGACACTTGAGTCGCATTGAAAGCATTTCTCAGCACGAAATTTGGCGATAGAGTTAGTCTTGACGTTTTCAACAACGAATTTCAATTTTTACGAAAACCTCAAAACGAAAATTTGTTCGCTTTCATTGATAGAGTATACATATAAAATACGCACTAATTACAGAATTGACGCTGACGAACTTTTTGACCCTGCGCTCAAATTGTTACGTAAACAGATAGTAGAAGTCTTCGCTAAGAACGTTCTAATGAGTAATGTTCCTATTGATTTACAAACCGCTATGCTAACCATCCCTAATTTAATAATTTAACCTTTGATAGAGCAGTCAATATGATTGAAAATTATATCATTCAAAAAAAGTAATTATATCTTGTTCGCAATCAGAATAAAACATTCAATAAGCACTTTCAGAATCAGAATCAAAATTTGAAAAGCTCTCCATCACAACCTAATAGAATACCTACCAACTATTATCCAACTTATAGACAAGTATTTGGTAATCTACCAAACACCGAATTATCAACCTATCCCTGTCTACACAAATTCATAGGAATTATCCAGAAAAGAAAGAGACCATATAATAATTCTACTCAAACAGATCATAATCCAACACGAAAATTTAAAAATTAATACAACTTCTTTCAATCTGGTAACAAACCACCAGATTTCATTTCTGGAGAACTAACTAACATTCATTGTTAATGAACCGGAAACAGTTGAAGAATCATGCGAATACGTTGAAGAAACACTGATTTCGATAATCAGGACGAAAAATTTTTGTACACCAGCCTTGGACACACCGTGGGCATAAATTGTGTTCAGGAAAAACCGGAAACAGTTGAAGAATTATGCGAATACGTTGAAAAAATACTGATTTCGATAATCAGGACGAAATCATCTGTAGCCCTCATGGGTCAGTATGAGTAATGAAAAAGTAAGAATGCCTCTGAACGATTTCGGTTTTAATGGAAATTATCTATTCGTTCCACACAGTTTGAATGCGACTTATTGGATGTGAATATTTAAAAGGAAACAGTTTTGTTATTGATCTACAAAATCGACTTTTAATCGGTACAAATTGCCAACTACAATTGAATTTTCAAAAAGTAATCACACGACGTGACAAATATCCTATAGATTTGTAACATTTTTCACCTAAATTACGTAACCAATTGATCAAAATTATTAATGTAACTAAAAAAGCATTTTAACTTCCAGATCATCCTTTGAATTTACAAGCATGATAAATCAATAATATTCTTACCGAAGATGAAATTCCTATTCATTCAAAAATTTATCGAAATCCAGAAAAATATCGGACAGAAGTCGAAAACCAAATTAATGATATGTTCTCCCTGGAGTTTTCTAGTGGTGATGAAAAGGGTGAAAAAAAATCGACCAATCAGGAATACAGAAGCGGCGAATGGCTATAAATTATCGCCCTTCAAATGACAAAACTATTGATGACCAATTCCCTTTAACGCAAATTGATGCTATTTTAGATAAACTCAAAGGAGCAGAATATTCTACAATATTAGATTTGGCCAGTGGTTTCCATCAAATTCAGTTAGACGACGCATCAATCGAAGAGACGGCTTTCACTGTAAATAATGGACATAACGAATTTTTGAGAATGCCGTTTGATTCAAAAAATGCACCGGTAACGTTGAACGTTTGATGAATAACCTTTTACGAGAACATATAGTAAAAATTTGTTATTTTTATATAGACGACAATATAATCGTTTCATTATCTGAAGAACAGCATCTTGCTGTGACATTCATCATTTATTGAAAATCTGAAAATTCATTCAGGCAAATGTAAATTTTTTAAAATTGAAATTGAATTTCTTGAATATTTAGTGACACCTGAAGGAGTAAAACCTAACCCAAGAAAAATAGGCATCATTGAAAATTTTTCACTTCCCAAAAATGCAGAAGAAATTAGATCTTATTTAGGCTTATTATGCAAAATCACAAAACATATGACAAAATACTTGCGTAAGGATACAAAAATTCATTTAAATGACAAAAATACGAAGAATCTTTTAAAATCAGTGAAAATTAATTAATCATCCTATTCTCATTTATCCTGATTTTGACAAACCATTTTGTTTAACAACTGTTGCTTCGGAATACGCCCTAGGAGCTATATTATCACAAGGTACTCCACCTAATGATCTATCAGTTGCATATGCTAGTCGAACACTTACTTATAACGCAGAAACGCGATATTATACTGTAGAGAAAAAATTACTTGCCATAGATTCATCATCTCGACTAAATATTATTTCAAATGACTTAAATGTATTAGAGAGAGATGAAATATCTTCATTATTACAAGAAGCAAATGCGGAAGACTTATAAATAAATAAACAAGAATTGGATGAATTTATCGAACATGCATCGTCCGTAGAAAATGATTCAGACACCCCTACAATACATAGTAATGAAGAAAACCCTATTCTGGAAATTCCTTGTGCAGAATATTCTCTTAATATTGCAAAGAATAAAATTGTTGTTCTATTCACTACGAAAGCTTACTATACATTGAGAACTAAACTTTTCATTAATAAAACACGGTTCACAGTAGCCATCACAAACGGTGAATATTTTGTGAAATTCATAAGAAAATATGAAAAAACGAAAACACCACACTACATACATTTCAAACACACAAATCTAGAAAAACCATTCATTAAACTTTCACGAGAAAATTTCAAAGCAAATTGTTTTGAGCTGAAAATTTGCAACACTTTCTTAGAAGATGTGTACAATGAAAACGATCGACAAGAATAATTAGCACGTTATCATTTTGCTAAATCCGGATACATAGGTATAAGTTAAAATAATAACGCTATCAAACATTAATATTATTGGCCCAATTTAAGAAATCTATGCAAGAATACATAAATATTTGTGAGACATTCCAAAGAATGCGTAATTCGAAAGGAATATTTTCTTCCTACTATCCTTATTGTTTGAAGTTGAAGTAATTGAATTACAATATACCTATTAAGGCAAGGCATATGTTGCTACTCAACCCGAAATATTCGATATTTCATTATGATATTCAGGAATACCCAAATTACTATTTTTACTTTAAACTTTAAACTTTAAATCGACTTGGAAATTTTACTGAATTCACCGAGCCTGTACAGCAATATTATAAGGTAGAAGTACGAGCTATTCAAAATGACAATTTCACTTATTCCAATATGATGTATCAGAGTCGTATAAAGAGAGGACTCATAAACTAAAATTTCAAATTATTTATTTTGAAGAGTTCCTGTATTGTCTCAAATTCAGAGAAGAGGGTCTATCTTACCAACACTGTTGGGCTCAAACAAACGATCGACGTTGGTTGGTAAACCAACCAACATTTCTCTCCTGGAGGACTGTTTAGAAGAGAAACTTCAAGCAGAAGCTAAAACAAACTTCTACCAATGGGCACCGCACCCTACGACTGTTGAATTATCCACGATGATATTTGTCTTTGTCTGTGTCCTACTATTTGTGGCAGTAATCTACTACATCTACAAGAGTTACCTGCTACCTTCTAATGAGTTTAGGAAACTCTCAGCCTCGTTTCTTCCAACGGAAAAGGGGAGGAATTACAAGTTTTGAACTCCATCCACTCTGAAGAAAATTATGGCACATCATTCCCTGGATCAAGACGCTTCCACTTGCGGAAGAGATAAATAGAGCTGCAACGTAATGAGCCTTCTAGTATAATGCATTGTATCGAATCATAACCATATTCCTTGCGCTTACGTTCGACATTAAATTGTTTTTAAAAATTATATACAACTTTTCCATCTTTTTTATCCCCGTAACTTCAAGCCTTTACCGGGGGTGAGCATAACCCTTTGATTTTGAATAGGGATGACGGGTGTTGAGATACCTCATTTTGATGATTTTAACGAGTACTATCTGACAGCTTCAAAATTTTCATCGTTAACGAATAGCAGCTAAAAAAGTGGAAGACTACTTACCTTTGTGATTAGTTCATTAAGTGCTGAAAATGAGCACCATTCACTTCTATGCAGTAAAAGAAAATTTGCGGCATTCGTTAATAATCCGAAGTCGCAAATCAACCAGTGACTCAAGTTGGGTAGCGTAAATCTAAGATTTCAGGTGATCTGGGTAGCCACTCGATATGTCCCCTTCTTCCAATCTAGGCCTGAGGAAAATTTTTATCCAAGAACCGACGCACATGTTGAACGAAATGAGCTAGTGCGCCATCTTGTTGAAAAATGATCGTTTCATGGTCTTCTTCATTCTCCACTACTTGTACCAGAGCTGGATAAATAGTGTTCTCTATTAGTTCTAAATAAATTTGGCCAGTGATATTACCGGGTATGAAAAAAGGGCCGATGATGTGATTTTCATAAATATCCGTCTGAATATTCAACTTTTGGGGATGTTGATTATGCTCTTCTCGAAATCATCTTGGATTTTCATCTGACCAGTACCGATAGTTATGCCTGTTTACAGTGCCGTTAAGGTAAAATGAACACTAATCCGATAACCAGATATTGAACATGTACTTTGGATTACTGTTGAAAATTTCACTGACCATTTTACAGAACATGAGTCGGTGATCAAAATCATTCTTATTCAGTTCCTGAACCAATCGTATCTTAAAAGGGTGAAACTTATGTTCATGAAATTCTCATGATTGTTGTGCGTGAAACACATTGGACAATTTCATAGTTCTAAGGGTCGAATCCATCACTATGTGATCTAAGATAGCCCCTTGCTTCGTCTCCTTCATACAGCCTCTTTTTGTTGCCGACTGAACCATTAGATTCAAATTTAGTAACCAACTGGATAACGTTAGCAGCGGATACATTTATTTCAGGATGTCGTTCGTTAAATAAAGCCCCTGTTAATCGGGTAAAATCGTTATTTCAAAAAAAATTCATCATTTCCACCCTTTTTCCTGCGGAAAAATTTTAATCCTACTTCAAATGAACAATCGCCTTGGCACAGTTTCAAGGTTCCTGAAAATTCACGATAGACTTACGAGAGACTAAGGTAAATCGAACCTTTGGTCTCTCTACTTTTTCGAACATAAAATTAGCAAATAAATAAAAACATTGCATTAAATTCAACCTAAGCTATCCATACATCAGCATTCTTTACTGCATGGAAGTGAAAGGTGCCCATTCTCAACACTTAATAAACCAATCACGAAACTATATATATATATATATATATATATATATATATATATATATATATATATATATATATATATATATATACATATACATATATATGAAGATGAAATTCCATTTTGAAGATTCCCAACTACAGGTTAATATCAAGTTACGCAAGAGAGAAATTTATACATGGAGGAACAGCTATTTTAATCCGTGATAATATTACCGACTTTGAGAACGTCCAATGGATCACTAACCTGAGTGTGGATAAGGAAATAGAGGTGTCATGTGCAATCAGTAATACCAGAAAAATGATAATTTTGACAGTCTACAGGACCTGTTTGGGCGAGGCACAGGTATTTCTTCATAAAATTGATCAAATACTCTATGAAATAAGTATGAAATTTAATAAATATGATGTGATACTCTGTGGAGATTTCAACATCAACTTATTGGAAGATAGCCACGTTAAAAATAATTTTGTAGATATACTTTGCACATATGATCTACAGCAAACAATAAACGAACCAACAAGAATTACACAAACAACAAAAACATTAATTGATAATATCTTTACCAACACTCCAACATATAGAAATAACTATAATATAAACTCACTTTTGTCGGATCATATGGCTCAATTCATAACAATGGAGTGTAATAATGTTGCCAATGGAAGAAAATGGATTAGAAAAAGATTTTCACTGATTCTAAAATGCAGCAGTTTTTCAGCAGTCTGGAGGATGTATCTTGGCAGGGTGTATTGGGGCGATCGGATCCAGACGAAGCATACAACTGTTTCTCAGAGATAATGCAAATGTATATGAATCTGATATTTCCAGAGAAGAAGTGCTCAATGACTAGAACAATACATACATGGATAACAACAGGGATAAAAATTTCAAGTAACCGAAAAAGATCAATGTGGGAAGAAGTACAAGAAGGAATAATATCACAGGACTATTACAAAAGATATTGCAGTATACTGAAGCAGGTTGTGAAACAGGCTAAAATGATAAGTCATAGGAACTATATAACACAGTCTGAAAACAAAACAAAAGCCACATGGAAGTTAGTCAACACTATCACAAACAAAAGAATAATAATAATGACATAATTTTCAATTCATTTCCCCACCAAAATGAAGAAACTGTACTCAACCAATTCAATTCCCATTTTATCAGTTCAAATACAAGCAATAGTGGTATTGATGCGGACAACAATAACATCAAATCCTGCAACAATAGCATATTTTTAAGTCCACTTATAGAGCAAGAAACGTACCAATATATTTTACAATTAAAAATAAAAGTTCAGTTGGAAGTGATAACATACCAGTAAAAGTGCTCAAGAATTGTGCATCAGTTATAAAAACTCCACTTACTCACATTATAAACCAGATTCTACAAACAGGAAAGTATCCACAAAGATTAAAAGAAGCAATGGTGAAACCCATCTATAAAAAAGGTAGCAAAGAAAATATTGATAATTATAGGCCAATATCATTGCTTTCCAATGTGAATAAAATATTTGAGCGTATAATTTTGACAAATTAATGCAGTTTTTGAAGCAAACAACATACTTGTGAAACAACAGTTTGGATTTAGACAGGGAAGGTCAACATTGAATGCAATATATCAAGCACTTACTTCTATCATCAGGTCACTAAATCAAAATAATACTACAGCGGCCCTCTGTCTGGACCTGTCAAAAGCTTTTGACAGAGTCAACCATGAGAAGTTACTGAATAAGCTGGAGAAATATGGTATAAGAGGGTAGCATTACAGCTCATTGGATCATATCTATCCAAAAGAACCCAAAAGATAATAAGTAGAGGAAAAACGGAAATATAATACGATCTGATTCCAAACAAGTATTAAACGGTGTACCGCAGGGTTCTATATTGGGACCTTTGCTCTACATAATATATACAAATGATCTAGTTCAGACTACCAACAACGATGTCATAATGTTTGCAGATGATGCATCAGTAATATGTAAAGCTGAAAATCAAAGTGAATGTATGAAACGTCTTGAGACTGACATGAAAAATATGAATGAATGGTTCCTTAATAACAACTTGATGCTAAATCTGGAAAAAACAAAACTCTTGTTATTCAGGAAAAGAAAGAACAACTTAATTTAAGATTCCAAGACTGTGAAGTTGAGTCAGTTGAAGACCTGTCTTTTCTAGGAGTGAATATTGATCGTAATCTCAACTGGTGTAGTCACGTTGAGAAGATTTCACCAATGATAGCACGCTATGGCTATGCATTGCGGACTATACGGATGATAGGGCTGGATGCTGCTCTGACTGCCTATCACGCCTACGTTCATTCTAGGATAAGATATGGAATCATCTTCTGGGAAGATCTACAGAAGCGGAGCGAATTTTTCTTTACAAAAAGATGCCTAAGAATCATCTTTGGCATGAATCAATATGAAACGTGCAGGAACATATTCAAGAATTTCAACATCTTAACACTGTATGGTCTATATATCTATGAATCAGTGATGTTCATTTTAAATAACTATAATGATTTCAAAGATCTTCAACTCCAACATTCCTATAATACAAGAGGAAAAAATATTCTTCAAGAGGATAAGCCCAACTATTCATATTTACAAAAAATGTAACTTATAGTTTACTGTCAGTGTGGAATAAGTTTCCAGAAAAATTTAAGTCATTATCAATTAAAGTGCAAAAACAAAAACTCAAATATTTTCTTATTGATAAAAGTTACTATAATATAGGAGAGTTCCTACAAGAAAATGATTTCAAGAAATTATTGTGATCTGAATTTTGTGTATTTTCTACATGTTTATTTGTATTTTGACTGAATCTACACCTGTATGGTTTTGATTTATTAAAGTATTATTTATTTATTTATTTATATATATATATATATATATATATATATATATATATATATATATATATATATATATATATATATATATATATATATATATATATATATATATATATATATATATAGGGGTTTTACCCCGACGAGTTGCCCATATATCTGTTCATGCAATCAAACTGATTTCATGAAAAATATAAATCCACCACCCGGTAATTAATACCATTGCCAGGCAGTGATTATAATCAAAACATATCCTGGAGTAATTATATATTAGGATAACGTTAAATGTTATGAGAATATATCAATCTACCAGAATATATACATACTATAGCATCATCAGACAATGATATCAATGTACCAACGAGTAGTGTCAGAGGCTTTCTCCCGGAAAAATCCAGTGTACGGACCTTATTCAAGTAACACTGAATGTTACTCATTAATAGTTTCCTTTGTGTGAAGTGGTGAACGATCGAATAGAATACTGCTCTGAATATAAATATGACAAAATTGTCAGTTAATTATATTACATTTATATAAACAAATAAATAAAATATGAAATGAGATTCTGAGCAGTATAAACTAAAGAGAAAACCTATGACTCTACCTCATTATTATTTTCGGAAAGAAACCTACGAAGAATATTACAAGATTTGATGACTGTTATCTTTTGTAACTGTTCAAACAAATTTTTCTTCAGACCCAAAATCTCGATACTTTTGTGAAGATTTCTAGGAATAACGCCTGTTGTAGAAATAATAATCGGTAGAATAAATATTTTCTTCATTTTCCACATTTTTTTAATCTCGTCGCCAAGCATCATATATTTAGAAATTTTTTCATTGTATTTATTTTGTATATTATGTGTGTCGGGTATAGCAATATCAATTATATATGTTATTCGATTCTGTTTATCATTAAGAACGATATCTGGTCTATTGTGTTTTACAGCTCTGTTGCACAGAATTGTTTTATCAAAATAAAGTTTATATTTGTCATTTTCACAAATAATCTCAGGTTCATATTTTTGAAATTTTTTCTTTTGGGAATTAGGTCATGTTTAATTCCTAGATTGAAGTGAATAATATTAGCGACGGCATTATGTCTTTCTAAATAATCTGTTGAAGCAAGGACTGAGCAAGATGATAATATATGAAAAACTGTTTCTGAAGAACAGAAACATCTACGGCAAGAATCATCTATATTTTGTTTGATGATATGTTTTCTATAATTCCTTGTGAAAACAACCTGGTCCTGGATCGCAATTGCCAAGCCTTCTGTTTCAGCAAACAATTCTCCAGATACTAACCATTTATTCGATGCAATTTCATCAATATAATCATTTTTCAATTCTTTAGGTGCTTTCCGTGTAATTCCTTCTGCATCCAACTTTCTCTTTTAGAATTATCATCAAATATATCAAAATCTACCTTTTGCATTGTCAAGTTCAGAGGTGTAAGATTATAATCTGAAGCAACAACAATATCATGTAATTTAGACGTTCTCTGTTTATCATGAAAATGGGAACGTAGATGAAAAATCTGTTTACTATGAAGATTATTCAAATCAATTAATCCACGACCTCCAAGATGTCTAGGTAGTGTAACTCTCTGAACAGCTGACTTTGGGTGGTGCTTATGATATTTACAGAGCATTTTCCTCGTTTGACATTGTAATTCATTTAGATCAGTTTTAGACCATTTAATAATTCCAAAAGAAGATGTAAGAATAGGAACAGCATAGGAGTTGATAGCTCTGAAAAGGTTTTTACTAGTTAAATAACTCTTGATGATAATTCTTAGTCTTTTGTAATATGAACTTCTAATAATTTCTTTAGTGCTGCTATGGTTAATTGTCTTCTCTTGACAAAATCCAAGATATTTATATGTATCTCCTTGATGCATTGGCTCGATTTCGATATTGGAAATCTTTATATAATCAGAGGTGATCTTTCTTTTTCAATAGAAAGATTTTTACATTTTGGAAGCCCAAATTTCATATGAATATCATTGGAATAGTTGAAAGTAATCTCAAGTAGACTTTTAAATGAGATCTGGTTCCGGCATATAATTTAATATCATCTAAATAAATTAAGTGACTTAATTTGAATTCAGTTAATAAACTCTTTATTTTGAAGCCGAAACTAGTAGCATTTAATTCATGAGATAATGGATTGAGGCAAAGACAAAACCAAAGAGCACTTAAAGAATCACCTTGAAAATGCCTCTTTTGATTGGAATTACTTCGGATTTTAACGATTGTTTTGAAATATTTAAATGAAGATTGGTTCTCCATTTTTCATTACGAATTCAAGAAAATGACGAAGTGTCTTATCAATTTTATAAATTTCCAAAATTTCTTGAAGCCATGAATGGGGAGAAATGTCAAAAGCCTTTTGGTAATCAATGAAGGCTGTATGAATATTTCTCTTCTTAGTTTGAGCTTGATTCAAAGCAACAGAATCAATTACAAGTTGCTCTTTAGTACCAAGGTGTTTTTTTCTACATCCTTTTTGATGTTCGGAAAGAATATGATAATTCTCCAAATGTGCATAAGTTTTTTGGGTAATACATGCAGTTAGAATTTTATATATTGTTGGAAGGCAAGTAATTGGTCTATATTGAGACGGATCAATAGTATTATCACTTTTCGGTTTTAAATAAGTAATTCCTTGTGTGAAAAATAAAGGAGTAGCTGAGGGGTTCTTTATTATAAATGAAAAATATTCAGCCAATTTTTCATGAACGCAAGAGAATTTCTTGAACCAAAAGTTATGAATACCATCAACACCTGGAGATTTCCAATTTTTTGTGTGTTTAATAACTGATGTTATATCTTCGTTTGAAAATTTTTCAAATTGCATGCATTCTATTTTAGAAAATCGAGACCTTTCATTTAAAATCCAACTTGCATTGGAATTATGATGCCTTGGCATTGCCCAAATTGAAGACCAATAATCAGTTAAAATATCAATTTTAGGAACTCCATTTCCAGAAATATTTTCATTTGAACCTGAAATAAATTTGTAAAAATGTTTTTCATTATTTTTGAATAGTTTGTTTTGGAATTTTCTATCTGAATTTATTTTATATTCACGTAGTCTAATAGAGTATACTGAAAGTTTTTGTTTTAAAGTATCGATGTATTCTATCAATTGTCCATTACTTATCTCATTATTTTTATGGGTTTTATTTTTAGGAATATTTTTCCAATATGTGCCATAAGTTTTTTGATCGATTACCTCTGGAATATTGAGTCAATCTTCCTAAATCACATCTGATAGAAGAAATTTTACCTTCTAACCTTTTTTGCCATGAAGGTTTTTTCTTGATATTATAATTAGATCCAAAATTTTCTAATTTAATATATATATATATATATATATATATATATATATATATATATATATATATATATATATATATATATATATATATATATATATATACATATACATACATATATGCCACTACTATATTTGCCGTTGCTTGCTAGACCGAAAAATCGGAGAAATGCTACAGCTTCATGAATCCCCGAATGTACATATAAAAACGGGCATTAGATTTTTCTGAGACATATGGAAAACCTTTGAATAATAAAGAATTGTAATTTCTTATAGTAATTCTAATTACTTGATTTTTCTGAAACACTAGAAGAAATAATATTAGCTTACCTTGAGAAGCCACATATAAGTAACCGAATACACCAAACATTGGAATAATTCCAAACACAAAAAAGGGTCTCATGAACTTCAAAAGCATCAACCGATTTTCAGAACTGCTATGTGTATGAGACGCATTATTATCAGTCATGAATCTAATCAAGTTCTTGAAAACTATTATTTTTCCCTGTTCAATTAATTCCATATTGACTGAAATTCCTCTATTTCATATCAGAAGAAAGATCTCAATAATTTATTGAACAATATCACTCTCTTAGCTCTTCTGCATAACTCATACAAGTTCCTCATATAATTCTGTTCTTTGCTATATTGCTTTACATATTACGTAAAATCGATAACGCCAAGTTCGATAGACAATTCATTCTTGTCAACGAAGATATATGAAGAGGTTTCAGTATCTATATGCTCATTTCATCAAAATGCAATTTGGTTGCATGATATATCATTTACATTAATTTCGACTCCTCTTTATACATCATGGAATATATTTTTGTATGTCATTTACGAATGATAAATGGACTATTGTGGAAAATTTGTTTCTCCAAACATATAATTTAATGATGAAGTATGTCCAAGAATTAACCTTATTCCTTTCAATAATTATCTTTACTACATCATTCCGTGTTTACAGTAATTCCTGTTTAACCTAAGAAAATAGCCCTTTACATTTCATATGGTATAGATTTCTTTCGAAAAAATTTTCACGGGAGTAGGTCTGAGTTCAACCTAGTCTTAATGCCACTTGCGGTAGGAGTGAATTGGACATTTAATACAAAGAAGTCAGTGCATGCTTATCGAGATTAGAGCAGTATAACAAGAGAGCACAATACTATTCACATAGAAATTTCGATAAAGTATTCGTCCGCATTTTGTTTAAATTTAATGAAGACTTTCACGTAAAGATAATCCAATTCCAAAACTACATTCGAAAAAAGTCGCAAGCTATTTTACAAGCCTTTGTTGAATACCCAAGCGTTTTCCTACATCGTGTAGGTACAAAACAGGATATCTTGCTATCATCTGTTCTAAAAATATAGAAAAAACTAATAAACGACGTCTCAAGAAAATTCGTCTCAATCAAATACTAATTGAAGATGATTTCGATAAGCGAGGTCAGATGAATCATGATTGATATTATTATCTTTCATTGAAATGCTTCATCATATTAGTAACCTACTAGATTGGGTGACAATGTCAATGGCCTAAGCTGCAGCTACAGTAATCCAAATTGGATGCAGAAAAATAATATGAAGTACAGGATCCAAATTGGATGCAGAAAAATAATATGAAGTACAGGCAAAAACTTTTTGGAAGCCAGAAAATTGGAGCAATTCATAAAAAAACTATGGATGAACTAAGTAAGATGGATAGTACTGACAGGTTTAATACTTTCATAGTTTTATGGCGACAAGATAACCATCACAATTACTTCTAGAAACTCCGGCAAATTTAGATTTATTACGTGTTCGAATACATCGAGAGATAGATGCACCAACAACAGAAACGTACCGCAATATTACTCGAGGATTATTTTCTGTTTTCACAAGTGGACTGGATTATTTTGAACTCCTAATCTCTTAACAAATTATCAACTAGTACAGAATAATATAGAATTTTGAATAATTATTAAAAAGATATCAAATTTGAAAGAAAGGTTTATTTTTGATATAGGAACATTATTTCGGAGAATATTTAAGAGATCTGTGGGTAAGCTTATTGATTATAATTATGAAAGTTTCTGGTCTTCTCTGCACGACGTACCAAATTCAGAATAATTCTGAATAAGTTGTACTAAAGTTAAAATGTTTTTACGAAAAAAGTAGATTCACGCCAGGAGAAAAATGAAAATAACGTTCATCGAGATAAATCTTCTTGGTTTGTCATGGTATGAGATGTAACTGGTGAAAAAATTACTTTATCGTTTCACTAACCATAACAAATGAGTGCAAAAGATTTAATCGTATGAACTGTTCAACAAATTATTTTCTCGGAAGGAATCGCAATTCGAAGAAATCATTTGAAAAATAAGCTCAGAATAACTACATCGAGTGTGCATATATTTTCTCGCACCTTCAGCCGAATTTCCATTGAAACTATAAATTAAATCTGCCACCTGCAAAGCTTTTCATGTTTTATGAAAATGTTTATCCCTTCTGGCTATTGCAAGCTTGCAAACGATTTGCTTTAGGTACAGTAATTCAAAATGTTTCTATGGATTTGGTAATTTTGGTGGCCAAGTTACTGGAGGACTGTGTTTGATCTATCTGTTTTGAGAGTCACATTATTTGTAAAAGGAAGTGATTCTCCATCATGTTGAAAATGTATTTCAAGATATAGATTTCGTTTATGAATTCTGTTGATATATTCTGAAAAAGGTGCCTATGGGACAGAGCAATTTATCAGTCTCAAGGATGTATGGTCTAAACAGTTAGTTGATAGTAACCAAATATTCACTCAAAATCGTTCTTGCAAATACATTTCTTTTTCAAATTTGGATTTTTTCCGTCTGAAGAATTATTTATACTCAAAAAACTAATTTTCAGAAAACGGAATCCATTGGCGAATATTTCATTGCCCTATTTCTTCATATATAACAACAAAATTTGATTCACCTAAGGATATCCCTAGTTGTTAGCCTTCGAACTTCACGGAAATAATAGAGATGGAACTTTCTCTTAATTTAAGAACTCTTGATTAACCTCTGTAATATTTTTTCAACGCTTAATCACCTCACTTGTACTCGTGGTGAACTATTTAATTATTATTTACAATACTGCTTCGTTATTTGCTTGTTAATTAGATCTTTTCAACGTTATCCTCTCAAGTGGTAATTTGTCGTGATTTATCTGATTCTAAAAGATACTAATAATAATAGCCAAAAACTATATCAGCATTCGCTTAATGAGAAAATTTCAAATTCATAACGAAATAAATGAATATTGAAAACGAACTCAAACAAGAAAACTTGGAACCGAGTCAGATCTACCAAAAAAAGTGAAATTTCGGAACTCACAAACTTAAAGTTTGTGAATATATGGAACCGATTATATTTTTTCTAATGGGAGAGAGAGAGAAAAGTACCACAAGGTAATTGCATAAATGAATTCAGATCATTTGACCAATGGGACAAAACAGAAAAAATTAAAACTTCTCCAAAATTAGTTCAGCATATTATAAATTATTACCGTTTACTGTTTTCATTGAATCGTTTAAAATTGACTATATAATCTAAATGTGATAATGCAGAACCAAAAGTGGTAATGCCACCAGACACGTGTGCTATAAGGTGTATCCGTTGAAAAACTCATATTTTTTGTTGAAATTAATCCTTTATAACATTAAAATGAATACAGACATCATCAATCCAAGTATCGATAATCATGGTCAATGACTTCTTTTCGATCCCTCCAGATGCAGAGCATAGCCTTCTTTCCTTGAATTTTTCGCTTTGGGTCGAAGTTGATGGTTGGCCACGGTCACAAATGGTCTTTCGTCTTTCGATGTATATGGGCTTAAGCTCATATGGCACATATTTTCCTTCTTTGTATACTTCACCCACTGCTTTTAAAGTGGCAGTACATATATCTGAGACTAAGCCACCGTTAGTGTTGTTGCAAGCATTTTTTGAGTTTGGTATGGGTTTTCAAGTATTAAAGCCTGTAGTTCAGTTTCTTCGCTCCTCAGTGTTTTTTGTCAATTACAATAAAATAACCTTTGAAACATTGCTTACAAGTATAATCCGATAGGGTACGATTACCACAGGCTTCATTGAGATTCGGCGGCAGTTTTCACCAAATCAAAGCAAAAAAATTACACTTCACGCAAGTGGCTCGAAATTATACATTTTAATCGCTCCAAAACACAATGAAACTGATGTGAAAGTAAACCTTTATGTATGTTATATTACTGACAGATATCAATACTATATTTTAAGCCCCATTAACATTCGATATCAAGGCTCAGTCCTTAGTTTAACACTTTTACCTATAAAGGGAGGTTTTCAACAGATACTCCTAATATCATCAAACCAAACCCTCTGCTGGTAATCACCACCTCGAATGTGTATATACTAGTTATTGGTTCTTCAAACTTTATAATCTTATCTGTATTGCACAAGGGAATGAAATGTACTGTTTTTGTAAATTAATTATAGTTCTGAGTTATCAGGTATTGTAATAAAAATAATATGGATGAACAGTTTTCTGGTTCAAAGTTCCCTACAAATCTCTTCTAAAAATAATTTCGGAATATTTTAGATAATAAAACATACCAGCTTGAACAGCTGGTCTGTCCAAATTTCAAAGTTTGTTATGCAAAGCCAGAGTAAAGTATGAAATAAAATTCATCATTTTTTCACTGAAATTATTCATAAAAAATACTCGGACAGTTAAGTTGCTGTATTCCGCTAATTTTTTTCTGTTTTCTTTCAAGATATGTGATCACCGACTATTTCATCTAATTGAAACCCAATTATTTTTTTATTTTCATCACAAAGAGCCCATTCTTCTGCAATGTCCCATAGTTGGGATCTGTCATGAATATTCCTCGAGACACTGGATTATTTATACTACAAAATATTAATTTGCTTTATTTTTGTGATAGATTCAGCTATTTTCAAACGTCAGTTCAGTATTCAGTATATATTCCTTAACGTAGTTATCTTGATGGGGAGTGAAGGTTGAGTGACACCTAATTTGAAATGTACGGCGAATTGACGAAGACAAAAATATTTGCTTTGTTATAACTGTGACAGTGTTACAGAGCAGTTTTTATCTCCTATTCGTTATTGTTAATGTTGCTCAATTTTAAGGAATGCAGATGACGTTTTAGTTGATTATGGAAGATTCAATTGTTTTTGCCAGATAAATTGATCACATTTTATTGTGTGAATTGTGAATGTTTTAAATTTGAGTATGCCTCACTAAAAAAGAACATATCGAGGTTTGGATAACCCTCCTATTTGGTGATAAACATCTTAACCAGGAAGAAGTCTCCGTTTCGTTCAACGAGTACCCTAATGGGTCTCAAATGAATAAGTCCACTATTAGTAAAATTGAAACCAAATGTCGATAAGAAAATGTAGGAATTCTTCCAAGGAAGGTTGTCCTAAATATTTTGATTATACTAACTCAGAAATTCCCATAATGATTGCAACATCAGCAGTTGATTGAACCGAATGATGACGATGATTTGGCAGGGAGGAATTCTGCGAATCAACGATAGAATCGGGCCACAAGAATGGACTTTTGCCACTTGTTTTTTTCTGTTCAACTTACAGAGAGATGTCAATCGAACCAATTTAGAAATTTGGACCTAGAAGAATTCACACTGGATGCGTGATAACCATCCTTAAACACATGTGTTCGCTTAGTGGAAAAAAGAATTTCATGTCCTAATTTTTTTCATGGTGATTTATTCCTGTTAAAATATATTTGGGGAACGATCTGATTTCCGCTTCCGTACCCCATTTCAATAGGGTGTCACCATAATGTGTCACGAATTAGTTTATCCCTTCTCCTCAGGAACTATCCGTATACAAAGATCGGTTCGGTAATCGTGAAACTATTGAATGTGCTCATTTCGAGCATTTGCAGTGAAAAATTATTGAACATTCTACTGCTCACCTGTTATTTTGGTTTGGTTTCAGTTTGGTTCCCTTGATTCTTTCTGCGGAAAATTTTCTTGAAAATGGTTTTTAATTAATAGCGGCATCTGCGTTTTCACAGGTCAGTATCAAATTACTTGCATTATTCCCAGAATTTAATACTTAAACTGAAATAACTTTGTACAAACACGCTGTCATATTGATCAGATAAATCTCTTTTTTTTGTCATTTTACAATGCCGTTCAAATGTTGTGTTACTCAACCTCTGTGACTTTTGTTAAGAGGTGCAGAGGGTAAAAGATGATTCCCCTCAAACCGATTTGACATCACAATGGGTTTTCTTGAAACAGACATTAAGCGTAGCAAATTTTTGAATCTAACTCAATTAACATCTTATTAATTCTTTCATCGAGTGGAACACCCTTTGCCTGGAGCCCTATGGTACTTATACATATGGTACTTATGCATATCATTCCAACAAGATACGCACTTCATTTTCAAATAATGTTGGTACGGGGGAGATTTCTTGTTGGAAAACAGCCACTAAATGCGTTCAAAAATAGAATGTGTTTCTAGTACGAGGATATTGGTATCTCAACATTGCCTTTGTCAATTTTTTTGAAGAAAATTTCCTGTTGATGTGATTAAGTACATCCAACTAAAATAACGAGCAAATCAATATATTCTCCTATGATGACTGCAGTCTTTTGATGTTCTGATAATGCAATAGCTGTCTCGATTATGGGAACATCAGCATCATCTCCGGCTTGTTTTGTTGTGATATTAACAGTTTTTAATTTTTCAACAAGCATGTCGATATATTTTTTTTCATTAGACCGATTTGATAAAATTTTTTTAGGCTGATTGGCACAATCATTGTTTCGTCAAAACAAACTTCATATGGTTTTGAAAGTGCAGCAGTTCTCCTTTGTTGTTCCATTGCTTCAATATTTTTACTATATATGTATTTACTAGAATATATGTCAAATACAACAAAAACATAATGTATTTATCTAAAATAATAGAGAACGTATCGTTATTTCTCCATACGACGTGATGCAGAAGAAATCCGCCATCGATAATGTATGTTGCATTACTTCATCGAGCTCGATATCGACAGTTATCATATTGTCATATAATGTCGTTTTCGTGGTTTTTCTCATGCCACTACTATCAACTAAAGATGTCGGAAACGGGCTTAGTTCATAATGAAGATATTCTTGTAGATTACTTTCAAATTATTTGCTTACAGTTATTCTTTGGAAGAGAATGGATCTACAGAGAATTCACAATCATTATTATTGACAGATGACTGAAAGCGGAAATACTTTTTCGACGTGTTTCAACTTCATCTCATTGAAGTTTAAGCCAGTTATCTTCTCCATAGAATTCAATTCGAGATCATTGGCTCTGTGACAATTAATTTGGTCATTTCCAATGATTCCTGAAGCTAAGGATACCAACTGATTCATAGTTGGAAATGGAATATGAAGCGTAAACCACTCAACCAGTTGATTAACATCAGTATTATCTCTTTTTATTCGTGAATCTCTAGCATCAACATGTAGGTCTACAGAATCAAAAGGAATGTAACAAAATCGTCCAATTTCTTCACAAGTTGTATTCGTAGCATATACCCACTCACATTGAACTTTTTCTGGTATACTTCGGCCACGAGGTTCTCCTCCTTCTGTCTTCATCGAGTACCATGTCTGTCCATGAACCAGTATTAAATTTTTCTATTCGTTTTACAGAAAAGAATTCGTTCTTGAAGTTCTGAAAAGTCTGTTCATCCATTGTCTCCACCAGTTTTATCATATCTTGAAGATACAAATGAGCTGATTTCGCATATAGGAAATGACCACCTTCATGAAAATACGGCAGCATTTTGCACTGCTTCCAAATGTTCTCTAGAAAGTCCTAGTCTTTCAGCTCGAATGGAATCTAGGGCTATTGATACCCTTTCAAAATATTGCGCCCATAACTGTGCCGTGAGACCTCGAGCTTTCAATTCATTCAGTTTGTCCTGAAAATGATCAATTAACGAGGTGGAGCTACTTCGTAGGAAACATCGCAACTAGTTGTCTGTTCAATTAATTCATCTAACACACAACCTTCCATCTTTATGTCTTCAAAAATCTCCATTGATAATGCAAGTCGTAATAATGTATGGCCTCAGAGACTTCATCATTTTGTCGACAGAATTTGTAGCATATATTTAACTTGAAGCTTCCTTGAAACCGTGATATATCCTATGCATCCAAGAAAAGACACGGGCATATGAAATCCTCCTAGTTTATCAACTCTTTTAGACAATTCTAACTTTATATCTGACGCAGTAATCATTTCACGTGCTTTGGAGTACAGGGGTTGATCAAATGTTATTATTTTTAGTAAATAATTAACCTCCTGCTTGATCTTGCATTATTTGGCCTATATGACTTTACGTGGCGCACTCTTCGCGTTATATCGCAAAAACGGTTGATCACATGAAAAAAAGTTCAAACATAATTTGTGAAGAATTTTATACTCTACAAGTTTCATGATACATGCAAATCTCATTGAGGTGATAGAAAGCGGGATATTCACGAGAAACCGATTTTTACGTCCTTCAGTTTTTTAAGACGCGGACACGATAGCACTTGTGACTTTTGAGACAACATTTAGAACGACAAAACAAAGGTTTATACCAATTTACACCCTATTATCTTTCATTCCGAGGTTGACCCATTTTTTTACCCAAGAGCTGCGCAAGGGTGGCTACGCAGCTTTTAAAAATATTATGAGCAGTCTCCAAATACCTTCTCAGGAAGTATTTGATTGAAAATGAAATCAGGCTATTTCCCTAACTTGATACTCTTTTCGTGAAAAAATACAGAAAATTTTGGAGGTCGTCCTATTCTCTCGGACATAAACAATGAATGCATTGGGAGGTTTGGTTTCGTGACTATCTTGTCGAAATATAAAAAATATGATAATCAAGATTGAAAAAATAATGAAGATCAATCTAAGTGCAGTCGTAATATTTCTTGAAGAATTGGCAAATTTAAGGATAGAAAGTGCCAGAACCGTTCATTTAGCTGTACAAGCTGATCAATTGTTCAAGGTTCCGTTATTTTATTATATCATTTTCAAATGAATATCTACAGATTTCAAAATACAGCGTTGTGAAATGAAAATTATGAATTCTCAGTAATTTATTGGAAAAATCAATTTGAATGTGTTCAGCTGTTCAGGTGATAGTTAAGCACAACCAGAAAGCATTCCCATCATTTCATCCTCGAATAATTGGGGTGGCCACTTAGTGGATAACCGGTCAGTAGTTTTGTGCCTATTGGATATATTCAAGAAGCATTTATGAGGAAAGGGATGATGCTAATAAGCAGATAATATATATAAATCTAACCTAACCTAAAATCATTTTCAAATATAGATACAGAATCCTTCATGACAGAGATGCATATGAAAGTTATGTCATCATGAGAATTCTAAATTCCCTCATTATCTTCGAACGTATTAACCCGAAATGAGCTGAGTTTCTTCAGAACAGTATATGTGTTGAATGAGCTGTTTCTGAATCAAATGGCATTTTATGAAAAAATTGCCATTTTAGAACATGTACGGTATCTATTGAAGTGGTCCTTGAATCCCAATTCTGATACAGAAATATTCTCAACAACCTCAATATCCATGAAAAATAAGAAATTGTTGATTCAGCCAAACGGAGAGTTCTGTGATGTTTAGTAAATGTCGTTTCGATTAAGACCTCATTATTTTTTTTACGTCAAAAGGAGAACCGTAGATTTAGTGACTACGAGTTAGTCAATTTCAATACCTATTGAAATATATTAGGTGTTCTTAAATCTTTCATCAATAGAACAATAGACGAGATCTATACAGGGTGTTCTATTTGAAATAAGAAAAATAATAAGTTCCCAATCTGAGCAAAGTCTTACATCTATCATACAACACCATGTATATATTGAGAATTATTTATTGCTCAGGGATAATGAGGTTTATCAGAATAATTCTGTATTAAAATTGAGATTCTAAGATGATTACAGAAGATACAGGATATGTTCATAGGAGAAGTCCTATTTTCACAAAATGTTGATTATTTTAAAAGAATACTTCAGTTGAGGCGTATACTGATCTTAGAAACCTCATCTCCTTGGTCGTTTACATAGTGTTTTGTTGGGAATTAGTCAAAACTAATTCTGTTTTCCCGTTGCGTGTATTGATGAATTTGCACAGTAAACCTTCGATTTAACTTCGACATATGTTTATTATATAAAATTGTATTTACAAACGTGCACAAGTTTAAGGTTACATGATACATAAGATCTTGAAAGAGAGAAAATTTCGGTATATACCGTCACCCAGATGGCCGGAACTGGTTTATAGAATTTCACAGAGCTGAGTTGAATTGAAGACAAAGCTTAAATTGATATAAGAAATTAAATTCACAAAAGATATTTAAATTAGAATTTACATTCAAATTAATAGCTAGGTACGCATGTTGTTGACGCTTATATGGTTGAATCAAATATATACAATAATAAATATACACAATAATGTTCTGCTGGTTCGTTACCCATTACCTTCATATGGCAGTGGGCATACCTTAGTTATGGGTCGTTTCATTTCGCCCGTTTTCGTACGTAAGATCACTACACGCACTACACCGTCTTTGCCCTTTGTCACATGTATAACGCGGCTCAGGGGCCAACACAACGAAGGAGTATTGTCTTCTTCAATTTAAACAACAGTGCCGAGTTTTATGTTTTCTTGCTTCGAATTCCATTTGCTTCTTTGTTGTAGATGAGAAAGGTGTTCGTTTTTCCATTCCTTCCAGAAGTGCTGCTGCATCTGAGTGAGATGTTGCCATTTGGAAAGACGATTAGATCCTATTTTAGTGATGTCTGGTTCTGAGATTGGGGCTTCACCAGTGAGGAAGTGTCCGGGTGTTAATATGTCATAATCTTCTGGGTCTTCGGAAATCGGATAAGAGGTCGCGAATTCAAGCCTCAATCAGTGTTAACAAAGTGTACATCTCTTCATATGTTGGAATGGTGTTACCAATTATGCGTTTTTAATCCACCGAAATGTGGCGCTATTGCAAGAATAAAGTGCCACGTGATATTTCGATTAGAAAGTTTATTGAAAACTTCATTTTCAAAAGATTGCGGTGCAAAAAATTTTTTCAAATGCAAGAGTTTCTTGTTGGCATCTACAAAATTTGTTCCATTATCCGAATATAAGTGCAAAACGTTACCCCTTCTGGATAAGAATCTTTTGAAGGCATTTAGAAAATTATTTGTTGATATATCTGTAATTAACTCGCCTTTGTGGCAAAACAGATAAATAGAGCGAGATAAGCCTTATACGTTCGTTTACCTCTGCCGTGTTTTTCTTTTGAAAGAAAAGGCCCGCCATAATCTACGCCACTGTGTTGAAAAGGACGGGTTTCTCGAACTAGAAAGGAAGGCAAATTGACCATTAATTGGTTTACATATCTTGGGTTGAGACGAAAACAGTTCAGGCAGCCGTGAATAATTTGTTTTACTAAGTTTTTACCCTTTATTACCCAAAATTTCCTTCTCAACTTATATAGAGTTTGCTTGACGCCTGAATGTAGTTCGGTTAAGTGAGTGTCCAAAACTATTAAGGATGTTACATGGTGACAATTCGGTAAAATGATTTGATGTTTTGCATCGAAATTTATATCAGAATTATTCAATCGTCCCCCCACTCTTAATATGCCATCGGTGTCCAAAAATAGGTAATGATATTACCGAAGTAATACTTCGATTCACATGATTGTTTTGCTCAAGTTGCGTGATTTCCTTGCTGAATATTTCATTTTGCGTTAATTTTATGATTAATTTAAAACAAGCATTCAATTCAGGTGTTGTTAGAAAACATTTTGTTTGTTTTGAGGGATTTCTACAACTGTTTCAAAATCTTGAAATGTATGATAGCACGCGCTGTAATTCAGGAAATTTTGAAAATCTTTTAAGGATATCATTTTTTAGGACAATTTTGTTCAAAAAGGTTAGGTTACGTCTTTTTGGTCAAATCTGATTTTGAGTAAAAGTGTTTAATGGGATTGCCGGCCAAGACGCACTGTCTTCCTTCAACCACTGAGGACCGTGCCACCATAAGTCTAAATTACAAAGTGTTTGTGCTGTTCCCCCTCGAGAAATCACGTCAGCTGGATTGTCTTTTGATTTGACATGGTGCCAATTTTTAATTTCTGTTGTTGTTTGAATTTCTGATACCTACGCGATTAGCTACAAATGTCTTCCAGTTCATTGAAGGTGAATTCAACCAGTTAAGTACGATTGCAGAGTCAGTCAAATAAAAACATGAATTATTATCTAATTCTATGGAACTGAATACCTTGTTCATTAATTTCGCTAACAATAATGCCCCGCACAGTTCTAAGCGAGGTAGAGTTACCTTTTTTTTAACGACGTTACTCTAGATTTTGAACATAGTAATTGCGTATAATGTTTTCTTTGTCAATGATTCTCAAATGAATGCATGCCCCATAGGCGGTTTCTGACGAGTCAGAAAACCCATGGATCTGTATCTCTGCAATATTATCCGAATTTGTTAGAAGAGCATTTCGATTCATCCGAATCGAAGTTAGAAATTTTAGTTCTTGATTATAAGTTTTCCAAGTTGTATGCAAGTCTGTGGGTAGGGATTCGTCCCAACCAATTTTCAACAACCACAATTTTTGAATAATGACTTCAGCGATTACAATAACTGGTTGTAACAAACCTAAAGGATCATAGATTCGAGCAATTCTTGATAAAACGTTTCTTTTTGTTTTAGCATTGTTGTCGTTAGTTTGAACGTTGTATTTCTAATCGACAGGCTTCGTATCCCATACTAAACCTAGAGTTTTTGAATTGGGATCTAGATTAAAGTTTAAATCTACGTTATAGTCATTGAAAACTGAATTGAGTTGAGATATATTCGATCATTATTTACGTAATTCAAAACCACCCTTTGCTAGGACTGTGTTCAGATGGGAGTAAATATTTTGTGCATTTTCAATTGAACTAGTACCAGTTAACAAATCGTCGACATAAAAATCTCGTTTCAGTATTTTACAAGCGTTTGGAAATTTGTTATATTCTATATTGCTAATTCGTGCAAACTTTTTATTGCTAAATAGGACGCAGCAGCTGTCCCATATGTTACAGTAGTTAATCTGTAAGTTTGTTTAGCTTGATTTTTCGAGGCTCCTGGTTCGAATCCGGGGTCAGGTTATGGATGTTGTCCTTGAACAAAAAGTGCTGAATTTGAAAGAGTCGCCTAAAGAGGGAATAAACTTTCGACGACCAGATAACTTGTAATCCTTGTGGTGGCAGTTATCATTGCACGGTCTAGGAGAGTGGTTCGGAATCCACTATAAACTGTAGGTCCAGCTGTGTAAATGGGCTAAGTTCCCAAGCACATTGTTAAAAGATGCAAGCAAGCAAGCTTGATTTTGATTTTCGCGCCATAAAATGCGCTGAATGTCTCTGTGTTTTTTGTTTACTAGTATCTGCCGATACATCTTCGCTATGTCAGCTGTTAAGACTTACTTAAATGTTCTAGATCTAATTAATATTGAAAATAAATCTTGTTGAATGGTAGGACCTATTAAAAGATAGTCATTGAGGCTGATACCGGAAGTGGTTTCTGCCAAGCCATCAAAAACTACTCTAATTTTAGTAGTCGTGCTTGATTCTTTAAAAACAACGTAATGAAGTAAATAAAAGCAATTCTGTTCGGTTATGTTCGTATCAGGTATTCGTTCCATGTGACCTGATTCTCTATACTCCTTGATGAAATTGGTGAATTGAATTTTAAGATTTTGATTATTTGCACAGCGGGCTTCTAGATTGGTAAATCGTTTCAATGCTTGATTGTAGGAGTTTGCCAATATTTTGCTGTTATCTTCAAAGGGTAACTCAACAACGAAACGACCTGAGTGGGTTCTCTTGTACATTTAGTTGAAATGATTTCCACAGAGTAAATCTTGAGTGGTACATTCGGAACATTTTTTCCTTCTAGTTTCCAAAAGATCTCTAATTGTCTTTCTAAATTATGATTTACGCTATGAGAAATTGCTAAGTTAGAATAAAGTTTCTTGATAGAATTGTTTACTGGAATGTTTCTGCCTGCGATCCAACGCAACTGAGTTTTTTGCCAATAGGGTTGGTTTCTGTTTAATTTGATTTGACCCACACACATCAATTGCCAAAACAGTTCTGCTCCAATTAATAGATCTATAGAACTAGAAATACCGAACGTCGGATCGGCTAGAACAATATTTTTTGTTACTTGTATGATTTCGGGTGTTATAGAATAGGATGGTAGATTCTCTGTTATTTTCTTTACTATTAAACATTTCATCTCTGCTTCGAAATCGTTAAATGTTGATTGAATAGGTACAGTTGCTGTTTATTAATGACTTGCGTAGAGTTAGTGATACCAGTGATTTGTAAATGCGTTTTCTTAGTCTTTGCTTTCAATTTGGTGCCGAATGATTCCGTTATCAAATGCAATTGTGAACCTGCGTCTAGTAAAACCTTAGTCTTCTGGAATTTTCCATTTATGTCCCTTACAAACACAATTGCGGTGGACAATAGTGCTTGCGTAAAGTTATTTGTGTTTGAAAGTAGTGTTGTTGAAGTTGATACTTATTATGGATAAAGCTGTTGTGTTTTTGGTTACACTGTTTGCAGTTACGTGAAAAGCAATCGTTTACATTATGATTTGCTTTTGAACAATTTTCACATAATTTATGCTTCGTGATTATTTCTACACGTTCAGGTATACTAATGTTAAGAAACTTTTAACACAGGAATAAAGGATGAATTTGTTTGCATAATATACACTTTTTATTTTTGGGTGAATTTTCGATTGTGTGTTTATATGAGCATAATATGGTTTTGATATCTTTGATTATTGCAATTTTGAATCAGGTTACTTACACTTTTGACCCTTTCTAGTGAATTCGAAATTTAGCATTTATGACTTAAAAAAATTCAAGAGTTCCGCAAGAGTAGGTAATTCTCTTGTACATCGTGATTCCCATTTCTTTCTCGTTAAGAAATCTAGTTTTTGCAATATTATACGAATTTCAACGGGATCCCACGAATCGATATTAATGTTTAATGCCTTTAAACCCTCTAAATGTAATTTAGTTCCATCTACTATTTTTTGTATGGCGTTGATTGATTTAGATGTTGCAGGAATGTCCAAAATAAATGCAATATGTGATTAAACTAGTATTCTATGATTGTTAAAGCGCTCTTGTAGTAAATCCCAAGCGGCTAAATAATTATCATTAGTTAACGAGATGTTTTCTATTATACCTGCGGCATCCCTTATCAATGCACCTTTTAAATAATGTAACTTATCTATATTATTTAATTCGTTATTGTTATGAATAAGCGATTGCAATGTGTCCCTAAATGAAATCTAATTTTCATGTTTACCATTGAAATCGGTTAGTTTTATTTGAGGGAAATTTATTTTACTGGGCTGATTTTGAGAATTTTGCATGTGAGAGACTGAGGCTGTTGGCGTAACTTTCTTAATTAAAATTTTAGCATTGTCTACAAGATCTAAATAAGAGTTTTCAAAAGATTCGTACTCGGTAGCATGAGTATCATTATTTTCAATGAGCAAAATTTGATATAGTATATCGCAAAATCTATCCAACGAAGTTTCAAATCGTTTCAAACGATCTTCAATTCGCGTAGAAGATATGCTCTCTTCTTCGACTGAATCTAAGAAGTTTTTGAATCTAGTGGCTCCCTTTAGAACGCCACGTTTAACAATCAATGCCTTCAGGTCGTTGTTCATTTTGAAATATGTTTTTTTGAATAGGGCAAATTAGACAGTGAATGTCGTTGAAGTTACCGAATGAAAATTATTTGAAATTTAGATGGCACAGTGAATAATTATAAGATTTGAATTAAATGAAATGGGTTTTTTTATAGAAACATAACACCAAATTACACATAAAGAAATGATACACAAATCAACATAAAGAAAGGTAGCAAAGTATTCGTACTCACAGTTTTGTTGATGAATTGCTGATTACGGATGTTATCCGGCTCGAATGACCATGTTTTGTCAATTAGTCAAAACTAATTCTGTTTCCCCGTTGCGGGTATTGATGAATGTACACAGTAAACCTTCGATTAAACTTCGATATATGTTTATTATATAAAATTGTATACTTAACAAATCGTTAAGTATAACAAACAAGAATAACAAGAAAATCCTGTATACACCAATTTACACCATAAAAGAACTGAATGCCCTGAAAAGATTGTGACAGAACGAAGACATCACAATATTGTTCGAAGACGTAGGAAACGCATTAGTCATAATGAATTAACAAGAACAACCTAAAAAGAACGACTACAACAAATTACTTAGAGGAAACTAGGAAGACCAGGATCAGCAACTCAATGCCAGGGCAAAATCATTACGCTGTCCAAAAATTTATATACCTAATACACTTTCTGGTTACATAACAAATCTAACTGCTCAAAGAATAAATATTTCAGTAACGATAATAACTATCATTAACGATTGGACGCATCGTTTCTGGAATCACCAACCTCACATGTAATGGCCAACCTATTTATAACCAGTCTCGAAACAAACATACTTGAGAAAGCTGAAGAAATTGTAAAGATATGGCTGGAATACGTGAATGACATAATTTGGCAACATGGATAAGGTGAATACAAAAATCTGGTACTGAGAACAGATAACAGCAGGTCAATTGACTCACACTATCTAATATCTAAATGAAAAATCACATCTTGATTTATCGCAGCTTAACTCAGTGATGAAAACACTTGTCAATCAATCAAAAAGTCTGATCCTATCCAACAATGCTAAAGAAGAACATGTTTATGTCAATAAGATGTCAATCTACGAAAAAAATTAACGTAGTAGGAGAAAAACAGACAGGGCTATTAAAAACAACAAACAACATGAGGAAGAAAATACTGATGAAAAGTGGAAAAATCTAGCTATTATATATAAACTAGAAGTACAACCGACAATATTGAAAAAATTCCACATAAACGCAATATAAAAACCATGAATAAACCACGCGCATTGATACACAGTCGTTCAGAAACACTAAAGGACCGAATACCGTATTATCCCAAAGTCTACAAATTTCCTTGCACCGGTTGTTCCTCAAAAGATGTCACTGATGTCAGACTTATTGAATAACACAATAATTCTATACTCTACACAAATATTTATTTATGTATGTAAGGAAGTTCATTTGAAATTTCAGCCTAATCGGAAATGGGAGAAATATACCTACACGTACTTTCCTACAACAAGTATTATTTTTTGATAAGTGGGAAGTTATGAAAAACATACTTCTAATAGGTGTTATTATATGAAAAGATTGAGGATTAACAAAAATTTGAAAAATTGTTTGAACTTAGTGAAACTTTGTACTTTCTTTCACTAGTGCTATGACGTATACTCATTTCTTCCTTCAGTAAACAAGTATTTTGACGCCTGCCTAATGTGTAGGAGGTGAAATAGTTGAATTATAGAAATAATTTTGATTTAAGCTTCTACTAAATATAGGAATAACATAAACATACATTTCGAATAGTGTTTTTTTCACAGAAGAACTTAAAACAGACTAAGAAAGAGCAAAAACAAAATATTCATACACCTGCAAACTTCTACGGAACTCTCAGCGAACAATAGTCGAATATGTCGGTTTTCTTTTGTAAGAGAATAACGTTCAATGTTTATTGATCGATAACTTGTTTCTCATCAATATAAAAATTCAAAACAAAGCTAAGGTCTCATTCCTAGAGGCTTTTTGTTGAGCATACATTTATTGTTGCTAATAATTTATCTCTATGCATTTTTGATTTGTTACTTATGATTGTTCCCAGTGAATTAGATGAATTGAGATTTTAATTTTGCAGAACCTTTTATACGGAAGAAGTTTTCACATAAAAATTTTAAAATGGATAAGTCAATTCAGTTGATTACAAAACAGCAGTGCTAATAGCAATTAAGATTTCCACTATTCATTGTAATTCAACTAACCGAACATTGATAAGGAAAAGTTTGTCAAAACCGTGCAAGTGCAATGAATGACACACAAAAAGAAGAGAGGTGAGTAGATAATTAATAAAAATCGATCAACTCAAGAAGGATTTCAAAAGTCTAGCACACCATTAGATTTGGGACGTAAAACCGTAACTAGTAGAAACCGAGAAAAATGTAATCAATTCATCGAGTAGCCAAATCGAATAGCGCATGATCTCAGGTACCCAATACACTATGCTAGCAAAGGAGTTATTTACTGTTCAGATGGCGACTTCACATAATTGGCTGAAACCGAGGCCAAAGTCATTTGACAAAATATGAGCTTCATTATGAGAAAATTCCATGTACACCTGAAGTAAGAAGAAATGACCCCTAAATAAAACTAGTTAATAGATTCCGCCGTTACTACGCGATATGTAATAATGATGATAAAAAATTAAACTATGCATTATACTATCACTTAAGATTTCACTGAAAATCAGGATTGCAATTTCGGTCTCTCGACCAACTTCAGCTGATAACAAGTATCAAACTAAAGTTGAAGATACATACATATATAAACAGGTAGGTATAAAATTGATAGGGATGCAAACAAGAGGTGATAAAATAATTATGATAAAAGCTGGTATTATTTAAAGATATCAAATAGAGACGAATAAGCAGGGACATACTGGTAGTTCAGAAGATTATCTCTACGGGAGGTTTGCTGCAATTCGAAAATTTCGATTGGTTCCAAAAAATCTAACTTTCGTCGGATCTCTGGTTATTGTAATCTGATTGATGCTCTTTGTATACAGTTTTGAATGAACGACCAGTTTGACCCATATAGACACCTTCACAATTCAAACAGGACAGTTTGTGAACTTCAGTATTGTCAAATTTATCGGTTTTATCTTCAATATCAAACAAACCGAATTTCACAATTCAAACAGGACAGTTTGTGAACTTCAGTATTGTCAAATTTATCGGTTTCATCTTTAATATTAAACCGAATTTCATTCGATTCAAAAATGACGTTGTCCAGTATAGATTGTGAAGGCGTATAAATAGGTCGTTCATTCAAAACTAGATACAAAGAGCATCAATCAGATAACAATAATCAGATAACTGGCAAATCTACTTTCGCTTCACATTGTATCGAAAATAGCCATCATTTTCCACTTATATATCAACTTCAAGCTATTCACAGAATACCTAGGGAACGAAAGTTAGATTCCTTAGAATCAATCGAAATTTTCAAACCGCAACAAACCCCCATAGAGATTATCTTCTGAACGACAAGTATGGCCCGGCTTATTCGTCCCTATTTGAAATCTTCAAATAATACCTGCTTATACCATTATTATTGTATTACCTCTTATTTGCATCCTTATTAATTTTGCACCTACCTGTCTATATATGTATCTATTTTCAACAATTCGGAAACTCATGGAACGATTACAATCTCCCTTCACAAGTCCAGAGGATCTTTCAGCCAATGTGGAAGTAATTCGACTTGATGTACATCGTCGTTTACGAACACCGAAAGACTGAATATCGCTTGACCGTCCAGAAGTCTACAAAATTCATTACACCTATGGCAATAAAATCAATATTGGGAAAAAAGGAGAATAGAAGTACGGATGCAAGATACAAACGCAGAAAATCGAAAAATATCTTCATAAGGCATTTTTCTACAGCCAAGCACAACTTGCCATAAACTACACTATCAAAATCTTAGCTAAATTCGCAAGAAATGACAACTTTTAATTTTTATTTACGCCTTCCTAGATAAAAAGAAAACCGAACTTCCGTGTGATATGAAGAAGCTTGAACATTGTTAAATCAAGAAAATAATTTACGAGTTATTGCAAGTCTCATCAAAATTGAGTATTTCAATATTTTTATGACTTTGTCGACTGAATTGGCGTTTATAGTATCACTTGAAAATTGTTGAATCTAGGCTACTATAAAATATACAATATTCAGGAAAACCCGTTTGCGTAACAAAAAGTCAGCACAATGTAACGACTTTGGAAAATTTAAATCAATACAAAAAATTATAATTTTTCTTTCATCGCTTTCATCATAACTGACAGAAAAGCTATACTTCGATAATTTTTTTTGTTCTATCTCTTCATCTGAACACTTAAACAGTACAAACCATACATACAACTCCGTAGACAAAATTATAATAATTGGCAATAGAAACTAGGACTGTTTTTGGTTCAAGTTCATCAACAAGCCATTTTAAAGATGGAATATTCGGTGAAAAATATCAAGATTCTTCGAAATTCAAGCGTCTATCCTTGATTTTAAAGTAGTCCTACGGTTTTTGTAGATCAGCCGATCCAACAGATGCTCTTTCAACGCAAGTTTAAGAAATTTACAGATTATCTACAAAACATCCTCATTTTTCTCGAGATTGAGATATGCTTATCAATCGCATCAGCGTATGGAATACAACATTCATTGAAAGATTTCTTTCCATCATCAAAAATTCTTGACTTCTCCTCGTTCCTGATATTCGCCCTACTTCTCTTGTCACCCCAACTGTAATTTTTTTCATAACCATAACATAAATATCATTCAAATATTTTCTATCATTGAGGCTCAATAGTGATCAAAGCAAATTTGAATTTCTACTCTCTATCGGGATTTTTGCAGTTTACTTGATAATTACTCATTTTTCCCTAAAAATATTTTGTAGACCTTAGAGAACGAAACAGAAAATTTCAAGAACATACTCGTTCGTCTTTCTTATCGGGAGTACCTCCAGTACAATGTTTTCTGTTTGTCCGAATTTTCCGACTTTCCTTATTAAGTCACTCAATTTATTTCATGAAACTTTTCTAAAATTATAAAGTACAATATGAAAACAACCAAAAATATTATCGTGAATTTTTCAACTTTTGTCATAAGCATGAGTGGTTTTCTCTTGACAACCCTTTCTTGAGGATAACGAAGAGAGCAGCAAACAGGCTGAGAATTCCCATCGTTTAATCCGTGTGTGATGGTTTTGATTTCCGATATTCTATTTTCCCAAATCTTCCAATTTTTTTTAAGACTCTTCTGCTTTTTTAATACTACTAGTACTATTGCTAATATGTAACTTTGAAAAAGTACCTTACCCCGTATGGCCGCTCTCATTTTTCGCGCTTAGCACCAAACGTTTCATGTAATTTTTTTCATATTGAGAGAGCGGAGATTCATTCAAGCAGTAGTTAATTTCTTTTCTACAATTTGATCAGTCACTGGATTGTTTCAAACGAAAATGATAACCAACAAAAATATATTTAACATATTCACAAAATCTGTAGGAAAACACTAAATCATAATGCCCATATCTTCGCATATTCGACTATGAGACTACTTTTCCCTTCGTTCCAGGTAGGCATCCAGTCTTGTCTTGCTCTGAAAAATTTCTTCATGGATAATCGCTCAAAATTTATCCAAGGTTTTCTCTTATTGTTCGAACTAACATAAAAGTCTGGAAAATCCATGATGCCGCCAACTCCTACTCCCAACACCAAATGCATCTACAACAATAAAAAAAGGAAGATATTGAAAATGTAAATAAGGATAACTTTTCCTATTTTTAATTGGGTGATATATCTTCTATGAATAGCACAGAGTAAATGTGATGCCTCGATTATGGTAAAACTTCAATCGAAAATTAATTCGTACAAAGGTTTTGGTAATACATTAATTTCAGACCACGGAATACTTCTAATCAGAGCAACTATCAGTTAACCCGATATATGACATCACCAGCAAATAATTTAAATAGGTCACCAAATATAATTCTACATTTTCGAAATGATATTGGATCTAGAAGATGTACGATTTCAGATTGTTTCAGTCTTTGTGAAATAATGAAACAAAATTATTTAACTCTTTTTTCTGATACTCATTAAGATAACTATTGTTTGTGGTTACCCCAGTTCCCTTAGGGTTTGATGATTCGAATTACTCAGATAATTATTAGTGAATTTCAGTCGATCATATTGACGAAATAGACTGCGTGTGAATAATTTTGTTACAATTATGGCTGAACCAACAAAAGCGGAAACGTGATGTTGTTGATGATTATTTAGTTTGGAGATTAGGGAAGAGAACACAAAAGGCATGCATCATATTAATCGGCCAAAATTCGGTCGACCCAATACTGATAGAAATGAAATTTCACTGAATATTATCAAACTACAGAATAAATCAAAATCGTCAGTACTAAAACTGACCTCATACCTAATATCAGTAAGGAATGGTGAACGAAAATATATTTTGAAGAACGTTCTATTTCTATCAAGAATATCCTGAGAAAGATTTCATTTAAATAGTATCTAATCTGGTGAAGCGATAATCCACCCTAATGGATTTGCTAGTCGGCAAAATATCAGTTACTGAGCATATGTGAACCCTCATTGTATGAAGCAGAGTCACACGCAATAACCTCAAATAACAAATGATTTGGGGGGCGAGGGGGGTGTTACGTATTTGAAGACACATGCTCAACCTTTTAGACAACATTTGGTATCAGCAAGATAGAGTTTCACCACACTGTAGAGTTAACTTTCGCCAATACCTTATCGAACTCTCTCTACAGTGATTGTTAGTTGGAAGAGATCAAATGCAATGGTCCCCTTGGTCACGCAATTTGGGACCTTTTGATATATTGGAAACCTATTGTGTATAGGGCCTCTCATTTTGGTGACCGAGTTAGAATTGGCCTGCAAAAAAATTCAAAAGATGATATTCAAGACTCATTACGACTAGGATATTACTGGTAACCGAGGCTCTTCAATTTGAACTTTTTTTTTAATGATAACTGCATGATAGTGACGATTTGAAAATTTTCGTCATTTTATGTCCTCATAATTGCACGAAGATGTGATTGATGATAGTTTATTTTTGAGGGGCAAACAAGCAAACGGACTCACCGGTTCATTTAGAAGTGAAGCTATGTCATTCTTGATTTCACCGTACAGCACATCGTCAACAAATAGAGATAGTTTAGCTGTGAAATAACAACAAAAATCATATTTTGATATATCAATGAATGTGACAAGAAAGCGTTAACTAGTGTGAAAAATAACAATAATCTTCAAATTTCACAATCAATATTCGATATGTCCTTCATCAGGCTCAACACGTTTTCCGGCCCAAAACCACAGATGGGTAATAGATTTCCTAATAACGTCAGATCGATTTCGCACCTCATCGTAAGCTTCGCGAATTCTGGCTTCTAATTGCTGACTCGAATTGATTTCCAACTCATAAAAAAAGCTCCTAGGTAACCCCCGTATTAACCTGGCTAGCCAAGATATGGAACCTTCTCGGCAATCTAATGATTTGGGTATTTTTCATTCCAAAAATTCACTGCTAAGCCAGAGTGAGATGTAGCACCTTCCAGCTGAAAATAAACTCCCCTATTCACAATGTTCCAATATTCCAAAAGTGAATTGGAAAAAATCTACGAGATTACAGTTCCTACGAAGAAATAGTGACTGATTAATTGGTCCCCTTATAGGGCGCACCTTTTATTCAGAGAATATTGTTGGAAATTTTCGACAAATTTAGCGTGCGGTTTCGTTCGAGCCCACACATAGGAATTCTTCAAATTAATAATTTCATCACGAGAAGATTGCGCCTCTACAGTGAAAAAATTGGAGGATGGCTCCAACCTGATAACCACGTAGAAAATTGAACTCGTGGAGCATGATCTGGCAATATTAAACATTAAACCTTTGGAGTGTAATATGGATGAAATCTCTCCGTTCTAAATGTACTCCTCATTCGTTTTTGAGTTACTTCAATTCTTCTGGCCACACTTCTTGTGCTTATTACAGGTTCATTTTCGACAATTTCTCAAATATCATTATCTACTTCAACTACCGTCGGACTAGTTCCAGTCTCTCGTTTATCAGAGGGGAATTTTCCACGTTCCTGCAGTATCTGAATATATAAGAGAATATCTCATAATTGGGCATTCTGCTGTTCGGGTAACTCCTGCGGTATTCACTGGCAGTAGCTCTTTCATTACCATTACAATAATAATAAATAATAAAACATTTGCGTATTCCACGTTCGAGAAACGAAGAAACTTTTGAAAATTGTTTGAAAAAACCGAATGAAATCAAATTCAGACCTACGAATTATTTTGGCAGACACAACACAGATCTGTGATTTTGGACTAAAACAAGTCATTCCATAATTTGCTATGGAACGCAGTCGACAAGAATCTTGATGTTTTCGCGGAAAAATGCATAATACATTGCCAGCAACGATTTTCATTGAATACGTGTGTCCTTTAAAGGGACCAATTGATCGGTCCTTATTTAATTTTCATGCGGATAACTGAGGGATTTAACTTATAACGTGGAGATCAATTCGCGTCGGCAATTGAAAGCCAGAAATTGCGAAGCTTGCGATGAGGTACTAAATTGGCCTGACGTTATCAGGAAATCTATCAACTATCTCTCGATCCGAACCAGAAAATGTATTGATTCTGATGGAGGATATATTGAACATTCATTGTGAAATTTGAAGATTATTGCTATTTTCCACACTGGCTTGAATTTTCCAGGTTGATATAGTTTTTTCGAGTTTAGGATTTCTATCATTTTATAAATTTCTTCATTATTTTATTATATTATCTACTTTTTCTTCTTTTTCTCTGGAAAGTTTACTGTCTTCTTCTGACTGTTGAAGGATAAAGTTAGGGAGCGATCACTCACCAAATGTTGATTTAGTGAGTTATCGTTCTAGTGGGTTAGCTCCCCATAACTTTATTCCCGTTGACTGAATCAAAGAAGTATATAAATATGTAAGTTAGATGCTAATTTGCTGCTATATATATATATATATATATATATATATATATATATATATATATATATATATATATATATATATATATATATATATATATAGTTTTTGTTTTGTGAAATAGGGTGTTCTATTCCTACTCATTTTTAAACGAGTTACCCTGAAAAAGATGAGTTTTACAGATTATTATGTCTCAACAGAACAGTTATCGAATTGATGGACATTTTGTGATTTATTCGTCGATCATCTCTTATATCTACTGGAATTACTTCAGAATTTGATATTCAATAATAAATTACTTTTATGAACCTATGTATGAATAAACAATGAGTAGATGTTGATACCAAAGTCTTAGGTTATAAAGGATAATAATTAGCGATCCACTGCAAGAAATCATACATCATTTCAAAATGATTAATTCTGTACGTCAAAATTTTTATTATTTGTTGGGATTTTCGAGAAAATTCTTTATTGAACCGTTATCTACTGATCCGTCGAACCGTGTGAAAGATTTGAGGTTGAATTGACACAAAATTCGACGAAATGCCAAGCTACCTAACGTATAGGTTGGATTGTTTGCCTTTCACCAATGTGCTCGGGAACTTAGCCCATTCACACAGATGGACCTACAGCTTATAGTGGATTCCGAATCACTCTCCTAGACCGTGCAATGATAACCATCACCACAAGGATTACAAGTTATCTGGTCTTTGGAAGTTTATGTCCTCTTTAAGAGAGTTTTTCAAATTCAGCACATTTTTGTTCAAGGACAACATCCATTACTTGAACCCGGATTCGAACCAAGCACCTGGGCTTAGCATATCCAAAATACTTGCTCACTAACCGTACAGCTACAGAGACGCTTAACCTATAAGTTCGATCATAACAACTTCGTAAGGAAATCTATGAATCCAATGAATTTGCAGTTTGCACGCTTGAGTCTGGAATATTCTGATAATCGTCTCTGAAAAATTCTTATAGCTCCAAAGCCTTTATCAACTTTATGCTACAATTTGAATAGTTTTGCAGCTTCAAACTAAACAATAAAGTTGCAATTCCTTGGAACATATAATATAAAAAATATTTATACAAGTAGTTACCTACTTGGCTCCCAAACGATTGAATATATATGGAATGAGTTACTGAACGTCTCATTGGATTTCTTTGAGCTCAAATATTTACTGCGTTCAGGTTCACTAAAGTTGAAAATAGGACCTCCAAATAGAAGACTTCCTCCTAGATCTTCACCACCATTACCAATCAGACGTTCATTTCCTCTTGCGTAGGCAATCCATACTCTTCTGATGGGTAAGGAGGCTGATTCGAGGTATATTTCTGAAAAAAAGGTTAAGAATCTGGATGACAACAGCTGTTTATTTTGCCAGTACTCATGAGCTATTCGCACATAAAATATGAGAACTTGAGTACATTTGGAAGACTTCGATTAATAGGCGATAATTATAAATTTTAACGCTCATCCACCAATCAATTTGGTTGTGGTAATTCAAAAGATTTTTAGTAGATATTTCTGAATCAGGCCCCTAAAAATATAAGAAATCAATCTAAAAGCTGAAATTTAATGGTTTATAATGGATGAGCTACCTAGGACCTAGATTTTGAATTATCCTAAAACGAGATGATGCCAGCCTTCTATGATCAGCAAGTCAAGCACTTCGATTAAGATTAAAGTATACAAGAGAGTATTTAAATTCGCAAAACAAACTTCAGTGATTCTACAAACATGCACCCCTATACGAAAAGGCGCTTCTTTTCATTTTTTTAGTTTTGTCAACTTCGTCACATTAATGATCCTCTTCGTAGCGGATATTTTTCACTGCAGAAACAGAAAATCGAATGAAGAGTCGAATGTGCTCTCGTGATAATCTTTTTATTATATCAACGGCTTCTTAACTTGATTATAAACTTCTATAATATTTCCACTTCCTCTACTTCGTCGTCACTACAGCCCTCATGATTTGGCGATACAATAATTTCTTCTGAACATACTTGATACCTTGAAAGACGAACATAGAGTTTCAACTCACTACTCTGAGAACCATCTCGTATATTTCGTAAGAAATAGCTTTCCCTTTTTGTTTTTCTAATGGCGGTGTGACTTTATGGAGTAATCGTTAGATGATGAATAAATCACCTGATGTTTGTTCTGAACATTCTAGACCTAAATATTCTCAAATGAGCAATAATGTTTGGGACAACAATACATGTTATTTTGTGAATTTTCAATCTTCTTAGTAGTTTCATTTGATTGTAGTCCACCAGACTTTATTGAAGTATTAATTAAATTGAATTGGTTTGGAAAATGATAGAATACTGGTAAGTATTTTACCTGGATAAATCCAGTCACCACCTGGAAGTTTCGCCTTCACTTCAACCTTTCCGTATTTGAAATTTCTATTTGTTTTCATCTTGGCTGATATAACTGGTGGCAAAATAAATCCTGAATCCTCATAAGTGTAGCAGTCACTTTCCCTATGAGAAGTACAACTGAAAAAATAAATGAATATACTCACATTTGTAAGACTGAGGGAACCACCAAAATAGAAATAATAATAATAATGATTCTATTTGAGAAAGTACTTCAATTCCATTTTAATAATGGAAGTTTAATGTCAGAGACCAAACTCCACGAAATGTGGTATAAAATAGATCATCGAAGAAATAATCACAATTATATTTGAAGGAAGCAACAAATCCTACGACTCTACATTATCTTCGTATTATAGCCATATATTGTCTAACTTTGCAGAAAATGGCAGGTTTGAGAATTTTAACCAAGCCATCATAAAAAGATTGATGAGAGGAGACAAGAGTAGAAATACAGTGTCATCACAAAAGCATGACATAAATGTCGTATTTATTTCTTATGAAATCGTTTGTGAACTATTGGGAATCGAGCATAACGAGCTCAATAAACAGAGGTCGAGTAATTGCTATCATGATACTCAAAATTAAGACCACAGGGAAAACATTGTTATTGCATTTATGATCGAAAATGATCTCAGAGCGCTATCTTTAGGATTTCAAGGTGTAGCATAAAAATATGCCATTAGTTTTGGTGGGAAACCTTTTCACGGCATCAAAACTTAAGGTTGATTAATTGCCTTGCCTAAAAATAATAATTTCAGTTCGAATGTCTCTCGTTACTAATAAAAGCTGTCACGCACGTGGTTATTTCTTCTTCTCGCATTGTGGGATTGACTCGCAAAATGGCTTGTTTTTAAACTGTTTTTGGATCCGTATTCAGAAGGTACTCTAATAAAATACAGTAATTGAGTGGAAATATCGTGAAACTGAGAAGGATATGCAATCGACAAGCAAAAAAAAATAACGAGACACCTTCTGAAAGTTTTGGGAGCGAAAACTCTGTCCAGATTGTTTTCGTAGAAAACTTCGTATTCATGCTTGACTCACAACAGAATTACTTTTTCAGCAATATATCTATGCACGAATAAACGCCACCACTATGTAGAAAATTTGGATAAAACACCTCCTAACTCATTACTGCAATTACAACACAGAAGGACGTATGACGGAAAATTGCTCATAAAATCTACCAAGCTTAAGGACTCCCTTAATCTTACCTAGTTTTGAGAAGAACGATGCAGATATCGACAACCTACCAATTGACGATTAAAAGACACGGAAAACAGAATAGTATCTCTACTGTTACAACGTTTCGTATTAAGTATCACCCTAAAAATTTTAGTTCTGAATGGATATTCTGCATCAGAATTTTTATTTTCTTCAGTTTTCGAAAAATTTGATTTCTCTAAACAGTATCCTCAATAATGTTCCTGTGGTGACTCGTGTTTTATCTTTTCCAACTATTTTACAATCCCTGATAGGTAGGTAGACATGAAGTTGAGTTCATTTCTAAAACAATCCTAATGCAATGACTGGGTTTTTGCGCTCTACTAGAATGTCTGGACATAATATTTAATTTTCAATAGGTACACTAGTAATCATTCAATTTCCAACTAGGAAAATTCGATGGAAAAAGCAAATTGAATAAATATTAAAAGAAATTTTTAACCTAACCTTCTGAAAACAGTTCATTCGATATGTCGGCACAGAATGTAAATTGCTATTTTGAAACTGGGATTGTCAAAAAATATAATGTCTGATAATTTTTTGGAAATCTTCGTAGTATTCTGTCTTTGAAGATGATGATTTTTATTTGCCACAATTTCGAAAAAATCCAGAAAGTTATAAATCGGAGAAATTACATTTCACTGAAATTTTTCGGTTGAAATCATAGAAAAAATGATCTCTTTATATCAACTGTTGTCGCAGAAAAGCATCGAAATTGCGACTTTCATTTTGATCTAGCTCTCACAGTTACCGCAGTGCATAATTCACAAAATTGAATTTAATCCTTTGTGTACAAAAGTTGATCAATATTCGCAGGATGTCATTTTATTACAAAAATAAGAATGTTATTAGAATAAGATAATAGGAATAATTCCTAGGCAAAGTATTTTTCCGAATCTACTTAAATTCTATTTTTTTTTAATTTCTAGCTGCATGCGAAAAATTGAATCGGACATTTTTGTAGAAGAAAATTGAGAAATATATCTCCTTACCCATTTCGGAGGTCTAGTACACCTAGCACCTCCTCATCTTTAGTGATAGCAATTGGTTGTATAATCAATTTACCGTCCTTGATGTAGCTAGTGTCGTTCCTTTTTTGATAAGAACAGAACTCAAAATCCTGAAAAAAACTATAATATAAGTCTGAGTAAAGAAATAGCGTAAGCTCATTGTTTTGCGAACAACGAGACGACATTCAGTAACTGACCCAATAAAATCTTGTTCTTATTCAAACTAATGAAGAGATCCTTCCCCAATCTATTTATTAATAGCACAATACCGTTTTCAGTATACGTGATGATTTCTATAGATAGTTCAGTGTGTGAGCGAATTATTTTTTATTAGTGTTTCTTATTGCGAAATAAATAGCTTTCATCAAGACCTCGATCTCCAATTTAGTTAGAAATCAAGTAATTAGAATAAATTGGTAGAGAAGTGAGATTTCATTTAAATATAGTGACTATTTTGTAATCGAAAATAAAGTTATCCGTTTTTGGAAACATATTTTTAATTTATTATCTTTCTACAGTCGGTCAACAATTGGGAACAGTCAAGCGAGAAAATTTTTTTAAGCGGTATGAGTATATGTGACACAAAAGAGGCGGCACAACAATTTTCAGCATCATTTAATTCTTTATTTTACAGTGCTTTCGAAGCTAGAAGTGTTAGCCTAAGCAGTAGCGGTAACAAGAGGGAAGCGATAAGCGCGATTGCTTGAAATACCTACCGGGTGGGCTAAAAAGTTCGTTGGCTAACATAGTGAAACATATTCTAGTGGTAAAATTCTTTTTTTTTTATTCAATATAGTCACCTTCAAGGACAATACAGAGATTGTAGCGATCAATATTTTTTCGATGCTATTTTTATAATAAGATTTCTTTTTAACTTCAAAATAGTCTTCCGTTTCGTCGATCAACTGCTCATTAGTCTTAAATACTTTTTAGCGAGTATTCCTTTCGAGTCTGAAAACAGAAAAAAGTCGCTGGGTGCAGGATCTGATGAATAACGTGAATAGGGAAGTTCGATGCCTAATTCGTACAATATTTCTATTGTTTTGATTGATTCGTGGCAAGATGCATTGTGTTGATGAGACAGCACTTACTTTAAATCTCAAATGCGGCCGTTTCTTTATGATTTGATCCTTCAGTAACTCAATGTAGTAGTCGCTGTTTCTTAAGGTAAATGGCCCTTCTTAAGGTAAATGGATGGCTATTATACCCTGCACATCCCAGAAAACAAATGCCTTAACCTCGCCAGCTGACTGTTTCTGCACCTTTTGAGGTAGTTCAGTCCACTTAGCGACTGTCGATTGCTTTCAGGAATGCAGTGATGAATACATGTTTTATCCATTGTGATGTATTGATGGGAAAAATTGGCTTTATAACGGTTAATTATCAGTGCTCAGACTCATCGACTCGTTGGTTTGGTTCAAGACTCAAAAAGCGCGGCACTTATTTCCCACACACCTCTCGCATGTCCTTGAATATCATAGTTATCGCGATCAATTTTATTTTTCGATTATTCAATACAATTTTTTGTACTTTTCTAATGTTTTCATCGATGACAGCCTCTTTGGGACGTTCACTGCGTTTAGCGTCTTGGATGCTCATATCACCACGTTTAATCTTTGCATAGCACTTTTCAACCGCAGAGTCCGAATAATATTCAACGAGCCATGCTTTGGCATCAACTGATTTTTTTTCGTCAAAGAACGATGTTAAGTTAAGTTAAGTAACGAATTTTCTTTGATCCATTTTTCCAACAATAACAAAAATGAATTGACTTTCAATACTATATCTCGCAAACTAACGGTTGGATAGCTTGAAACTTTTTACTCGTGTCTAGTTGAGGTGAGTATTAACTGAAAATCATGTTTATGTGACCTTAATTACGCCGTATGTACATCAGCCATCGAACATTTCAGCCCACCTAGTATTAGTGAAAGGCAGGCATTTCATCATTATTCATGCCGGGGGTAAAGTAGGTCTTTTTACGGAAAACTGAAACTACCATGATATACCATGTTTACACCTCGTTGGAATTGCCTCTTCAATATAATTGTTGTAAACTATTTAAATATCGTCCTTCATTATCCCATTACTCCAAATGAAGAGAGAATAAAACTACATTAGAAATAACGTACGAGAGGTTAAAATCGGGTGCTTCATTCTCTCATCGGGTAAGTCTGGGTTTATTTTATTCGGAAACAAAGTGGTTAAGGATATAATTAAATCTTCTTGTAAAAAACAGGTAGATATTTCCAGTTATATTGTCATCGAAGGATCTTGTACTTCCAATACGGTCACCTATTTTGCTTGTCACACGTTTTTTCCCTCTGAATATTGAGTAAGACTTGCATAGACTTGGGTTTTCTTCAAACTGTTATCGACAGATGTTCATTTTCGAGTATGTACTACATTTCCAAGAAGTAACCTCAACGCAATTCATGAATCGTTAGTTGAAAAGACTAATAAGGTATGATACGTGAAATTTTGCGATTCGAGACAAAAATTGGCGGTTGCTCTCATACCCTATGTCACCCAGGAAAATTATATGGAAAACATAACTGACTAAAACCAAAACTGAATTATTTGAAGAAAGTTGGACGTATTCAACAAATTTTCATTTGAAATAATTGTGAAGGACTTTCCATGAAAAGAAAAACTAGAAAAAAATCAGAACTTTATCTTTAAAATTCTTCTATTATTCTCTTGTTTTTATGAAGGTGTATGTATTCAAGGATGAAATGGGATTGTTTTATTATGAATTACCGATCACAACTTGAGGTAGGAATGACATTTTCTGGTTATTTTTTTCTAAGGAACAAAAAATAAACACAATATATCATTAATAGGTTGATAGCTTCATTAAAAATTATTGAAAAAATTGAAAATCTGGGTAATAAATTTTATTTATACAGTCACTAGTTACCTGAACATCATAGGAATTTCAACCTAGAATATACTTCATTTTTCTGATTTCAATTGAATATATATTCTAATATATTTATATGATGTAAATTATGGTGAATGATGATTTAGGTTGATGTGAAATTTCACTTCTTCATCATTACCACACTGATTTTTTTCGAAAGAAATTCTGTCAGATACAAAAGAAGACGATCGAAATTCATTGTGAAAACCAAATGTGAAAAAACGAATATCGATACGTGTGTGTTAAGAGTGCGTTGAAATGTTGTTCATTCTTGCGAATGCGTAAAATATTTTTCCTGGGCAGTGGTCATTCATCGAGAACGATTCTTCAATAGACTGTCTCCTTCAAGTGAATATTCCTCATCAGGCTCAAATAAGGAGTAGGTATATGAAATTTCAAGTACAGGCTTATGTATGCATTCACCCTCATGTTTTGAAGAATAAATTTGCTACACAAATTAAAATCAGTGAATCCAGTTTGTTCGAAGATAATGAGTTCATGAAGCGAAACATAACTCTTCGTCACATAGTACTTTATTTCTGTGAATTCTCTGAACTATGTTTTGTAATTAACTCAAACATATGATAGTATGTATGACGTGATCTATGTGACACCTTAGGGTGTCACAGTTTATTGAATTTCGCATAGCTGTAAATGTATTCTTATTTTAGTTTAATGTCAATCTATCTACAGTTTGTGTCTTTTCACAGTCTCTGATTATTGGTACAAAATGTTGCCGAAATATAGGTTTTTGCTATAAAGAAATATCACTTAAACCCTATGCCGTAATAGCTTTATCTCTCTTATGAGTTCGATTCACCTCCTGACAATAATCTAATCGATCACTGAAATTTCTAAGAGAATTTTGCAGAAATTGTGGGGGTATCAAATTGATTTCTTCTGTTATGCGACGCCTTAACTCATCTAGATCGGCAGGTCGTTTTCTTTAAACTCGGCATTTCAAGTGGCCCTATAGAAAGAAGTCCAGATACGATAGATCAGGTGATCGTGGGGGCCACTCGATAGGACCTCTTCTACCGATCTATCTTTCTGGAAAAACAACGTCCAGATAATTTCGAACATCCTCCGCAAAGTGGGGGGGGAGCTCCATCTTGTTGGAACCATACAATATCAGCTGGGGTTAACGGATTATTTAAATTTGGAAATAAAGCTGTTATGGCTGGCACAATTTCATTTCTTAATAATTCCAAATATTGCTCTCCTTTTAATTTCCCTTCCATAAAAAATGGACCAATTATGTGGTCACTGATAATACCGGCCCAAATATTCAATTTTTGTGTATGTTTTATATGAACCTCTCTAATCCAATGTGGGTTGTCTCTCGACTAAATACGGCAATTGTATCTATTTGATGTACCGTTGAGGCAGAACGTAGCTTCATCCGAGATAACCAATCTATTCAAAAAATTTGGATTCGTCATAATCATTTCCATGATGGTGTCTGAAAATTTTACTCTACGGTCAAGATCCTCTTCAGTAAGCTCATGGACGAAATGGATTTTATATGGTCTAATTTTCTCTGTTTTTAGTATCCTACAAACTGACCTCTGAGAAATATCATGATTCAAGGCTAGTTTAGTTTAGGATTTTCCTCAATTGCTAGTAAAATGCCCAACTTTGTTTTTTCATCAGTGGCAGACTTAGGGCCTCCTGCTCTGGAAATATCTTTCACTTTCCGACTTGTTTCATATCGCTGAATAGTTCTGCATACTGTAGATTTACTAATTTGATGATCTGGGTGAACAGTTGTGAAAAGAATTCAAACTTCTTGGTAAGATCGTTGTCTTTCACCATATCCGCGCATCATCAAAACCTTGAACCATTTTGCTTAACTGAACAAAAATCTAAACTTCAACAAAAACTTGACATTATTTGTCAACCTGTCGCGTTGATTATTAATGCAAAAGTAATTTGATTTAGGTGATATAATTTTCATTATTTGAATTTTTATGAACTCGACATTGAAAGGAAATGTTTTTATTGATTGTTACTGAAGAAGTTATTTTCTCTGAATTTAAAAATAAATAAACAAATAGGGTGTTACACTGAAATTTTCATGTTTAGCAATGTAAGAATACCAATTTTCCAAAAAATCCTCGGTAAATAACTGAGATAATTAACCGTTCCGGTACTTTTGCCTAACCTGTATATATATATATATATATATATATATATATATATATATATATATATATATATATATATATATATATATATATATATATATATATATATATATATATATATATATAGGATACTGAAAACAGAAAAATCAGACCATATAAAATCCATTTCGTCCATGAGCTTACTGAAGAGGAGAAGAGGATCTTGACAGTAGAGTTATTGATAGTTCTCCTCTTTCATGGTTTCAGGAAATTTTAGAAATTTATAAAATTGATAAGACACTTTTTTCTTGAATTTGTAATGAAAAATTGGAGAACCAATCTTCATTTAAATATTTCAAAACAATCGTTAACATCCGAAGTAATTCCAATCAAAAGAGGCATTTTTCAAGGTGATTCTTTGAGTGCTCTTTGGTTTTATCTTTGCCTTAACCCATTATCTCATGAATTAAATGCTTCCAGTTTCGGCTTCGAAATAAAGAGTCTATCAACTGTATTCAAATTAAGTCACTCAATTTATTTAGATGATATTAAATTGTATGCTGGAACTAGATCTCATTTGAAAAGTCTACTTGAGATTACTTTCAACTATTCCAATGATAGTCATATGAAATTTGGGCTTCCAAAATGTAAAAATCTTTCTATTGAGAAGGGTTAAGTCACCTCTGATTATATAAAGATTTCCAATATCGAAATCGAGCCAATGCATCAAGGAGATACATATAAATATCTTGGATTTGTTCAAGAGAAGACAATTAACCATAGCAGCACTAAAGAAAATATCAGAAGTTCATATTACAACAGACTTATCATCGAGAGTCATTTAACTATCAAAAACCTCTTCAGAGCTATCAACTCATATGCAGTTCCTATTCTTACATATTCTTTTGAAATTATTAAATGGTCTAAAACTGATCTAAATGAATTACAATGTCAAACGAGGAAAATGCTTTGTAAATATCATAAGCACCACCCAAAGGCAGCTGTTCAGAGAGTCACACTACTTTGATATCTTAGAGGTCGTGGATTAACTGAATTTAATAATCTACATAGTAAACAGATTTTTCATCTACGTTCCCATTTTCATGATAAACAGAGAACGTCTAAATTACATGATATTGTTGTTGCTTCTGATTATAATCTTACACCTCTGAACTTGACAATGCAAATGGTAGATTTTGATATATTTGATAATAATTCTGACAGAGAAAATTGGATGAAGAAGGAATTACAAGGAAAACACCCAAAAGAATTGAAGAATGATTATATTGATGAAATCGCATCAAATAGATGGTTAGTTTCTGGAGAATTGTTTGCTGAAACAGAAGGCTTGGCAATTGCGATCCAGGATTAGGTTGTTTTCACGAGGAATTATAGAAAACATATCATCAAGCAAAATGAAGATGATTCTTGCCGTAGATGTTTTTGTTCTTCAGAAACAGTTTGTCATATATTGTCATCTTGCTCAGTCCCTGCTTCAACAGATTATTCAGAAAGACATAATGCCGTCGCTGATATTATTCATTTTAATCTAGGAATTAAACATGGCCTCATTCCCAAAAGACAAAAATGTTACAAATATGAACCTGAGATCATTTGTGAAAATGAGAAATATAAACTTCATTTTGATAAAACAATTCTATGCAACAAAGCTGTGAAACACAATAGGCCACATATCATTCTTACTGGTGAACAGAATCGAATAACATATATAATTGATATTGCTATTCCCGACACACATAATATACAAAATAAATACAATGAAAAAATTTCTAAATATATGATGCTTGGCCACGAGATTGAAAAAACGTGGAAATTAAAAAAATATTTATTCTACCGATTATTATTTCTACAACAGGTGTTATTTCTACGAATCTTCACGAAAAGATTGAGATTTTGGGTCTGAAGAGAAATTTGTTTGAACAGTTATAGAAGATAACAGTCATCAAATCTTGTAATATTCTTCGTAGGTTTCTTTGCGAAAAAAATAATGAGGTAGCGTCATAGGTTTTCTCTTTAGTTTATACTGCTCCGAATCTCATTTTATATTTTATTCATTTGTATATATAAATATAATATAATTAACTGACATATGTATCATATTTACATTCAGAGCAGTATTCTATTCGATAGTTCGTCACTTCCCACAAAGAAAACTATGAATGAGTAACATTCAGTGTTACTTGACTAAGGTCCGTACACTGGATTTTTCCGGGGAAAAATCCTCTGACGCTACTCATTGGTACATTGATGTCATTGTCTGATGATGCTATAGTTTGTATATATTCTGGTAGACTGATATATTCTCATAATATTTAACGTTATCCTAATATATAATGATTCCAGGATATGTTTTGATTATAATCATTGCCTGATTACCGGGTGGTGAATTTATTTTTTCATGAAATCAGTTTGATTGTATATATATATATATATATATATATATATATATATATATATATATATATATATATATATATGTATATACAAAATCTACTCACTGGTTCTGCAGCAATGAAATGGGCTCTCTTCCATTTATTCTCATCGATGAAATTGTCAAAAATGTGCTGTCGAATATGAGTTGATTCTTACAAATTTGTAATGGGCCCCTTACTTCTGTTATGCTACTTGTACAGGACCCAACATTAAGTTGACTTCGAGGAAGAAGTTCTGAAAAGAGTTAAAACAGTTAAAACCCCTCTATATTCTGAAAGTTACATTCAATACATATTTGAAATATTTCAAAGACCGCATCTATTCATTATATTCCCGTGACTATAGAAAAACGGTGTATAGAAAATTCAAATAATTAAGTTCTAGTATTTTCTGATCCGGGTAATCTTGAGGCATATCGTGATTCTTATATCAGAATTTTCTATTTGAAAAACTTGTTTAATGTCCACATACATAACATATACAGTTACGGTGTTCAAGATTCTCAATTTATTTTTACATTCTAGAATATATCAAAAACATTATTTATAATTAACGTACATCTTCTAAATAAGTGCAATTATCTGTACTGTCATATTCCAGATTCGCATTAAAGCCACACGCTAAAAGATTTGAAAATACGTTCAGTTATTAATATTTCTTTCAATGATTTTATCGGAAAACTCATCCTCGAAATACACTAATCTTCACTATGGTGGGTGTCCTCTTTCATCCTTTGTTTTGGGTACAAGAGTGCGAAGATTTATTATACGAAGTCTGTGGTTAATTAGAAATTGAGTTTTAAATTATGATTGAATGGATCATCTCGAGTTTAGACATAGCACTATGAGCATATTTGCAAGATGAGAAATCACTAGACGATAAAAAATATAGTTCGGGAGGAAGTAAGGTATTCAAAAATTGAACTGCAGAAAGTGATTTATAAAATTTAGTGCCATTTTAGTATAATGAGTAAATTAGGAACTAATTTCTAATAAATTTCGAAGTGAAATTTCTGTGGCAGCAACTTGGTAATCGATAAATGAGAAAAATTGTGAAATTTTAAGAACATGTTATGTTACATGAGGAAAAATAAAATATATAAAGAAGAGATACATTCCGCAACGGAAGTGGTAAAAAAGATCAGCGATAAAAGCGACAAAATAAGTAATTTGAAATTGTGCTCAAGGGAGATTATACGAGCGTGGTTAATCGTTCGGCAACTCGGTGAGCTACCTAGTTTGGGAACAAATTTTGGAACGAATCCGCATGCGCACATGCATTCATTCCAGTTTGGATAAGATGGACAAGAGTGTGGTGCAGAGGTGCGGGATTGGATGATGCTTTTTTAATCTATTTTTTCACTTTCTCTGTTTCTGCGCTAAATTACTATTATTTTTCGTCATAATATATATAAATTTCACATGTACGTTTTCACACGTACATGCTTATTCATTATATTGCCAAACAATTTTGAAAATTAATCAATTTTTTCTCTGTTCAACATGATCAAAATGACGAAGATTAGAACAGAACGAAAATAGTTCAACACAACTGCTTTCTGGAGAAAAACGTTAACCAACTATTCATAACTCCTCATGCGACCGTTATAGTGATTTACCTTACGATAAATGCTCTTTGGGAAACTAGCACCATTGATTTCGAAAAGCTTTCTTACTGCAACGTCATCTACTGCAATATATCGGCAGTAGTATTGTTTGTGTTCTCTCTTAGAATACTGTAGATCATGATAGGTGAAGTCGTAAAAACCGAACAAATCCCCATGATGTTTCACATTACGTATTCGATCATTATTATTGAAATTTATGATTTTATGGCTTGTGTACTTGCTAATGTGAACTGGAAAATGTGATAAAAGCGTCTAAATACCAACCCAATTGTATTTGTTTTGCTTACGCAATCTCAAATAGTTTTTTTACTAAATAAAACTAGGATACTATTACAAAGATAAATTGATATTAAAGTAAAGTTACTATATCTGAATAAATAGATAAAACATCACAACCAAATTGAAAATTTGAAACCATGACGAGAGGCCTATGTTTCCTCTAGCCATGACTACAGTGAAATGACATTGGTGATTCAATAATATTCTTTTATTTATTCCCAAAGAGCATTTGAAGAAGGAATAATACTCTCCATGAGTTATAGATAATTCCTTACCTTTGACTTCCCATACTTGGGAATCCTTCACATATCTCACCATACCATGCTGAATGAATGCCCAATAGTATACTTTATCCCCAACATTTAGTTTGAGATCAGGATTTATGTAAGACCATCCATTAGATTTTGGGTTAACTATATCTTTGCTGAACTCTCCGGGCTCTATTTGGGATAATGGCCTATTTCGACGCCCATGGAAGGCGAACAATCTAACATTTTCGATTTCTAAAAGAAAATATATCATAAATTCCGTCAGAATAATTGAAAATATGACAGAAATCATATTCAGTTACTTGAAGTACGGAAGCTCATTTATGTTCGTGAGAAATCTTTGCTGTATTCATACTATTAGAAAATGTGATTTTCCACACTCAAATGGGGAAAGAAAATGGATCCTAACCAGTATGAAAGGCTATATTTCATTTAATTTAATGTAATTGATAGCATCATAGCATTATAGTACCAAAATCTTATCGATAACTTTATATCATCTACTAGATAGCTATTTTTTACCTTGCGGTAAAATTACACAAACAATTTTCAACAGGAAACGTTCATAAATAAACAAATGTTATTTTCACACCATCTATGACCAAATTTTTATCGACTTAATTTTCAGCGAATTATTTCAGAGTATTTGTTTTATATTTTGTTTTCCTGAATAATATATTTTAAGGATGAAAGAAGTAGGGTTATGAGGAAAATATTGAAATGATGTAGTAAGTAGTCTATTGAAGGCCAATGTTCAACCAAATTACCTCATTATGAAAAAAAGGTTCTGCATTATATAATAATGGAGTAGTAACAGAGAGTCTCATAAGAAAAAGTCTAAACTATTTAAGTCTGAGGACCTAGGAGGCCATGGTTCTGGTCCACCCCGACCTATACATCGGTTGTTGAATATATTATTCAAGAATTCTCTAGCTTCTCCACTAAAATAAGCTGGTCATGCATGAACCATGTTTCTCACCAAAAGTGGCACATTTTCGAGCAATAAAGGTAACTCTTCCTCAAGAAATTGCTGATAAGAGGGGCCGTTTAGTCTGTTAGGCAAAAAAAATGGCCAAGTCAAATAATTTTCAATTATTTCGACCCAGACATTTAGTGAGAATTGTTCTTGTTGATGAGATTCTTCAACCAAATGTCGGTTGTCCTCAGCCCAATAATGATTATTGTGAAAATTTGTGATAGCAGTGCTCGAAAAGTTAGCTTCGTCTGTGAACATTATTTCACTATCAAAATGAGCATTTGCTCTAATTTTATCTAAGAACCATCGGCAGACATTTAGTCTTGAAGGAAAATCCCGAGGAAGTAGAGTTTGGACGCGTTAAATAAGAAACTAGTACAATAAAAAGTCGTGGAGAATCCTCGAAACTAGAACATGTGAAATATTCCACTGATTTCCAATTTTTCTTGTACTCACATGACGATTCAAATTGATACAATTCAAAACTGCTTCCTCAATATCTGGAGTGCTCATAGTTTGAGTTGCACCTTCTAAGTGATTTTTTGCAGTAAAAGTACCAGTTTCCCTCAACCTTCTGTGGATATTCAAAAATGTTCGCCTGACTGGCGTTATTGCGCACCTTATATAATCGCTTAGCTTCTGTTGTGTTTCCTTCATATATATATATATATATATATATATATATATATATATATATATATATATATATATATATATATATATATATATATATATATATATATATATATATCCATATATATCCATATATATCCATAGATATCCATATATATCCATATATTTGTTAATAGTTAATATAAATACTGGATATTAGAAATACTTTGAAGAAATATAATTATTTTTTTCTGCATTTTACGAAAAGAAGATAAGAATATGATCGAAGTATCGAAATACAGATTCGTTTTGTGGAGTAGAGATTAAAAGTCAAAGGTACTCGAACTTAGGTATGGAATAATTGGAAATAGGTTTGTGGGTCCATACTTCTTTGAAGGTGCAACATATGGTGATTTCTGTAAAACCTACTACCAATTATACTCGAAAAAGTTAACTATGATGTGAGGCACCAAGTGTAGTTTCAACACGACAGATGCCTATCGTATTACGCACAAGTTTCTTGTAAAGATTTGATTCCTGATTTCAATGGATGCTGGATACAATGTGCCAATGTGGGTGCAGTAAATAGCCAAAGAGGTCGCCAGACCTCATAAGTACTTGTGATAATGAATCACTGAAGTGCTGCGCAGTTTCATACCATCCTGTCAAGTTGACGAAAATGAAGCAGTAGAGGCAAACAAGCCACAGCATATGTGAATTTTTGGAAACGACCACACTTCCGATGATGCGTTGAACCAAAGGATCATTAGAAGAAATGGACCACCACATAAACATGCGTTAACATCGCAATGTATTAGCTATTCGAAAATATTAGGATTGCCATAGAGTTATTAGAAGAAGAATAAGACACCTTCTTTGTTTTCCCTTTCTGATCAGAAGTGCCAGATTTTTTCGTTTTGAATCTATTCAGCTACAATCTAACGATCAACATAATTTTCGGACTATTTGCTTGATAAACTTATAACGAAGAGAACCATTTTCCCTCCAGATAAATAGACATAATTCAGTTACGATATTGTTGAAATCACAAATGCATGCAATAATCAACTCTCTGTGCTTCATTCTCGTAAGCCTTTCGAGTAATTGGGATTAATTGCATACATTTCGAATGACACTATAAGATAAAGTCCAGAAGATCTTGAACTCAATTCATTATGAGTTCCCCTTTCATTGATCCTGGAAAGTGTTTATCCAGAAAATGTCATACAGGAGTTTCATAGTGAGTTAGTGCTCTGTCTTGTTGAAAAACGTTACTTGCTGTCCCATATTCCTATATATAATATTTGAAGTATTGGCTTGAACAAGGTAAATATAGTATTCTATCAACTCGAGATAGATTTCACCTGTCAAATTCCAGATGAAAATGTGGTCAAATACCAGCTCGGAAAATTCAATCCCACACATTTTTTCAGATTGTTCTTTAAGCTCTTCCTATAAATTCTATGGGTGGGATCCGATCAATACCTAAATTATGGTGAGTGAAGGATACTGTATAGATTTATTCGTTACTCTTTGACAGCTTAGCATGATTGGAAAACACATTTTTCACTTTGTTTCTACTGACAACAAATAAATTAATTAAATCAATAAATCATTATTACCGCGGTTTTCAACTTTCGATGACTAATTACAAAGTTAATTGAAATATATACAGGGTGCTTCAACGAAAACCAAACAGCGGCTTTATCTACCAAGATATTCATTTCTGATCAAAATGCAAAAACACGTCAATTTTTGTTTCAAGGACATCTTTTGGGGTACAATAATTGCCTGAAATATCAACCCCCTAAGCGGCGGTTGCAATCCTTGAACATTTTGAATGAGGAAGATGGGTCGAGTTATGACTCAAAAGAAAGGTGGTATCTTTGTCTCCATTGCCTTGAACGAATTTTCATTTTTAATTGAAAATTGTAAAAGATACAGGGTGAGCAACTGAAAGACAAGGAAGACTATTTCCCTGAGACTATTCAAGTTTCAGTGATTTAAAATGGAACAGATCCATGCTGATCAATGGCAGTCATCATCAAGTACCATCCTCTTCTCGAATTTCAACCCCTGGAGCAGGGGTGACAACCCTTGAAAATTTAGAAGAGGGTAGATGTGTCAAATTATATCTCGAAATAAAGGTATTATCTTTGTCTACATTCCCGTGAAAGAATTTTCATTTTTGATTGAAAACTGTAGAAGATACAGAGTGAGCCACTGATACCGCTGTGTTCTATCAAGATTCTGATTGGTTCGCCCTGAAGAATAGAGTAGGAAGAGATTTCTCTATATTCTTGGAATTGTTAAGCACAAAGCTTCTCACTTTTAATTCCGAAAAAACATTCTTTATGCCTCACAGTAGCTACAGGACGGTATTGCCAGAATGGAACTTCTTGAATATTCGGATGGAGAATGCACTGATCAAATTAAAGAGAGTAAATAAAGTGAGATACCTGGGGGTGATACTTGATTCCCACTTACGTTGGGATGGACATATGGAGTATTTGGTCAAGAAATTGAGGGGTCTCCGTTCGCTTTTCAGGTTGTGTAAGGGGTTTTGTGAAGTACAGCAGCTTAGAATACTCTACTTTGCTCTGGTTGAATCTGTTCTCGGCTATGGAATTGTAGTATGGAGGGGTGTGGAAAGTGTATATTTGAAGAAGTTTGAAATCATTCAGAAAAGGTTTTCGAAAATTATATATTCGAAAAATAAGATTCATCTTTTAGATGCGTTTTATGCCGAGACCCGAATTTTAGATTTGAGCCAGTTATTCTGTGAGAAGATTCTTTGCCATCACTTCAGGGGCGGAAATACGAACGAACCAATCTCGCATGATCACATGACTAGATTTGCTAAATATGCCTTCGTCATTCCTCGAAAGTGGAAAACGGCAGGTCAGAGGTGTTTCTTATACTTAGCACCTCGAACTTTCAATATGTTGCCACAGGATATCAGAAGCTTGACCGCCCTGAAACTGTTTAAAAAAAGCACCAAGAAGTGGATTCTTTCGAACACCCGATCCTTTATAACCAACTTAATGGATTTGAAAAACGCAATTTAACTTACATATGTGTCGTTCTGGTTAAGCTACTCCTATACGTTTTTTGATTCGCTTTTCAGTGGTACTATGTATTTTGTTTTTTTGTCGAAATCTATGTTACTGTTATATTTTCCTCTTTTATAATAGGGATATAGGCTCATCAAGTATTGTTGTTGTTGTTAAAATCAGGCACAAGGATTATCCTTTTCTGATTCACAGTTCATGAGTAGCAGACAATTTTATTAGTTGTATTTAATAATAATTTCTTAATATATTGATGTTCTTACCTACTTTTATTCATGATAGCACTGATACTATGAGATGAGAATTCTCTAATAGTTAGAAAATTTAAGTTTGTAAATGGAAATGAAATGAAGTTATTATTACATTATTATTATTAGAATAGAGAAGACTATCGAAGGTTAAAACTGGACCTATCTTCGGCTTTAAAAATAATACAGGGTGGTTACCCCTGCTCTAGGGGTTGAAATTTGAGATGTGAATCGTGTTTCGGAAGATGACAGCCTTGGATCTAGAATGAATCTGTTCCATTTTTTTGCACAAATATTTGAATAGCTCAGGGCGATAGAAAGTCTCCTCTATTTTTCAGTAGCTCACTCTGTATCTTCTACAGTTTTCAATCAAAAATGAATATTCGTTCACGGGGATGCAGACAAAGATAATACCTTTCTTTCGAGGTATCACTCGACTCATCTACCCTCTTCCAAATTTTCAAGGGTGGTCACCCCTGCTCTAGGGGTTAAAATTCGAGATGAGGATGGTACTTGATGATGACTGCCATTGGTCAGCATGGATCTGTTCCATTTCACTTCACTGAAACTTGAATAGTCTCAGGGAAATAGTCTTCCTTGTCTTTCAGTTGCTCACCGTGTATCTTTTACAGTTTTCAATTAAAAATAGAAACTCGTTCAAGGCAATGTAGAAAAAGATACCACCTTTCTTTTGAGTCATCACTCGACCCATCTTCCCCATTCAAAATGTTCAAGGATTGCAACCCCCGCCCAGGGGGTTGATATTTCAGGCAATTATTGTACCCCAAAAGATGTCCCCCTTGAAACAAAAATTGACCTGTTTTGCGTTTTGATCGGAAACGAATATCATGGTAGATATAGCCTCTGTTTTGTTTTTGTTAAAGCACCCTGTATATATTTCAATTAACTTTGTAATTAGTCATCGAAAGTTGAAAACCGCGGTAATAATGATTTATTGATTCAATTAATTTATTTGTTGTCAGTAGAAACAAAGTGAAAAATAGGTCGTTATTTGGTTTTCGAAGAACCAGATATTAGGAAAAGAAACCAAACATACTATTCGAAGGAAGTTATTATTTTAAAACATCGAAAATTTGGGATCAGTCTGGTCATTCATTATCCGAAAGTTGTCATTAAAATGTGATTTAAGAATTTCAACTGATTCTAGGTAATTAAAGTTTTTGCCATTCGCGACAATATGTAGAACCTTCAATTTATCAATACTAGAAAAAGAGTGGCCATTTTGTATGCAGTTTTTAATGCTTATGTTGTTCAAAACTACTTTTCAAGGAACGAGCAGTATGACATATGTGAAAATTTTTGTTATATGGACAAGATAACATATAAACTACTATATATTTTCGGTTGTCTATAAGATTTTCTTGCATTAAATGAGAGGAATGATTTATTATGAGATCTGAATGCAATTCTAGATTTCGATTTGAAAAGATTATTTGCAATATTTTCACTTCTCTTCCAAGAAAAGGATGAATTTTTCGGATTTTCTGGAATTTATAATTTGCTGTATAATGCTACAAGCTATATGTCATTATTTTTGTTTCACTATTCTTTAAATTAGGTCACGATCAATGCCGTTGTTTTGAGCTATAGCTTAAATGGTTCCAATTTCCAATTTCAAGATTACTTCGTGATAAAGGAAACAAAAATGCATTATGTAATATAAATTGTTTGATGAAATTTCATGTGAATTTGGATGGTAGGAATTCTTGGAAATACAAATGTCTACGCTAGTAGGTTGTTCTCTAACGATGTTGATGGTGATTTTGATAATTGAGTGGAAATTGAGAAATATAAAAATATCTATTCATGATTTTCCTCTTTATCGAAATTATTTTCGGATGGAACCTGTTTATGATTTTCAGAAAATGATCAAGTTTTTTAAACGGTTTTATTTAGCTCACCCCGTTTGTTTTATTTATTCTTGGGTCAAATTTAGTAATTCAAATTTCACCCTCTTTCTGTCAACCGATTAATCTGAAATTTTGTATACACTTTGGATTTTGGTGACAATACAATTATATTTATTCACTATCATTATAAATACAAGATGGCCGCCGCTACAAAATGGCGGAAAATTTATGTTTTATTAATCCCATCAATATGGGTATCAAATGAAAGGGCTCAACAAGCAGAATACAATATACTATAAAAAATTGAAATCCAAGATGGCGGCCGCTACAAAATGGCGGATAACATAGCTTCTATCAATCCTATCAATATGGGTATCAAATGAAAGGGCTCAACAATCAGAATACAATATACTATAAAAATTGAAATCCAAGATGGCGGCCGCTACAAAATGGCGGATAACGTAGGTTTTATCAATCCTATCAATATGGGTATCAAATAAAAGTGCTCAACCAGTAGAATACAATGTATCCAGCCTGAATTCACCACCCAAGTCAAGATTTTGTATCGTGTTGAGGACTGTGTGGCGTTAGGGTGGCTAAAAATGATACGTCGTTAGCGGTACACCACCCAAGTTAAGGTGAAAGGTTAAAACGCGCCGAGAACTGTATGGCATTAGGGTGGATAAAAATAATATGTCGTGCCATACAGTTTCCAGCTAAGTACAATTATGGGACAGCTGAAAGAAGAATGTTGCCTTTAATACTATCATGGGCTTCTACAATACATAAAATGCAGGGCAGCACTGTGGATCACGCAGTCGTATACTTAGGTGCGAAACTGTTTGAAGAAGGTCAAGCCTACGTTGCTCTTAGTAGAGTAAGATCTTTGCAGGGACTACGTATAGAGGAGTTGGATTGCAATAAACTAACGGGCAAGAAACCTTGCAATAATGAAGCACTTAATGAATTAAAAAGAATGCGAAATAAAAACTAAAAACTAAAAAATAAAAATAGGTAAAAAAACTTTTTAAGTTAAACGGTTTTATGTTAAACATACATTGCACTGTTTAAGATAAATGTACTAAAACCAAAAATAATAAAATAGATACAGTCGTGGGAATTATAAACATATGCATAGACTAGACTAAAATAAAACCGTGGGGCACGTCAATTGTCTACAAATTATCGACTTAATGTGCGATAGAAGAATCGTTTAATTCGTCGTTAGGCAGTTGGCCCGCAGAAGGTGAGGAAATTATTTACTATTTTCTTGCTCATGAAAATTCTAATAGTTATACACTCCATGTAAATAAAAGAGATGTTTTAACTAGTTTATCGTTGGACATTCACACTGCTGGCTGGCGAGGAATCGTTTCACTGCTTGTTGTTTGTCTTTAATCGACAAAACATATGACAAAAGTACTACTCGCTCACCACTATGAAACCCTAAAACTCGCTTATAATCGAGCTTGCTAGCTTGTTTCCACATTCTAGCCCTACTTATCACACGTCCATCGTTGTCGGTTGCACAACTGCCTAATAATTATAGTGTAACATTACAAAACAAACATTTTAATCAACGATTGTAGACAATTGACGTGCCCCACGGTTTTATTTTATTCTAGTCTATGCATATGTTTATAATTCCCACGACTGTATCTATTTTATTATTTTTGGTTTTAGTACATTTATCTTAAACAGTGCAATGTATGTTTAACATAAAACCGTTTAACTTAAAAAGTTTTTTACCTATTTTTATTAGGTGTATCGTTTAGCCAAACAATTATATCATGACGTTTCTAAACCATGAATGAATTTTAACAGTTCGATTTTACATTTTGCTTTTGAGTTGTATGTATTATTCCAAAACATTATAAATTTGCAATATATAAAATAGTAAACTTCTGATTGTTTTTTGATTTTGTATTTTAATACCAAATAAAGGTATTTTGAAGAAAATGTGAGATCATCCGTTTGAGAAACAAATGTTGAAGATGAGTTCAATCGGTTGGTTGTACACATGTTAATTGAATTTATTCTGTGAAATTGTAAAGTATGCTAACTCATAATCTTTTGAATGTTTTTACAGGAAACATCTGATACTTCGGGTAGTTTCGTCGTTTTTGATGTGATAGCGATAGCAACACGTTACACAATTTCAACCCTTGCAGACCTGCAGCGTCATTCGCAACATATTCAATATTTCTCTTATAAATTTACTCTCATGCAGTTTCACGAAATTTTGATACTAAATTCTGTTTATAACTATAAGGTAATCTATCAAAAGATGCCGCAAAAGCGGTAGAATCGTTATTTTTCGACGGAAATTGTCGTCATGATCTGAAAATAATAAACAATTTATGAGTATAAGAAAATGAATAACAGAATTCAATTCTCACTGTAGATTTTACCTTTACCAGAACCAAATTAAACTAGCAGAAACTTCGAATACTCAATGTTGCTTATTCATCAGTCATTCCTTTATCTTTTATCAACGCACTGTACTAGATAACATAAGCAAGGTACTATTAAGAAGGCAGTTTGGAAACCTTCTTATATAAAATTATAATATTGAAAGTCACCGCGTTGCAAGGAATTGGGCCGAGATGATGTGAACTTCGAAAATATATATTCCGCGTTGAGATACTGGTTTATATGTGCACGCAAATTTTCATTCATCATTTGCAGGATGGTCAAAAATAAAGAAATCAGGGCACAGCCTAAACTCTTTTCCTTGTTCATCCCCCTCGCCTAGTCTAGGTCTCAAATTTTTCATGGTTTGTCCACTGAAAAATAATCAACTCTCATGAAATCAATTCATTCTATTGTCAAGAAAGATTATGGTGAAAAAAAAAACAGTTACATTACACATGGGTAAGCTGAAGTCTCACTTCAAATATAAAGAAAGAAAATGCAGGAAGGGATATTTACTGTGTTAGTTTTCGCAATAATTTGCTGAAATTCTGAACGTAAATTATTTTCTCTATCTAACATAATATGTTATTCAAAACTATTTATTTCATGTTATTCTGAGGATATGCATCCTTTTTCATCCTCAAACTTTATATGCAGAACGCAATTTAATTTTGAGAAGTTGAAACCAACTTTTAATCATACCATTTTTCTATGCTGAAAATTTTTTTTTAAAAAACATTGAATTACCAATATTGTTCGAAACAACCGAGGTTTGTCCCTCTCCAAATGTTCATTTATTTGTAGTTTTCTGAGGAAGACACATATCGAGTGTCGAAACATTGAAATGTTTTAGGGAGAAAAAAAATTAGAAGTTTAAAGATCTATTCGTTATTTTATTTATGATAAGTCCGTTGTTTGTTGGGAAAATTGATTGTTGAATATTGGTGGCTTTGGAACTGATTACATGAATAACCGGGTAAGTTATGTGCATTTATTCCAGTAGCTACATATTTTTTTTCGCTCGCTACAAACTATAATGGATTTGAATCATTTTCTTGAAAATAAACACCTCAAAAAAGTCTAGGGAACACTTACCAATATCTTTACAATATAAATTTGATGATTCGAATTTATAGGAATTTTTCGATTTCTGTTAGGATGTATTGTATATAATGTATTCTCAAGATAACAAAATAATATTTGACTTCTCCAAAGCACCTATTATAAAAAAAAATTTGAAATTTCAAAATGACGAAACATGGTAAAACACAAAAAAAAATCCTGAACTAATATTTTCGAAACGATATGGAAGCACTTATATTTTTCAGTACCCAGAAGGTCCACCTCTGTTATTAATGACACTTTGGCATCGTCGCGGCATGCTCAATATTAAATTGTCTATTACATCTTGGCCTAAGTCATTCCAAGCCCCCTGAACTGCTAATCGAAGCTCCTGTTCATGATGAAAGACGTTTTGACGCAGGAGATTTCTTTTTAGGGTGTCCCACACATGCTCGATGGGATTCAGATCTGGGGAACCGGATGGCCACGGTAGAAGATCGATCTCATTCTCTTCATGAACGTTCAAGACAACTCTCGCACGATGAGGAGGGGCATTATCTTGTTGGAAGAGTGGATTTTGACCCATTGTTTGGAGATACGGTACCACTACAGGTAAAACTATCTCATTTGCGTAAGAATTTCCCGTGAGGTTTTTCTGTATAAAAACGAAGTCAGTTCTTCCACCAAGGCGTATACCTCCTCAAAACATCACTGATCCGCCTCCCTGTCTAACAACTCCTCGAGCATGCTGAAGACGGTTTTGCTTTCCAGGTTCCCTCCATATTCGAATTCTTTCTGAATCGGGATAATAACTGAATCTAGATTCATCACTGAAGAGAACTGTGGCCCACCTCTCTTGATCCCAGTTTACATGTTCTTGGCACCAAGCTAAACGAGCAGCGCGATTTCCATGGGTCAGTTGTGGACTCTTAGTGGACGTCTGTAGTGGAGTTGACCTTCGTGCAGTCGATTTCTCACAGTTTGGTCGGAAATTTGTACATTATGAACTCGTGATAGCTCTTGAGCTAATTGAGATGCTGTGGTAGTACGATCTTTTCTGGCTTGTTAAACCAAAAATCGGTCATGGGCGACTGTAGTAATCCTGAAACGACCTGTATGGCGTTCTTCTACACTACCTGTTTAATTGAAACGCTACCATAAACGGGCTACTTCCCAGAACCCTGGATACTTCCAGTTGTGAGCTCCCAGCTTGGAGCATACCAACGGCTCGTAACATCTCTTCTCTAGTCAAATGTCGTCTTTCCATGGTCGAATCACAAAACTTGAATCTTTTATTTGTGCTTACAACAGAAACAAAGTGCCAACTAACTGATTTTAAACATTTAATACATGAAATGAAATTTTTAGTTTTTTATGGAAAAAAAAAATGAAATCTGTTGCGGCACTCTACATAATTTGGTGAGAAATTGATGCAGGTATTCATTTCTTAGAAAAAATCATCCATATTGATCGTTCTGGATACGATATATCGATATTCAGAAGTGTTCCCTTGACTGTTTTGAGGTGTTTAGTTACCGGTGCGAAAAAATTTGAAGCAACAAAGATAATTTTACATGAAATGAGGAATAAAATTGGCGTACTGCAAAAACGTTAGAGAGAAGAAAGTGCGTTGCACCGTTCCCGCAAGAACTTTGATCTTAAACCTTACTCGCATCGATCCAATCGAGAAATGAAACTACTACTGCACTTATCTGCATAGTATGGATGAGAATTCGCTCCAAATCATATTAATTTAATGTGATTCTATATCACTTAAAAAACTGAGAAATTGAAAATATTTCTTCCATGTTTATTGTATCATGAATAACAGATATGTATACAATACTTACACATTCGTAATTGTGCATGCATCATTGATGTCATTATCTACTTCTCAGAAACGCGAATAACAATTTTATTGCCAGCTGGGAGGACATCAGAAATGTCGAGGACGAATTTTGGAATCTGCTTAACCGGTAATTCACACAGGTAGGTTGAGTTTGAATTATCTCGGGAGGAGTTACGGTACCTCCACCGGAAACATTGGACCTTGAATATTCAACAGAATAAAACTGTTCACACTAATTTGATCATTGAAAAAGAAAACACTTGTCGATATATGTAAATGTATACGCGATTTTCACTGCAGGGATGGCTAGCTGGTTCTAAATAGGGTTATTGAGCGTCTCGCTATTAATGAATATATTTATAATTCGGGATTCAAATTGTCAGAAAATATTTTATTTTCATAATGCTCAAAATAATATTCCATTCCTTTATAAAGCAATAGGGATATATTGCATATCGAAAGATAGAGAACAGCATTAGAAGAGAATTTTTGATCTTATGAATTATTATTAAGGTGGTTGAGGAAATATTCCGATTTGAAAAAATTTAGAAAATATATTTCTCTGAAAATAAAAAAAGGATTAATTTACTGAAATTTGATAGCAGTGTCACCCATCAGTTCAAAATGTGAATCTCAGGAATCCACTTAGACAAGAAAAAACAGAATTGGTCCAGACGTTTAGGAGTTGAGTTACATAAATATGACATTTTTCTACAGTTCCTGCTATTTTGAGACGATTACGTCAAATTAAGAAACAAAATTACACAACAGAAGTTGCATGAGTGCACCAGTCCATCTGTCATTTCTAATCTGAACATTTTCGCAGAGCAGGAAGTTCGATATACCAAAATCGTTTTTCGATTTCCGAACTTTTTGTTTCCTTATAATTATTTCGTATCTCCGACGTTCACCCATGAAATGAGAGGAACCTTCTAATTAGCTTATTGAAAGTTTTCTGAAAGGATCTTCAGTTGGCATTACTCGGATATTTATTGAAATATTGTAACTAGAATGAATCGGGCTTCATTAATAATTAACAATTAAGAACTTAACTATAACAGATAATTGCTCCAACAAAAACTGTACAAGTGCCTAATTCCAATTCTTAACAGGTCTTTCATCTTCTTCATAAAGATTCTGGCATTCTTTTGGAATATTTCATATGGATTGAATTTCTCAATTATTGATATCTATATTATCCGGTAATATATATCCTAGGGACTCGAGATGCCCTATATGAAGAAATCCAGGTAATTCTCGTCATGGGACCATGGCAGAAGTCCACCTTACCCTTACTTACCTTCACTTTACTCGATATGCTTCATTTAATAACTGCATAACCAAAGAAGAAAAATGTGTGGATCATTATACATGTTCCATATTTGATATTTCGGCATAAGGATAAGTCCCATGAATTAAAAACATGAAAATAAATATTTCGTATTGAAAAAAACGTAGAATATGTTAGCGATAGAATCCTGAAAGTCACAATGTCGTTCGACCGTCCGCTACATATCCTATCAGTATACGCACCTGACATAAGCAAACCAGAGGAAGCGGCGGTAGATTTTTATGAAAGTCTTCAATCATAACTAGATAAAATACCAACTAAAGAAAAGATAATCATATTAGGAGACCTTAACGCTAGAGTAGGTAACGAAGTAGTAAACGGGGTAAAATAAAAATATAACGAAGACGTAATTAACAGAAACGGCGAAATGTTGACGGAATTTTGTGCACAGAACGAGTTGCGAATTAATAACACTTTTTTCCCTCACAAAGAACAGCACAAATATACTTTCTACAATAACCGAAACAACAAATCCATAATTGATTACATTATCACTAACCGAATGTTTCTACCCCAACAAATCTTAGACGTAAGAGTTTTGTCATCAGCTAACATTGGAACAGACCACAAGCTCGTTCTAGGGAAACTGAAGATGACAACTCAATTAAAAAAGAAAACACCATCTGTAAAAACTGAAAAATTTAACGTAGAATCGCTCAATAATGAGAGCACAAAACAACTTTATTCAAACCGTTGCAAACAGTATATAACTCGTAATCCAATATTGCAGAAAGATAACCCCCATATAGCATGGCTCAAACTAAAAGAAAACATATACAAGGGTGCCACAGAGGCCTTGGGAACCCGCACGGTATCACAGAACGGCAAACCTAATAGTAAACCCTGGTTCACAACTGAAGTCAAAAACATTACAAAGGAAAAAAAACAAATATATCTAGAATATAAGAACCATCCGACACCAGAGAACCGAAATAGATACATAGAAATAAGAAATCGGGTGAATAACAGAGTTCGGGAAATTAAAGAAGAATACTGGCAGAGATTTAGTGCTGAAATGGAAGCGGATATATACGGAGCGCAAAAACGAATTTGGAAATTATTGAGGGGTATGAAAAAGGACACCAATGAAACTATACAACTGAAAACAATCACAAACGAAACATGGGAAAAATACTTCAGAAATCTTTACACCGAATCAGAATATGAGGAAGAACCCCCAGAAGAAGACTCAGAAAACGACATTATAAATGAACCGGTAACAATCACGAAAGAGCAAGTAGCTATGGCAATAATTAAACTTAAAAATAGGAAAGCTTCAAATGAAGATAAGATAACAAATGAGATGATCAAATATCATAATTCAACACGGAAAAATACCAGAAGAATGGAAAAGAAGTATAACAGTGCCTATCTTTAAAAAAGGCGACAAAACAAATCCTGCCAACTATCGCGAAATAACCTTATTAAGCACCTCTTTGAAACTGCTTACAAAGATTCTTGCCGATGACATAACGTCAACAATGCCAATCATCGAAGAGCAACAAGGCTTTCGAAAAAACCGGTCCACGGTCGATGCACTATATATAACAAGGCAATTAATAGAAAAGTCCCTTGAATATAACACTCCAGCATATCTTTGTTTCATAGACTTAACGAAGGCCTTCGACAGAGTCCAACTGAAGGATGTAATCAAGATACTGGAAAACAAAGAGGTACCCAAAAAATATATAAGACTCATAAAAGATCTGAACACTAATACAACAACGCAAATACGAACAAACCACACCCAAACGCAGCATTTCGGAACAACGTCTGGCATCCGCCAAGGTGATGGTCTAAGCCCTCTACTATTTAATACTGTTATGGACCAACTTGTAGAGACCGTTAAAAACTTGGGACTAGGATACCGCATGGGAACCTACAAAATTACCATCTTATACTTTGCCGATGACGCCGTACTCATTGCAGAATCAGAAGACGACATACAAAGAATGTTATACGCCTTTAGCAAACGCGCAAAAAATTTCAATATGGAAATCTCAACAAGTAAGACAAAATGCATGACCATAGCTAAGGAACCTCTGCGCTGCAAGTTAACAATAGACAACGCCACTATAGACCAAGTCATGTCAGTCGAATACTTAGGGTGCAAAATAACAAGCACAGGATACCTTGAAGATGAAGTGAGGAGACAAGTGAACAAAGCAGCTGCAGTATCGGGACATCTTAAACAACCAATTTGGAGAAATAAACACCTCAGTATGCCTTGCAAATCCAGAATCTACAAAACATGTGTGCGACCAATTATGACATACGGGGCAGAAACAAGAGCGGAAACGTCGGTAACAAAGAGGATACTAAGAACAACAGAAATGAAAACGCTAAGAACTATAACCGGTTACACATTGAATGACAGACAAAGAAATACCGACATAAGGGAAAAATGTGAAACAGACGATAATGTAAGATGGGTAAGAAAAAGAAGAAGAGAATGGAACCAGCATGTAAACAGAATGACCACAGATGGAATAACCAAAATCGTATATTACAACATACCATACGGAAGAAGACCCGTTGGACTACCACCAAAACGATGGCGGGACAGTTGGCAATCAACTTCACAAGAACTGCTGCAGGGAAACCGGAACTGAACAGGAGCCTTCTACACGGTGAAGAAGAAGAAGAAGTATTGAAAAAAGTGTCTGTATACATTATTGGTAAGTCCACCAGCAAAAGAGAAAAGACCAATCACATGAACCCCAATTATGCATTTCATCAAATATGCTTCTGAAAATTAATTTCAACAATTCTATGAGAATTCTCAAATGCTTAAAAATGATTGTAATGGTAATTTATAATGAAATTTCTTGATGAATTGGTTGGTGACAGAAATGATGCGTACAAGGTTGGAGTTTACTGATAACCAATCGGTGTACGGCCGAAATAAAGTATCAGAGGTAATCAGAGCCTCCACTCTTCGAATATTTTACAAGTATAGTAGTGAATCAGGAAAGATGCGCTTGATTGCTCATGAGCAATAACACAGGAATATTTATACTAATGATCTCTGGATTTTCTATTATTTCAGTCAGGATCAACTACTTTTATTTGTTTTGTACGAACAGTATCTAGTTTATCTGCATCATTGCTGTTCTTGCCTATGAATATTCGAGGATGTCTGTATTATTTTACTTCTGCATTAGTTAGGTCATACATAAAATGAATCTGTGACATCTCAGAATTGAAATTAATAACCATCGCGAAGAGATTATACCTAGTATTTGAATCACTTTCAAAATTTACAACTCTATTAATGTTGACACAAATCACGATCTTGAATGCCACATATCGAATCAATAAACATTCGAATAGATCCATAGTCCTTCAGTGACTATTTCCGAAACCGTTGTTTCTAGCTGACCACAGGCAAGTGATATTCGCTCTTTCCGTATATGGATCGCAGATACGAAATAACCATGAAGGAACAAAAAGTTTATGCGACTTCACTTCTGCGAAAATATCACTCTGTAGGTTTTGTAGATAATTTGACACGGTTATTTATGGATAATAAAACAAATAATGTTCTTTGAGGAATTTTACTGATAATTTACAATTCGTTGTTCGTTTCGCTATACCGTAGCTTCTTCAGACAAATTAATGTATAGAAATTATGAAAACCATATATAGAAATGGCAATATAAATTCGAATATTCTTAAGTAATTGAGTGCTTAGTAAGTTTCTCCTTCTTAAGTATTTAAGTGGTTATTAATGACAAGTATATCCAAGAAAAATAAAGAATAGATTTCTCCCCGAAGAGATTCAATAGAGGTTAACGGCTTTAATAAAATGTTATTTTTGGCATTTATCTTGTATGAATCTATTCCGAAACTCGAGGTAAATATCTCAAACATTGCAGGAGCTATGGAAAAAAATAAAAATATAGACATTTCGGCACGCTGCTGATTAAAAGTTAACGGGCCAAAGTTCATAGGACTCTTCACTCATGAAATTAATGAAAGAATCACTTTCATCCGTTAGCATATAATATTTAGGAACACCTGGTATAAAAACGAGATACTGTTCAAGACTGTCTCGACATTCATCTTATGCCGACCGATCTGAAATAATATGAAGGTGGAGTTTATTAAATACATTTTTCTATCAATGCAAAGTGTTTTCGGTAAAGGATAAATCAACTCTACTCTTATCATTTGTTTATTCTTATACGAGGCACTTTTGATATTTTTATCCTGAATACTCCGAAACGTAATTCGAGCTACCAACATAGGATAAGCAAAATTTCATTTCAAACGCAGAAAACTTCATTGTACTGATTGCCAAGGCATCTTAACCTCTTACTAGAAAAGTTCTTGATCACTACTTTAAAGAGATAAGAATAAAATTATGTCTCTGAACGAATAGCAAGAAACAGGTGACGGTAAAAAAATTATAAAGACATTTGGGATGTAGTCCACATAACATTTGAAATGAACTTATTATAAGATTATTAGTAGCTCATTCAGAAAATATTAACGTTTCATACAAGTATCACTATTATGGTAGATGCTTCCCACAAACAAAAAAGTGAGATTATTCAGATGTTGACTCACCTGGAATAGATACTCGTAAACCTTTCGGCTCAAATGCCTCCAGTTTGATTTCAGGAAATGTGAAATCGCAAAGAACCAATAGTTTAGGTATCATAAAAAATATAAGAACTATTATTTTGCACATGATTTCGATGACTACTAATACACAACTCGTAACACAGACTCGAGAACGTGTTTTATTTTCTGCAGTAACGTATGCGGTCACTGTACATTGTTGTCGGGGTCAAGTTCATTGATAGACGTGCCAGCGACGGCAAGCTTAGACGTGTTTTACTAATCTTGAATCAATACGTTACTGACATATATTCTTGAAGTCAGTACATTAAATGTAAATAATAATTTCATATCAATTTAGATTTATAGACACAGTTATCACAGTTATACTATTATGAATAGGAGAAACATTTATATATCGACGAGGGATAATTCTACGATAATGTTATAAGAAGAAATGTTATCATAGCTTCCCTGTTTCTGATCATCGTCCAATTATCACAACCTTCATTGAACTGCTGGCATTTTCCGGGAGACCTAGAATTCTGCTTCATAAGCCTTTAATCTAGTTAATCAATTAACAATCACTTTCTATTTCCTTAATTGTCAGATTGTCAGAATAATGTTTTCTTAAGAGATTATACTATTCATTCATTCATTTGCAACAAACAAGCTGATGATTTCCATTGTGAGATTTTTTATGTTCTGGGTGCTGGTTTTTTTGTTCCATATTCTTCTTGTATTATATCTGCACTCTGTTATAAACCACCTAGCACTTTTTCAATTCTATGTTACGCCTATGATTTGCTATAGAAATTAAACAGAGAACAAATCTACATTATCACTTCGGACCACCTATCTACTATGTAATGAAAAGGACTCCTTCTCCCATTGAATTTGTCCGGGTTATCATATTACGTGGCAAACCTTGTGAAATCGAGCCACTAAGAATATCTTAATGGTCACTTCTTAGAACAAGGGAAACAAAAGATCCAGAACTTTCAAAACCTAGAGAATTCTTCAGAATTCTTTTCAACTCTACAATGAATTATGTGGCGCCTGTTGACCTCACACTTGTCGAGAATCATATGAATTTCGAAATATACTTTCCCCAAGTAAATTCAGCCAGTGACAATTACAAAGAGAAAGATTCGCTCAGACTCATTTATTCAGTTTTCATTCTTCCAACATTCATTCTACCGTCAAGTTCAGTTCAAGTTGATGGTAGTTGTCATAACCACGACTTACAAATATACATATTCTCATGTAATCAAAAGTAGGGTAGTGTGAAAATTAATTTTAGTGTTTACCAAACTAGTTCCAAAAGATCCTCTCTCTCTCTCTCTCTCTCTCTCTCTCTCTCTCTCTCTCTCTCTCTCTCTCTCTCTCTCTCTCTCTCTCTAACTAAACTCTGAACTCCAGATAATTCAAGAGTCATAACCCTCTTATCGAAATCTTTCATATTTCTAAGCTGTTTGGACTTCATAAAAGTACAAAATTCGAAATATTAATTTCTCAAAATCAACTATCTCTTTTCTTTTTAAAATTCTCGAAATCTCATAATTTACAGGTTCTTCACAAAATCTTATACTCTCTCAAATCTAGCACCTCTTTTTTTTTAATTCTCAAAAGTCGTGAAATTCATAAGCCTACTAAATCGTTCTCGGAATCTCAAAATCTACTTATTCTTTTCAAAATCCTCGAATTCTCAAAACATTCTCATTCTCGAAATCAACCCAAAATTTTTTATATCTTTTCAGCTCGATTTCAATACAAATCGATTCTAATTCTCTTTATTCCAAATCTCATACGCCTACTCTTTTATGAATTTTGTATAAAACTCAAAATTCGAGAACTCTATCAAATCTTTGAATAAATTTCCTTCTATATCCCTGTCAAATCGCACAATTTCTGAATTTTGCAATTCCCATTTCTAAAATCTATAAAGCCTTCTTCGTGAGCGCAAATCCATTCCTTTACATTTCGAAATGCCTGAAACTAGCAGCATAAGCGCTATTTCGGATACCACTAATACATATATTTCGTTGAAAATTTCGGAGAGAATGCTTATTAAATACGACGGAGATCGAGATAGACTTCACGAATTCATTGACAATGGCCCTTATCTCAAGTCAGAGAGGAGCATAAACCGATTCTTTTCACAATAATAGAAACCAAAATTTGTGACGAAGCTAGATTGCTGATAAAAATTGCAATTTCGAAACTTGGCAATTATTAAAACAACACTTAATAGACGGCTATACCGATAGACGTACACATTGTCAGTGGTAACTACAACTGCAGGCAAATCCGAACGAAGACGTAATGTCATTCGCTAACCGAGTAGAAAATTGTTACATTGAATTATTGAGCACTATTGATGATTCCATGGAAGAAGAAAAACCTAAAAATTATACCGAAAGATACTGTTGCCTTGATGGGCTTGAATAGAGATTTAGCTGTCATAGTAAAAGCCCGCAGTCTCATAACTTTAGAAGATGCAATTCAATTAGCATGAAGAACAGGAAACTGAAAATTCTAGGTCAGAAATTTCTAAATATGAGAATATAGGGAACGTATCGAAAAAATACTGTACATTCTGCCACCGTCCTGGACATACGACGTTCAATTGCAGAAATATATAACAAAACAGCAGAAATCCTCCACAAGCTCCTGGAAATGCGCAACCCGGCACTTCTTACATTCGATTTTCTAATTATAATTTCAAAAATCAGAACGTGAGACACGTCAATCATTCGAAATCTAAAGCATCAAACTCTTATTCGATAAAAACTTGCAATTATTGCAAAGAACTAGGACATCTGATTGATGAGTGTAGAAAGAGAAAACACGATAATAGCCTGAAACAGAATTATTGGTCAAGTCAGCCAAATCATGCACAGTCCCAAAATTCAGGTACTTCAAAAAATTCCAGAGTTCCTCAGCAGGGATCGACCACCTCGAGAAACGCCCATATCGTTCAGGTCAAATCGCAACAGTAAATTACATTCTGTGAAGATATTTCGGAAAGAGAGCGTGACCACTTCTCAATCTAGAGATAGTACGAATAAAATATCGTTTAAAATTCCTAATGGAATCAGACTTGTCTACTTCATCAAAGATGTTGTCGAATATGTAGGAATGTGGCCGGAAGGGTTGAATTGATTTATAAAACTGTCCGCTTGGGTTGGATTTAAAGGTTTCTTTCCATCTTGAAGTTGTGGGGTGTTTAAAGAGGAGGAAGAATCGTTGTACATGGCTGAAGGAAGGTGGATGGGGTCGAGAAATGCCGCTTCTTTGGCCAAGGAATTAACATTTTCATTGCCCACTATTCCTGAATGGGCCTTAGCCCAGAGAAACTCGATTGTACAGCCTGATGCAGATATCCTGGACAAAGCTTCTAATATATCTTTATGAGTCAGACTGAAGTTTGTGTTATATTTCAATTTCTTCCAGTCGAAACAGTGAATGAGAGGAGTGTAAGGTATGGAAAATAGTACAACCAACGTTATTATCTTGCTTGGAGGCGTCTGTGTACAGGTGATGAAAATTTTTGAAGCGTGAGTCTGTCAGTCGGTGGAAATCGGCATTTGCCGTCATTTCTCCGTAGATGGGACATTAATATCTTCTACATCTCGTAATTTGAAGAATTTCATTGTGTACATGACTAGTTCATCCATTTTGTTCATCATTTCCCTATATTCCATGAATAGGTCGTAATTCGCTATCAAGAGTGAATCTTTTTTGATAGTCCAATATTTTGATGTGAGTGTTAGTATATGTAAGCTGTGAATCTTGACCATAAGTGAAGAAGAGAAGGCGTGTTTCTTCGAGAGAAATTTGAGAGTCAGTAAATATCTGCGTATTTTGAGAGGCATTTCGTTTGATTCTGCGAGTATAATATCAATAGGTGTGCTTCTGAGATAGCCGAAACAGATTTTCAGCGCCTTGTGTTGTAGAGTATCCAACTTTTGAAGCCAAGTGTCTGCTGCTGATCCGTAGAAGATACAACCATAGTCAATAACTGATCTTACGAATGATCGATAAAAAATAAGGTCGATGAGTTGGTCGGCTCCCCATTTGTTATGACAGATGAATCTCAGTAATTGAATGTTCTTTTCTGCACGGTTGAGAGTGTTCAAGATATGATCTTCCCAACTGAACTTGCGATCAAACGTTATTCCCTAAAATTTCACGGAAGTTTTATGAGGAAGTGACAATTCTTCAAAATTCAAGTTATCTGGTAGTTGGGTGCAATTCCTTGTGAACGTACAAACTGATGACTTAGAAGGTGACATCTCGTGACAATTTGTGCTCAGGAATTGGTTGAATACTCTGATCGCAGTATCTAGGATCTGTTGAACTTCAGTATGGTCTTTGTTTGAGCAGTATATGCAAATATCATCTGCAAATTGCAGAACTTTCACTTTAGAAAAGGTTAGAGAAGGTAGTCTCCAACTTGTGGTACAATATTATACATAGAAGAGGTGACAAAATACTGCCTTGTGGTAATCCCATGTTAGGTAATCTTGGACCAATCAATTCATGACCAATTCTCAGAAATATTCTTCTATTGGAATATAAATTATGAATGAACGTTGTGAAATTTCGAGGTATATCAATCTCAATCATAACCATGTGTAAAACGGATAATAAGACTTTATCATATGCTCCAATTATATCGGCGACCAAATGATTCATCTTTTGAAAAGGCGATACTGTCATACGTGGAATAGCCTTTACGGAAACCAGATTGGTAATTCGGGAACTTGTTGTTATGTTCAAGCCACCAGTCCAAGTGGAACTTGGACTTCTTCTTTCGAAAGTTTTCAATACACAGGAACTCAGAGAGATAGGCCTATAGGCGTCTGCATTTGAGGGGTTCTTGTTAGGTTTGAGTATGGGAACGACAATATAGTTTTTACAATCATCTGGTATAGAACCAGAATTTCTTATTTCATTGAAAATTTTCAGTAAGATCGATCTCGAATCATTAAGCAAATTCGCCAGCATTACATATTGTATTGTGCCAAGACCTTGGGACGTATTAGAGTTTGATTTTAGTGCTCTGACTAATTCGTGAGATTCAAAAGGCAGATCCATTAAATTACCGTGATCAGCCTCCGGTAGAGGTTCTATTTGCACATAAGTGAGAGAAGGGCAAATTTCATCATAAAATGCGTCAGTCCATGGCCCCATGGTGGTAGGGTGAACCGAAGAGTAATTGATGTTTCTGATTCTTTTCACGTTATTCCAAATTGAAGTGATAGAAGAATTGCTATTGAGGTTATTACAGAATTCCTTCCACGAGTCTCTTTTGCTTTTCTTGATGACTCTTTTAGCAACCGCCTCTTTATTCTGGTAGTTTAGAAACTTTTGAGATTTGTAGTTTCTCTATAAATTCTAAAGGCTATCAGTTTTGCTCTCACAGCATTCTTGCAGTCCACATTCCACCATGACCTGCTTTTTTATTTTTTACTCACGGGAATGCTCTCCCTACAAGGCTCATTCATAATTTCCATAAAGTTGTCATAACTTGTGGCTCCTTCAAGCTCGAGATGTGAACTTTTTTCTTCTAAAGTTTCTGGAAATCGGGTCCAGTCAGCCTTTTTTGTAACAAATTTTCCGTCGACGGAATGAAATATGGTATTTTGTGTGTCTGATGTGATGAGATTATATCGGACTGGATAATGATCAGATCCTAAAAGAAATTCATCCACAAACTTTTCGAGAAAAGGAATCATGGATGAAGAGCAAATGGTCAAGTCTATAGCCGATTTGGCGGAACCAGGGATCGGGATTCTGGTTGCGGAACCGTCATTTAAAATAAATAGATTTTTTTCTTGAATGGTGTTTGATAATTCAATACCGAAACGGCTATCCGAAGATGAGCCCCAGGAAGTGTGATGGATATTGAAATCACCTGATATAATAAAATTATTGACGCCTAGTTTGTAGAGGAACCTGGGGGTGCATACGCCGAGAATATTGAATTGGTTTTTCTTTCGAGGTATTTATATTGATACCTATGATTTCCAAACCATTTGGTATTGGGGTGACGGTTATGTCGGAAAAGGGAATTGACTTTTTCAAAAGGATTAGGACTCCACCTTCTTGTCCGTGTATTCTGTCCTGTCTGAAAATGGTATATTTGGAAAGAGAGATTTTATTATGAGGTTTCAACTAAGTTTCGCATAAGAAACAAATATCTATATCATTACTGCTAAGGTACCTCTCTAAGGCACCGTTATTGGATAGGATAGATCTAGCACAGGTAGCATACCACTGTAGGATTCGTAGGACTGCCATATCGATACAAATATTTGTCTCTTATTTAGAATTTTAGGTTTTCATACGATACATTTTCTAGTGGATTTTCAGGCACATGTAAGTCGGCCAGGCATTTAATAACAATATTCGAAATAGTATCTGAAAGGTCTGATACACTAAGTGAATTGAGTTCAGTGTTTTTAGATGGAACATTATTTTGGATGTCAGTTGACTTATAGGTTCCAGATAGACAAACTCCATTACCTGAAGGCGAACGACAGATTTTTATTATGTCTTGGTGTTTTTGCGCAGTTTCAAGTGGATTCGCTGATAAGGAATTCAACTTTCGATTTGTACCTGCTTGGTCAGTAGAGGGAACATTTTTCTGTCGGTGAACAGTATGAACTACATTATAATTGGGATTTTGAGCAACGATATTAGCATAGCTCATGTCGAGTTTGAAGGCAGCTTCCCGGAAAGAAATATAACTTCGGCCATTTTGTGTTTAATTTTTTCTTGCGTTTTATATACGGGGCATGTTTTCATATTATTTGACATATGTTGTCCCTGACAATAAATGCATTATGTTTCATTACTCTTGCATGCTTTTGACTCGTGATTATCACCGCATTTTAGACATCTAATTTCGCTTTTGCAGACCATATCGCCATGGCTGTGACGACCGCATCTACGACATAAAACAGGCTTCTGAACAAAAAGATGAACCTTGCGGATGTATCCGAAGAGTCCAACGTATGTTGGAAGCTTTTGGCCCTTGAAGGTTATAAGAATCGAGGTGGTTTTTAGGTAACTGATTGTTTTGTCATCATTAATCACTTTTCTATTTGATCTGCGAATATCCATAACCATGAAGGATTTACCCTTCACGGGATTTAGTGAGTCTTTCAGTTCTTCGTCAGTAATGTCCAGGTCGATGCCTTTAAAGACTCCGAAACGTTGAACTGAAAACAACGGGATGAAGGCTTCTAATTGATTAATTTGAAGAATTTCGGAGGAAAGTAACGAATTTGCGCTTAAATCAATTATTACGCGTTTAGTTCCGGATCTTTTAATGTTTATTATGTTATCGGCTAAGTTTTTGTTGCTCCTGAATAATAGTTTCCCTACTTGAAGTTAGGAGATACTCTTCAAATTTTCATTCTTGGAATCAATATACACATAAAAAGGACCTATGTCCGAGATGTCATAACGTAGAGATAAATCTCTGTTTTTGTTGTTGATTATTATTGTTTGTTTCGATGAATCATTCGGTGACTGATGACTGATGGGTGCATTGATAACTGAACAGATGGAGGCGTTTTTGTTGGAATCAACATGGAACGTACTCACCGGATTTTCTGTAGTAACTTCATCACTGATTTCTTGATGTTCCATACCGACTTCGTCGTTGATGAGGGGGTTTAAAGCACTCGCAATAGTCTCTGCGGTTGAAAAAGATCCCCCTCGGTCGGGGGGATCGTTATTGGATATAGTGGAAGACCGAATTTAAAAATTATAAATCGATCGAACGATTGGTAATTATAGCACCTGTGAATTAGTCGATAAATATTAACTCAACCTCACTGGAAAACAGTTGTACGTAGAATGATATGTAAATTTTTTCAGATACAGGAGCTTCTATTTCATTGATTAAATTAGAAAATTTAAAACGAGATGCCGAATGTATCGAAAATAATTCATCTTGAAAGGTATTGATACTAATTCTGCCAACCCAATTACAACAATTTACTATTCTTATTTCTACATACCAATTCTCGACGATCAATTTATATTTCATTCCGTATCAGACAAACTTCATGGTATAGTAGGAAACGTTTTTCCAAGAAAATCAGCGTCAGCTATTGACTATCAATCAAACATAATAATTTCAAAAAATTCCACTCTATCACACTGTGCAAGGAAATCAACCTGACTCTGATTCACTTGAAACTTTAGCAGAGTTTACTTTAGAAACTACACCCGAGACGCAGAGCTTTTTAAGCCTACCTCCAAGGCGTGAAAAAAATATTGAAGAGGAGATCACCATGACTTCCATTTAAAACAATGAAGCTCGCCTAGGTTCGAAATTGTAGAAGGTGTTTTGTATCAGTTGACAGTCACAATAATGCGGTCAGCACTATTTTGAATACCACAGAAAAATGATACAGGTTCCTGAAATCAGATTGGAATTACAAAACTTCAATGTCCCGTAAATCCATCATATAAACCATATTACCAAGTCCAAACTCAATTACAACTCCAATTTCAAACGTCTAAAACTAATCGAAGAAAACCCCAACATGGAACACCTGAATTCCGAAGAGAAAGCATCACTGATCGAAATGTGTCGCGAATACAACGACATTTCCTTCTTAAAAAGTGACCCCCTCACCAATACCTATGCCATTATGCATCAAAAACCTACGTCTATCGAAGTCCCTGTATGTGTCAAAACATACAGATGTCCAGAAATCCATAAGGCTGAAGTGGACAAGCAAATAAAAGACATGCTATCTCAAGATATAAATGTAGCATCGACTTCTCCATGGAACGCACTTGTCTGGGTTGTTCCCAAAAAGGCATCTAAATCTGGCGAAGGAAAAATGACGTCTGGTAATAGACTATAGGAAGCTCAACGCAATAATCATAGGAGACTCTTACCCTTTACCAAATATCACGGAAATACTAGACCAACTTGGTTATTCAAAATATTTCACAACTCTTGACCTTGCATCTGAATTCCACCAGATTGGTTTGGATCCAAAAGATGCAGTGAAAACAACGTTTTCAGTGCCTTCGAGACACTACCAGTTCAAGAGAATGCCCTTCGGGCTATGCATTAGTCCGTCTACGTTCCAGAGGCTTATGAATACCGTCCTCTCAGGTATCAATAACTATAGATGCTTCGTATATTTAGACGACATTGTCATACACGCAGCTGACCTCCAAATGCATAATAAACGTTTGCAAGAAGTCTTCGATCGCCTTCATAAATTTAGTCTCGAAATTTAGCCGGAGAAATGCAAGTAATGTACCTGAGTCATCTAGTAACAGAGAGTGGAGTGAGACCCGATCCAAATAAAGTAATCGCAATCGCGGAATACCCGCAACTCAAAAACGTTAAGAACATTTGTGTTTTCCTAGGTTTAGCAGGATTTCATTCCTCATTTCAGTTAACTATCCCAAGTCCTCACGAAACTTTTAGAAGAGGGCGCTCTATTTACTTGGACTAGCCTTCAACAGAAAGCATTTGAAAATCTAAAAACTATCCTAACATCGGAACCTCTACCCCAATACCCCAACTTCGAAAACCCCTTTAATCTATCTGCTATAGACGCAGTCTTTTCTCAAGGAGAACTCAAATTCGATCTTTCCATAACATACGCCAGCAAGACCCTTAATAGAGCGGAATCGAATTATAGCACTGCTGAAAAGGAATTATTGGCGATAACACACGCTGTAAAACATTTTCGACCGTATTTATACGGAAGAAAATTCAATATCACTCGGCTTTTTAATGTCAAAGACCCGAGTTCCCGACTAGTCAGATGGAGATTATTCTTGGAAGAATATGGTTATAAAATACATTATCGTCCGGGAAAACAAAATCAAGTCGCTGACCCGCTGAGCAGAATAAAACACAAAGTGGGTTACACGAAATTTTTTCAAGCTCGTCAAACGTCCCTATTTAGTTATAGTAATTTGTTCGAACACAACAATTTCTTTCTCAACTATAAAAATAGTTATGTTATCTGCATAAGCGAAGACTTAGAACATACGAATAAACCCCTTTTAGAATTAGAAAAGAAATTTAATCATAACTCAAACTTTGGATCTTTGACCCCCGATATTGAAAATATAGAATATTTCGTAGAAAATGGGCAAACTATTTTCTACTCGATCTATCAAAAATTACATTGGTAAAAGGCTTCGTATGATATTTTGTTTGACAGTCAATATTAACAAAAAATGAAATCAACTCTTTCAATATGCCTAGGATGGGGATAATTTTCGACCATTCAAGCTTCGAAAAAATCAGATTTATGTTAAGATATATTTTTCACGATCCTAATATTCAAATTAATATATTTCACGATGTTCTTGCGCATCCAGATTCAATACTAATTCCTCAAATTTTACAAGAAAATCATTCTAGTGCCACAGGTGGTCACACCGGATTTCATAGAACCTATAACAGAATAAAAAAAACGAACAAGTGGCCAAATATGAAGATAGATTTCAAAAGTTACATGAAAAGATGTGAGTCGTGTCAAAAATATATTTTAGTACGTAAAAATAATAAACCGCCTATGCAAATAACAACGTCACAAAAGCCCTCCGAACGAATAGCGTTGATGTAGTCGGACCCCTTTCCATTAACTTACTCAGGTAATAGATACATTCTAACTCTTCGAGACGATCTAAATAAATTCGCCCAGAGCTATGCAATTTCCAACCACGAGGCTACAACGTTGGAAAAAAGTTTTATTCATAGATTCATATGCAATTTCGGCATTCCCGATAGCCTATTGTAACGATATCCAATCGTCCCCGCAGCCGACCTTGTCACCGCCCAGCTACTGACGAGTACGCGGCACTTTCGGGAGACTTCGAGAAAGATTTAAGTGAATGAAATCACTAAAACTATTTTCTGCAAATAGGTACAACGAAAAGAAAATATATAACGGAATAATTATCCCATATTAGAAATTTATTGAAGCGCATAAAACAGCAATTCACTATGACGATATTAGTCAGCCAAGAAGTATAAGGGACCCCATATAACGTAAAATTCGGATATCCGTCTTCACCAAATCAGTATTCTCATCATTTCGAGGCAAAAACTCACGCATTTCTCATTATTTGCAGGTTTAGGAAATAATTGCTGAAGGGACATTGTCATGCCATCTGCAAGATAATGTTGGAAAATCTAATTAAATATTTTATAGATTTCATTCGTTGAAACATCTACATCAGTCTATGAATTATTTCGACCAGTGGCCGAGTGCTGCTTGCGGTACTTAAGTGCTATTTTTAACCGTGACAAAGGATCAATGACATCGTTTATCGCATAAGGAAGTTGCCGAGTGGGAAACCTTGAGTAGTCCCTTTCAATCGATTGGCTCTTTTGCAGGCGAAAACAAAAATAACGAGGAGACACGTTTTATCACAGAAAAGTCGAAAAATCATGAAGTGAATGAAGGTAGGGACTACGATCGTTGTATGGCTAACTATAGCCGCACTGGAAAAGCTAGATTTGGAGTTACCAGAGAAATACAACAAGATATTTTCCAAGTAGGCAAGGAATACGCCATTGCACATTGAGTCGCTCAAGATCTTCGAATGGATAAGGACATCGCGAGAGTTTTCAAGGCTAAATGTGGAAGACCTTTTACACTTAGACAGTAACTGTCTACAGTAGGCAAGACCTTGAAACTAGATGCTGAAGGAAGAACGGTCTACTACTTGGTGACTAAAGAATATTTACACCAGAATCCTGCTATGAAGATTCATGGTCAGCCTTACAAAAAAGAAGCACTTGATCAAGCAGGGTATGAAGAAACTCGCCATACTGAAACTTGGTTGTGTGTTAGATTGGAGAACAGTATGGAGCACGATCGGAGTTATCTTTCAAGTCATCGAAATGGAAGTTCTCTGGTGCTGTTTCAATCCAACACCTTCGAGACAAGATGAGAAGACAGTTGAATGTTATTTCCATCAACAAGGGAGATGCAAAACTGGAAATAAATACCGGTACGGTCATAGTGACCAAAGATTCAGTCTGTTCTGGGACAGAACAGTTTTAAAGGGGGGGCAGTGTAAAGATATCCAATCGTTCTTGAAGCCGACACTATCATCACTTGGCGGACTGACGAGTACATGGCTCTTTTGGGCGACTTCGAGAAAGATTTAAAGGTTTTGGCGCGCCGTATTACGAAGAAATCAGAGTTGCTGTTTCCTGGGGGTTCTCGAACGAGGATCTGGAACAGAACCGAAGTTACGCAAATGTTCTAGAACAATTCGTACTTGTATATAAGAAGAGAGTGCTAAGTGCAGAGTATGCAGTTTGAATACAGAGTGCGAATGGGTGTTAGAGATAAATTAAGCAGTGGTGCATCCACTAAACCTTCCTTCCCTGTCGTTTCTGAGCTAATGCAATGGATCTAAATTACCATTGCACAGCTCACTTTCCAATTATTGTGCGGCGTTTGCCAGCTGGTACCTATGGTCCTTGTTTTATATAAGTTTCATCTCCCTCATAACCCTTGACGCTTCCTCGCACTTGCGATCGTTCCGCATCATCTCTTTCATAATCCATGCGCACTCCAGATGTTGGCCAAAAATCCTCCAAAACTCTCATCTTTGAACATTTCATGGACTGCAGCTGGTGATTATATGCTCAACTGTGTCTTCAACTACGCATGAACGACATCTGCTGGATAAAGTCTTCCCTATTCTTTTCCCAAACACCTCAAAAGAACCGTGTTGGATTAGTATTTGAGTCATCCAGTAATCTACTCTCCGCATTCCAACCAAACTGTCAGATCGGGAATAAGCTGTCTCGTCCAGTTTGCGTCTTTTCCGGATTCCTCCCATCTTCTCTGCCATATTCCTATCATCATTTTGCGACATTGTCTCTTCATAGTCGGCTAATGTTCCTGGCAATGCTTCTGCAATCTATTATTTTCCTCCACCATCCGGTCAATGGGAAGCGTCCCTGAAATTACTTGGACGGCCCTTGCGGACTGCGTGCGATATGCGGAGCAAACACGCAGTAACACCTGTCTCTGCGCTCTAACCGGCGCGTACGCCGTTAGGACAACGCCCTCTGGGTAGTTAAACCTCAAGACCTGATCGTACATCGAATTCCAGAGTGTAGACCCCAAAATCCACCCTTGCGGTACCTCTTTCTAGTATACGTTCTCCAGGTCCCCTATCAGTATTCTCCTATGTCGGAAATATGTAGATGTTATTTTCCGAATTGGGCTTAATATCTTGTTCTCCTCCATTACTTCCATTATTTCCGCCAATCGGGCACTGTTAAAGGCATTTTTTACATCCAACATGACCAGATGGACTAAAATATATTCAGAGGCTTGCAATAGCCGTACTCTCATCGTGGATCTTTCGGATCTGAAGCTTATTGGTTCCAGATCTGCGGCATCCGTTGGGTCTTCTCCCGGTTTCGGTATCAGAACAGCTCTAGCGACCTGCCACTCTGCTGGAAAAACTTGTTTCCTCCAAAAATATTGAATCATATTTCCTATTGTATCCGGGTCGTTTTTCGTTATCCAAATCACAACTTCCATTTTAATCCCATCCGTACCTGGCGCTTTCCCTTTCTTCATGGTCTCGATAGCGTTTAATACTTGTTCTTCAGTTATATCCGTTTCATCGTCAATTGACATTGTTTCTCCTCTTCTTGTCGTTCAGTATGCCCATTTGCGTCAGTTGGGATTTTCCCGAAGGAAGAGGTCTTGTATAATTTCCTGCAGTTTTCTTTTGGGAGGTCTGAAAGGCTTTGAAACCCCACTTTTTTTAGATACAATCTGGTAGCCCTGACCCCACGGGTTATCGTCTACCTCTTCAAAAAGTTTCCTCCAGGACTCTCTCTTCGCCGCGTTAATGACCCCCCTCAACTCTGCACGTTTCTCTTTGAAACAGTCCAGCAGTCTGCATCAAGACTTCCCGCATATATCTTCTCCTTGCTGAAATGGTCTCTTTTTTACATCTGTCGACCCCTCTGTATACCAGTATATCGATTTCCGTTCTTGTCTGATGTTTACTGTCACCATTTCTGTAGCCTTCTTGATTCGTTGAAATGTCATCTCGGGCGGAGTTGCTTGTGAGCTTGTCCATGCTCTTACAAAACCGTCTATCGGGGGGACTTTTCTCATTCCTGGCCGCATTGGAGCTGCCTTTCCTGCCTCAAACATTATCATTCCATGTAGCGCCAACGGGTTATTGAAAGTCACCTCTCATTCTCGGATACTTCCGTTCAGTCCAGGGGTATCCAAGGTGAGATCGAGATGTGTGCCTGCTTCACCTCTCCTGAAAGTGGGATGCCAATTGTTGGCCACCAGCATTCCTTTATCAGCCTACCACTCCCCAATTCTCTCTCCTCGACGATCACTTCGTGGTTATCTCCACAACTCGAATTGGGATTGAAATCGCCAAGTACAACCTCATCCTCGTCGTGTCTATACGTAGAGTTGAAAATATCACCCTGTTTACTATGGTATGTTTGTATATCTATATTGGGTGAGATGTAGCAGGCTATCATAGTTATGCCGTTAATTTTGGCCATCACGTACCCGTTGAAAATACATGTGGTCTCCACCGTCAGGCCACTTCTCTTCAACCTTATTTGGCTCGCTGAATACCGCGACATGCACTACTTCCTTTGATACCTGCTCGTAGAATAGGTCCTGGCCCCCGAGCTCGAGCCCGATTTTTCTGTGCTATTTTAATAATTACAGGAATATTTACGATCAATATACGAACAAACAAATAAATAAATATAAAGGAGATATATAAACGCAACAGTCACAATAGAATAATATATGAATATGAATATAAATACAGAATATAAAATATAATATCATATGGATGTAAATGAATAAATATAAATATGAACACACACAGATATCACAGACTTTTTTCGCGGATATATGTATATATGCAGACAATGATATAAATCTGCTGGTTTCGTGCTCTCAGGGCCTCTTGATTTTCTTTTCTTATATGTGCCAGAAGCGTGCCTTTGTTGCATCTCTTAGCCTGGTGCCCAGTCTTGCCGCATTTGTAGCAAAGCCCAGTCCTGTCTTGCCCCTTGCAGTTCTTCGAAACGTGGCCGAACCATCAGGATTTGAAGCACTCTTCCACGTCTACTCGCATTTCTAGCCTTCCACTTACAGGTCCAACCCTTAGTCTCTTGTAACTGCGAAGGAGGCTATCTTCCTTTTCCCTGTCGATGGTTAGGGTAACCGCCATCATGTCATTAGCCATTGGTCATCCTTTTCGCACTTTAGTGCTTGCTGCAGTGCTTCCTCGACTCGTTCTGTCGTCACCCTCGTCGTGAATGCTAATTTTCTTGTTTCCACCTAACTTTCTCTTGCCTGAGTGCCTTCCATACATTCTCTGTACGAGCCTCGTCCCTGGGCAGTGTAATGAGGAGACGGCCGTCTCTAGTGCTCCTCATCCCGTTAACGTAGCACTCAGCGCCGCTCGTTGCGAGGGCCTGTTTAACTTCCCGCAGCGTCTCTACGTACGACGCCTCCGAACTCTCAACGACTAGATCATAGCTTTTCTTTTCATCTTAGGAGGATAAGGGGAGTCACAAATAGAGACAAACTGAAGAGCATTGAGATGCGAAAGGTATTAGAAATTGAATCAACTTTGAAATTCATAGAGAAAAAGCAGCTCAGCTGGTGGGGACATCTTCAGAGAATGGATAATATGCGCCAAGTCAAACGTATGTGGGAGACAAAGACTAACGGAAATATGAAAAGAGGTAGACCACGAAAAACATGGGATGGAGTAATAGCGAAAATATTGGGACAACAGGGAAAAATTGAACAGAGGCTAAAACAATCGCAAGACAAAAGATTGAATAGAGAAATTTCATATGAACAATATTGTCGATATATCAAATTTTCATGAAATGTTAATATATTGTAGTACATATATATATATATATATATATATATATATATATATATATATATATATATATATATATATATATATATATATATATATATATATATATATATATATATATATATATATATATATATATCGGTTTAACCCCGACGACATAAATTTTTGGGTAATACATGCAGTTAGACATTTATATATTGTTGGAAGGCAAATATCCATCATTGAGATGGATCAATAGTATGAGCACTTTTCGGTTTTAAATGAGTAGGTCATCTTGTGAAAATAAAGGAGTAGCTAAGGGTTCTTTTTATTAATGAAAATATTCAGCCAAATTTTCATGAATCTAATAATCTAACCATCAACACCTGGAGATTTCCAATAACTGATGTTATATCTTCGTTTGAAAATTTTTCAAATGGCATGCATTCTATTCTATATATAGATATATATATATATATATATATATATATATATATATATATATATATATATATATATATATATATATATATATATATATATATATATATATATATATATATATATATATATATATATATATATATATATATACATATAGGGGTTTCACCCCGACGAGTTGCCCATATATCTGTTCATGCAATCAAACTGATTTCATGAAAAATATAAATCCACCACCCGGTAATTAATACCATTGCCAGGCAATGGTTATAATCAAAATAATAATAATATATTAGGATAACGTTAAATGTTATGAGAATATATCAATCTACCAGAATATATACAAACTATAGCATCATCAGACAATGACATCAATGTACCAACGAGTAGTGTCAGAGGCTTTCTCCCCGAAAAAATACAGTGAACGGACCTAAGTCAAGTAACACTGAATGTTACTCATTAATAGTTTTCTTTTTGTGAAGTGATGAACGATCGAATAGAATACTACTCTGAATATAAATATGACAAAATTGTCAGCTAATTATATTACATTTATATATACAAATAAATAAAATATGAAATGAGATTCTGAGCAGTGTAAACTAAAGCGAAAACATATGACTCTACCTCATTATTTTTTCGGAAAGAAACCTATGAAGAATATTACAAGATTTGATTACTGTTATCTTTTGTAACTGTTCAAACAAATTTTCTTCAGACCCAAAATCTCTATACTTTTGTGAAGATTCCTAGGAATAACACCTGTTGTGAAAATAATAATCGGTAGAATTAAATTTTTTCATTTTCCACATTTTTTAATCTCGTCGCCAAGCATTATATATTTAGAAATTTTTTCATTGTATTTATTTGGTATATTATGTGTGTCGGGTATAGCAATACCAATTATATATGTTATTTGATTCTGTTTATCATTAAGAATGATAATTGGTCTATTGTATTTTACAACTCTGTTGCAAAGAATTGTTTTATCAAAATAAAGTTTATATTTGTCATTTTCACAAATAATCTCAGGTTCATATTTGTAAATTTTTTTCTTTTGGGAATTAGGTCATGTTTAATTCCTAGATTAAAATGAATAATATTAGCGACGGCTTTATGTCTTTCTAAATAATCTGTTGAAGCAAGAACTGAGCAAGATGATTATATATGAAAAACTGTTTACGAAGAACAAAAACATCTACGGCAAGAATCATCTATATTTTGCTTGATGATGTGTTTTCTATAATTCCTCGTGAATACAACCTGATCCTGGATCGCAATTACCAAGCCTTCTGTTTCATCAAACAATTCTCCAGAAACTTACCATCTATTTGATGCGATTTCATCAATATGTATAATTATTTTTAAATTCATTAGGGTGCTTTCCGTGTAATTTCTTCTGCATCCAACTTTCTCTTTTAGAATTATCATCAAATATATCGAAATCTACCTTTTGCATTGTCAAGTTCAGAGGTGTAAGATTATAATCTAGAGCAACAACAATATCATGTAATTTAGACGTTCTCTGTTTATCATGAAAATGGGAACGTAGATGAAAAATCTGTTTACTATGAAGATTATTCAAATCGGTTAATCCACGACCTCCAAGATGTCTAGGTAGTGTAACTCTCTGAACAGCTGACTTTGGGTGGTGCTTATGATATTTACAGAGCATTTTCCTCGTTTGACATTGTAATTCATTTAGATCAGTTTTAAACCATTTAATAATTCCAAAAGAAGATGTAAGAATAGGAACTGCATAGGAGTTGATAGCTCTGAAAAGGCTTTTACTAGTTAAATGACTCTTGATGATAATTCTAAGTCTTTTGTAATATGAACTTCTAATATTTTCTTTAGTGCTGCTATGGTTAATTGTCTTCTCTTGACAAAATCCAAGATATTTATATGTATCTCCTTGTCCTTGATGCATTGGCTCGATTTCGATATTGAAAATCTTTATATAATCAGATGTGATCTTTCCTTTTTCAATAAAAATTTTTACATTTTGGAAGCCCAAATTTCATATGACTATCATTGGAATAGTTGAAAGTAATCTCAAGTAGACTTTTTAAATGAGATCTGGTTCCGGCATATAATTTAATATCATCTAAACAAATTAAGAGACTTAATTTGAATTCAGTTGATAGACTCTTTATTTTTAAGCCGAAACTAGTAGCATTTAATTCATGAGATAATAGATTAAGGCAAAGACAAAACCAAAGAGCACTTAAAGAATCACCTTGAAAAATGCCTCTTTTGATTGGAATTACTTCGGATTTCAACCTTTCTTTGGAGTTATCACTCGACCCACCTTCCCTATTCAAAATGTTCGAGGATTTTTTCAGGCAAGTTTTGTAAACCATAAGATGTCCCCCTTGAAACAAAATTGACCTGTTTTTTGTTTTTGATCAGAAATGAATATATATATATATATATATATATATATATATATATATATATATATATATATATATATATATATATATATATATATATATATATATATATATATAGCAAGATGTAGATATAGAAAAATTACACGGAAGGCATCCACATTAACAAATATTTATATGGATGAAATCACTACTAGTAGGTACCTTGTACCTGGAGAAGTATCAGAAATAGGATTATTGGCAATTGTGAACCAAGATCAGGTTATATTCTTACAAACTTATAGAACCCCTCATCGTGCTGAATTTGCCCACTCTTTAATTTTTGCGTACTCATCAATTTTCTCTCTGAAGTACCCCAACGATGGAATCGTTTTTCATTGATATGTTGATATGTGGCGGATGCGCATATTTCAATTTTTTTCTTACTAATTCGAATCATTTCTTGATATTCTCTCAGTACTGCAGAAGCTTTAGTTCCATTTATTGGATTTTTGATCCGACTGAATCGACTAAACGTTGATGACTATTTATACATTTACATTTTGTATCAATTGATTTTAGGTGAAAGCATAGTTGATCAGTTACGCAATTCAGGAAGTATTTTTCATGATTAATTGAAGTCGCACTGTATAGAAACTGTTTGTTAATCTGGTCTGGACACTGGTTCAAGAATTAAATCTGATATTCTCTACTCTTTTCACTGAAAAAATTACATTTCTCTTCCTTTGCCATAACAGCCAACGGATGTGTTGTTTTTTTCTTTCGGGACTCTGTGTTGGTTTCACCCTTAAAAGTTCATCCACTTAAACCAACATAAGGTGAAAATACTCCACAAGTCGCCTAATCAACATTTCGGCGACCCGTGACGGGAAATATGGAATGAAACTCTGCAAGCTAGCGTCTGATGGATTTCCGTGTAAACGAACTTGGAGCAGCGACATCAATCTATTACATCATTCAATAATCAGTATATAAGTAAACTAAAATTGTACAATAAACGATCACAAAATATCTATATCTCATTCAAGTCGTTACTCTGCCCAAATTATTACTGAATATCAGTCTCTCATCGCAGATTAAGATTTTCTACAATTTCATCCATCTTAGTCTCCTACCGCAGACTAAGATAATTCACAACTATTCAACATTTGAATATTTGGGAAACGAACCCAATATTTACATGGTCCTTCGAGCATTTCACTGAACCAGAGGCGTCGTGATCCATTCAACTACTACCTACTGCCAAAATCTACAGTCCACAAACAACCATGGATGCCAAAGCCACTGAACAAATCGAAACCGGTAAGGCCATCAGAATGCTGTTTACCAATATGAAGCAAGATTTTCAAGACACAGTGAGCCTTATGTTGGAACACGATCCAGAGAATTAGAAACACTATGGAATCGATTCTACACTACTCACGAAGAGCTCCTAAACAAACTCCCAGAGGACCACACTTACTTGAAAGAAGGCTATCACAGAAGCGCCGAAAGTCCCTACCAAGAAGCCATTCTGCTCCTAGACAAAATACAATCAAACCTAAATGAACAGACTGCACAAGAGGCAGCAACTCCGTTGATAAAATCCCTACGTATCAATCTTCAAATGCTGAAGGATGAAATAGAAGAAATCAACGAATACTTTTCTACTGACCACTCGATCACCTTCAACAAAATCCGCCAACAATCTCTGACGAAAAAATGGGAGAAACTTGAAGAAGCTCATCGGTAAATTATGCCCAGTCCCGAAGTTGCGCAATACAATTCCGAAGTCCTAAAGAAGGAGAGGGTCAAATACCTACAAACTCTGGCAAATTTACAGGGAAATTCAAACTCAGAACGAAAATTCAACGTGCCAATACCCAATCCATCCATTCCGACATTTGACGGGAACTACGAGTCATGGCAAACATTCAGAAATATTTTCGTCAAAGGAATACATAGAAATAAATCGATAGGTGCTGCTCAAAAAATGCAGATCCTGAAAACAAACCTCTGAGCGGAAGCCAGCAAAATTGTTCAACATCTCAGCATCACCAATGCAAACTACGATGACGCCTGGAAACTGATTGAAAACCGATACAACAACGAGCGAATAATTTTTACGAAATATCTAGACAACATACTGAATCTTCCAACGCTAACCTACGAATCGGCATCAAGCATCAAAAAACTGCATGACACAGAAGTTGAAAGTCTTCGTGCCATAGAAACTCTAGAAATAGATACATCAACTTGGGGTCCACTCATCGCACATATCCTGAGGATTCAGATACCAAAAGGCTCTATGAACAGACTCTTGAGAATCCAAAAGAAATACAAGAGCTCCATTTCACCACATCATTCCTTGAAAAGAGATTCCAATCACTGGAGGTCATGAACATTTCGACAAAAAGATCCGATCCAACGAAGAATTCCAACAACAACTATAACGTCAAACAAGCATGGCCAATACGGAGCTATCATCTACAAGCCTAAAAATGCGTGTGCTGCAACGAAAACCGTCATCCCTTATATCGTTGCGGACAGTTCCGGAAATTATAAGACAATGATAGAAACTCATTCATACGAAAAAACAAAATCCGCAAAAATTGTCTAGGACATCTAAACGATCAAGAATGCCAAAGTAAGAAAAAATGTTTTAAATGCCAACAAAATCAAAACACTCTATTACATTGGGACATAAAACCTACCTCAAGTTCAACGAACGCAAAAGTGATATCACCTATTCAAAGATATTACACTTCTACCTACGGCATATGCTAACTTTTTGGCGGCAAATAGATCATATGTCACTCTCAGATGCCTCGTAGACCAAGGTTCAATGGCATCGCTCATAACAGAAAGTGCTGCTCAACTTCTAAGACTACAACGATCAAAACAGCATGCTGAAATCACTGGAATTGGGTGCGGGGTGGCCGAACTTTCCAAATGGAAACAGAATCCGTATTATGTCCTCGATTTTCAAGCAATTTCCAAGCTCCGGTGGAGTTACTCATTTTTTCAAGGCTCAGAGCCACTCTGCCAAGGGTAGAAATAGATAGTCACTCTGACAACGATTGGGAACAAATACTCCTAGCCGATCCACATTACTACAAACCGGGGAGTAGATATGTCTTCACAAATCATGTTGGATGGAATAAAAAAAATCCGAAAACGGTATATTGGCACAAAATACCGAATAGGGATATATACTATCAGGCAGCACGAAAGAAGCTGGGCCATCATTTGAAATAATAAGTCTCGTTACGAAGGTCGATCAAGAATCACAACTCGAAAAATTCTGGGAATTGGAAGAAGTCAAATCAGAAAAACGAACATCTCCGGATGATGAGTACTGCGAATCATTTTATCAACAAACAGTTCAACGTAATCAAGAATGTGTATACACTGAAAATTCCCATCAAGGACAATGTCAACAAACTAGGTCAATCTCGCATCAAAGCCATAGCACGTCTACTTCAACTCGAGAAGAAATTTGATACTGATAAAAGGCGCGATTCTGATTACACACAATTTATGAAGGAATATCTTGATTTGAATCACATGGAGAAGGTCGATCCATTTAGAAGAAATGCCGGAGTTATTCGATGCTACATACTACACATGGCGGTGGTAAGAGAAGACAAAGGTATAAGGGTGGTTTTCGATGGTTCCTCAAAAACCAGTATAGGAATCAGCCTAAATGATATTCTTCATACTGGACCGACAATACAACAGAATCTACTTGATATTGTAATTCTTTGGAGAAAATACAACATTAACTGCCGACCTGGAGAAAGAGTATCGACAAGTCAGATTATCCCCAGAAGACAAGCCACTACGCGCCATAGTCTGGAGATTTTCGAAAGATCAACCCATTGAAGAATACGAACTGAATACTCCGACGTACGGCACATCTCCAGCAGCTTTCCTCAGCATCAGAACAATGCATCAGCTAGCCATGTACGAAGAAGAAAACTATCCAAATGCAGCGTACATAAGACGAAACATGACAGGAGCCGAAAAATTCGAGGAAGCTTTCCAAATTCAAGAAGAAATGAAAACGCTCATGAAAAAGATTAATTTCAACTAACGAAAATGGAAAAGTACAATGCCCATCGAAATACGCGAAAATTAAAACGAAACTGCAAAGACACTGGAAATTTACTGGTCCCCTCAATTCGACACCTTCCAATACAAAATAGACATCGGAAAAGGATCAAACATTACAAACAGAGGAATTCTCTCGGAAATAGCATCACTTTACGACCCATTAGGATTACTTGCCCCAGTATTCGTCAAAGCAAAAATTCTAATGCAAAACGTCTAGAAGGAAAACTTGAATTGGGATAAAAAACTACCGCAAAATCTAATTTCGTAATGGATAAAATTCAAAGAAGGATTATCCAGCATTGAAAAAATCAAAGTTTTACCATGAGTAGGAAGCACTTCAGCCCGGCGAATTGAACTACACGCATTCTGTGATGCCTTTGAAGCAGCATATGGCACTGTTATCTACATAAAGTCCATCGATGAAAATCAAATACTACATATTACTCAACTTGCTGCGAAGTCGAAAGTAGCTCCCATCAAAGAGAAGGAAACTCTAGCCAAGGTGGAACTTTGTACAGCCAGTCTCCTAGCCAACATTGTAAAGCGAACTATTACGGCCCTGCAAATGAAACCTATCTGCGCGTGGACGAATTCTACTATCGTACTCGTATGGATAAGAGGAAATCCGAGTAAATGGCAGACTTTCGTTGCTAATCGAATCAGCGAAATACATAAATTAATTGGGAAAAAATGCTGAAATCACGTAAAAGCACAAGAAAATCCTGCCGACCTAGTTTCGAGAGGGCAATGAAAATGTGAAAATGTCGTACTACGTGCCAAAATCGAAAAAAATTCTGATAAGAACGAAGGGAGGAAAAAAGAAAAGACAGTTGTCGCATTCAAATCAATAGATGAAAATTTCGAGCTACTAACTAAATTCTCATCATGGAGCAAAACAATCAAAGTAACTGCATAAGCCTGAGATTCATGAAACATTGTCAAGGTCAAAAACATGGACATTATTATCCCAACTCAGAAGAACCTCGCAACAGCAAGCGGAAATTAATAGAGCACGTTCAGAAACATGCCTTCAATCAAGAAATAATGGAACTTCAACGAGATTCAAAAATAAATGGAAAAAGCTATCTGTTGAACCTCAACCTTTTCATTGAAGACATATAATCTACTCAGAGTGGGAGGACGGCTCGAAAACCGTATCCTTCAATTGAGTGAAAAACATCCTGCCATTCTACCTTATAAAAGCCATATCACAGATTTGATAGTAAGAGATGCTCATGCTCGCACCTTACATAGAGGTAACCAAGCAACCCTCGCTTACATACGGAGAGAATTTTGGATATCACGAGGCAAAGACAAAGTTCGCCAAGTTCTCCAACAAATGCACGACCTACGCTTGTCAAAAGGCAACCACACTCACTCAACAAATGGGACAACTGCCATCACCCCGTGTCACACCATCGCAGCCGTTAGTGTCTTAACAACAAATGCCTTCTTAACGGCATTCCGTCGTTTTACGCCCAGAACAGGACTTTGTACAGATATCTACAGTGATATTGGTACCACTTTCATAGGAGAAAAACTATCCTCGAAAAGGAGTTGCGAAAGGAGATTCAAAAGGCTAATTTCCCGGAAATAATAACCTCAGAATCGATAAACTGGCACTGGCTGCCTCCAGAAAGCCCACATTTTCGAGGAATATGGGAAGCAGGCCTCAAATCAATGAAGTACCACCTAAAACGTGTCATAGGTGATGCTACACTAATCTTCGAAGAAATGACCACACTACTGTGTCAGATAGAAGCAAGTTTGAACTCCAGGCCACTACTGCCACTAGATAACCATCCAAATCTATCAACAGTACCGACACCAGTGCACTTCTTCATTGGGCGAACAATTTTCCAGATTCCAGATGTCAATCCACACGCCGAATCAAACAAATTAGTAACAAATAGATGGAAACTTATTCAGAAAATGAAACAAGACATATGGAGAAAATGGTCTTCTAATACCTTTCTCAGCACCAACAACGAACTAAAGGGCAACGAAAGCAAGAGAAACCCCAAATCGGCGACATCGTATTGATTATATTGGGTTATATCGTCAATAAAGCATCTTTTCAGATGAGGACAATATCAAAGCAGTCACGTACCACTAGATGGTGCATCGATTGTCTTCTGTTATCGATTGGGAAAAGCGAATGCTGGTCAGAAGACACCCATTAAAGTAGTACTTAATAACGAGGAAATCGAAACTGAACTAATCAAAGCTCAAAAAATAAAAAACTTAAGATTTGGAACTTGACTTGAGAGAAAATTCAAGCATTTTTGCCGACTATGATTTGACAAAAAAAAACAGGAACTGTATGCGAAACTAAGGAGATTAAAACAAAATAATAAAATAAAATATGCATCGATAAATAACGAAGGGATAATTCGAAAAAAAATTGAAGAGACTAAGGTTATTGAGATCAAAGGAGAAGAGGATTTGGAAAAATTTCCCATGTTAGGACATTGAGTATTGCATATATGAATATACGAAGTTTAAATAATAAGCTTGAGGATGTGCAATTGATTTTGGACTACAACCAGGTGGATGTTTTTGTGCTAAGTGAAACATGGTTATACCGCAATCCGGTAAAAGACTGAATATTTCGGCTACTCCTCAGTGCATTCTTGTAGGAACACCAAGGGAGGTGGGTCTGCTATTTATTTAAGAGATGAGGTAAGGTACTCTGAATATTGTTTTCAATCTGATTTTTATCCAATTGATTTAGTTGCAGTTACATTGCATGTCTTTGATCTAATTGTTTCTGCTATGTATAACCCTCCTGATGGATGATATTTGAGGTGAGTTTCAAAATAAGGATGTAATGATTATTGGCGATATGAATATTGATCTGTTAGATAACACATCAACAAGTGTGAGTGAATAAAGGAATGCAACAAAAATGAATGGATTCAAAATAATGAATAGAATCAGCGAGGAATATGCAACACGCATCACAGAAACTTCAAAGACCCTAATTGATCATGTAATCTCAAAACGAAAGAAAAAAAATATTAGTGTTAGTATAGACATAAGGCCTTAAATGCATTCGGATCACGAATGGATGAGTATTACATTGCATAAAACTGTAGCGAGAATAAATAATGTTAAAGGTAGTGTAACGAGAAGTTCTTGATAAAAACAAAATCAAATCATGTTACAGAATGTAATATTGAATCCTTTGAACAACTGATAGTAGTGATGAATGATTGTAAATTGAAATCAACAAGGAGGTTTCAATAAAAATAAAAAATACCAACATGTGGATTACTCAAGAATTCCTGCAGCTGCTGAAAGAAAGAGATAAAATATACCGATTGAAATACTAAATCCGCAAGACTAAAATTCAGATCTTGAACTTAAACAAATGAAAAACAAAATAGCTCATGATAAATTAAAATTCAAAATTAATATTTTAATAAAGAACTAAATAAGGCTTGTACGGATTAACGAAAGCCGTGTCGAATAATAAATGAATTAAAACCATCTAAAAATAATAAAAATCATAGAGAAATAAGAATGTTAGAAATAAATAACGAATATATGACCGATCCTATAGAAATTATTAATGAATTCAATGAATATTTTGTTGGTGTTGGTCCTGCTTTAATACAAAGAGAAATTCATAATCTCAGTTCATTATTTTTGACAGCTGAAGATGAATACGATATGAAAAAATCTCTTTTGGAAGTGAAAGCTGGCACTGCAGCGGGCTACGGTGGAATAAAGAAGTCTGATGTTGACTGTATTTCTACGGAAGTATTACCTTTATTATGTAAGTTGATTAATAATTTCATACAATCAGGGGAATCACCTGATATTCTCAAAATTATCAAACTAATACCGATTCATAAGAATGGATCCCAAGCTCAAACAGAGAACTATAGACCTATATCTGTCGTATTCCTAATATAGTTATAGAAAAAATTCTCCAAAATAGACTACGATCATATATCGAACTATACAACCTTACTGATTAAAATCAATATGGCTTTCTTGAAGAAAGTAGTTCGCAGAGTGCAGTTACAGACTTAATCAACCTAATTTCAGAGATGTGAGATGAAAACAAATATGTCGTATGTATATTAATAGATCTGAAAAAGGCATTTGATGTCGTTCACCATGAGTTACTTTTGAAGAAGCTTTACTGGATGGGGATAAGAGGTAAAATCTTGAAACTATTGAGGTCTTATTGGAGCGGTAGGCGGCAGGGCATGTCATTAAGCGATTTGTTAAGTGAGGAGAGACATTTTGCCTGTGGGGTACCACAAGGCTCTGCCTTGGGTCCCTTCCTGTTCAAGCTTTACGTCTAAAAATCGCGGGTCTGTATGCTAGATACTTCACATTTTCTGATGACACGATCTTGGTTTACAGCGGGGCTGATTTGAAAATACTTGAGCAAATTATTAACAAGGATCTTTTGAAGTATAATGCTTGGCTTGTACAAAATAAACTTAAAGTTAACACATCGAAAACGAATTATATATTACTTATGCAAAAATGAACATGAGGAAGTTATTGAGTTAAAGATAGGTGACTGTACCATTAAAAGAGTGGACAGTTCTAAATATTTAGGTATTACAATTGATGCAAAGCTGAACTGGCATACGCACTATGAAGATCTCTGTAATAAAATTATACTTATGATTGGAGCAATATTTCGCTGCCGTTAATACCTTGATGATGAATCTAAATACAGGATTTATAATGCCTACTTTGTTGCTTAGATAAGATATTTCATAACAATCTGATGAAATTGCTCAGATACTTTATTCAGTAAATTTCAGAGGCTACAGAATAAATTCTTGAAAGTATTGTTCAATTTGAATTACAGAACTCCCTCAGGTGAACTATATTTATAATAGATTAAAACTTCTATCTTCAAAGTCCTTGCTGCAATTTCAGCAGTATGAACAAATTTATAGAGTAACAAGATCAAATCATAAACTGAATACGTCTCCATTGAAAAATTCTCAAATACATGGTTATGATACCAGGTCTAGCCAAAATCTTCACTTACACTTATGTCCAGTGAGGACCCAGGTTGGTCTGAACAATCCTATAAAAAAGTGCTCGCAAGCGTATAATAGTTTATCTAAGAGATCAAAAACAGTAAAAATCTCAAACAATTCATAAAAAAACTGAAGGAATACTTGATGAACCATAGGCAACTTAATGCAGAATTCAACTCCTGAAACAGCATTGCTGGAGTGGAGTATTTGCCCGAGAAGGATTGTTCGACTAGCTCATTTGTTAGTGATTTATTCCCTATTGAGTTACATTAGTTAAGGCATAAATATTCGTAGTTTGTACTTTTTTCATTCTGGGTAATAACTGAAATAAAACTCTCTAAATCCAAATCAGTCAAAGATATCCTGAGTTTTGATAACAAGGCACGAACGTATTAGTCAATTTCATATTCGCCTAGCGCAAAAATACTTTCTTCTCATCATTTCGATCCTCTGCAGGGAATTGGCAGCTGAGGCTTTTCAGAAAGAGCGAATCAGGAAATGCTGTAAATACTACTCTCAACTAGTAGAAACTTCAGCAAATACATCTAAGCAATCGAGAACAAAAATTCCGTTCCTAATAGTTGGGTAGCTCCCCAAGAGCATGGATATCCCTTATCAATACTCAACATCCTATCATCGCTCATGCAATGGCATTGCAGATCGATTCAACAAAACGGTTGTGAACAGCTGATCTTTTTTTTTTAACAGCCGTAACAGATTAGGACGAATACCTACCCCGTGTAGATATTGATTAGGTTAGTTTGTCGACGTCAGAGAGTCAACCCTCTCCGCAGAAGAAATTCTCTAAAACTTGCTATCTCGGGTTAACTGCAATGAGCTGCGTCAACGAGTTCTCAAAATGAGTCGCATCGTAGTCGAGAACATCCATATTAGACACGAATTAGAGCAACTCCGCTAGGATGAAAAACATCGGCACGTCGAAAACAAAACCGAAGACTTCACTTTTCCTAAAGAATCATATAACGTAGTGAAAAACTGATTTTCAAATGGTTTGTCATATACAATTTGTAAAATGTGATATATAGACTATGAAACATGGTAACGACGCAATCTTCAAAGAAGGAAATTATACGTGAGAAAAGGTCTTCCTTAATTTTGAATATAAATAAATGATTTATAATATAATTTATACTATGATTAACTTCTTCTTCTTTGCATAGAAGCACAAATACAAATATCTGCTAGGAACGTTTGCCATTCTTTGCCTGATATTTTCTGCTATGAATCTACCATTTCCTTGTATGAATAGAGATGAGTATCATTTCACATCCAAGAACTTGAAGAGTTGAAATTATTCCCTAACATCGAATTTTTCTGTTTAGAAATAATTTCGAGTGTCGTCTTCCAGAGCAATTGCTCGAAAAATGCATCCCAACAAGTAATAGATGAAGAAGCTTCAGATTGTGGGATAGTGATCAAGTTCAGAATAAATGCTTTAGTCTCTGAGGAAATGGGGTTGCAAAATAAACTAAATCAATGAATATGTATCTCGAACACCATTGAAAATCTAACTGTCAACCTTTTAAAAGCCAGTTATGCTATCTCCCTAGATTTCGATCAGGCGCAATACTAAGTCCAGAATGTGCCAAAAACTTGTTCATGATATGGTAGGATGAATTAGTCAATTAATATCATTGTCCTATATAATGCCATTAATTTAGATCTATCAGTATCATAAATATAGAACACCACGTATATAATGCCACAGTCAAGAATCTTAACTAAAGTTATTCTTTCAGATAAGCTCCCGAAACTCCTTGGATAGTCCTATAACCCAGGAGCCGAAAACCAAAGTATTATTCGTGATTGTAAACTACTTGTATCAAATTAAGTAATTATAGCAGTAAGAAGTCCAAGTTTGTCACACTTGTCCAGCGATCATCTATTATACATATTCTACCAGCAGCTTGGTCCACTTTGAAATTTTTCATCCTGGACTCTAGAATATCATCCTCCCTAATATCTCTATTTTTCAGTCCCTCATATCAAGTTAAATACTAATATCGCTCATTTAAACTTAACTTCCTCCTGTAACAGATTGAAAAAAAGACACAATATAGACAATATATCAAAATAGGTATATAAGATATATCATTTGGAATATTATTCTCAACCTCTGGGATTTTCTTTCCTTCTCTTCTGAAAGATCAAGAATATTTTTCTTTAGCATCTAATAAATTTAGTAGGGGCTACTCAAAACCTAATTTCCCACGACAATATGCTTCTTCATATTTCATCTTCTCTTTTTTGGGGTCCACCTTCCTACAGAACAAATAATGCCATTATGCAAATCCAACAAAGGTGACTCAAGAAATATGCATCTGTTGAGATATGATCATCATGAGAATAGTGTATCAAGGTATGTATCATTTGATCATTTTGTAAGTCGTATGTATGATCTTGCTTCTCATGTGAATTATTCTTTTTTCAATTATGATCGGTTGGTTGAAAGGATATTTATTATATACACCATGTGTTTCTTCTGTTTTTCTCTTTTAATTTTCAGATTGCTGCCGTCTCACTACCCTTAGAAGATCTGCTTAAAATGAGGAATGAAGGGTAAACACAATATTTCTGGTTATACTTTTTGATCACAACACACTCGCAGATTAGTTGTAACTAATGTGAAAGCGACAAGGAGAACAAGATTTTCGTCTTCTTCTCTCTTGAGTCATTACAACATCACGTATGGATCACCATTCTTTTCACTTTTCCTGAGCATACACTTAAGAGGTGTTAGTCCATTATACATAGTTTGGTTTCGTCACATCGTGTTTTTGACTGACATCGAAATTTGTCATTATGGCATCAATTTACGTAGTCCTTCAATTTTGGAGTTGCCAGAGTTGGGTGCAAGAATCAAATGCCATATGTCCAAAAAGGATTTGAACATAGAATACTAAGGTAGGTATTTGATTTAAAAGTGAGAGCTTAGTTTATTCTCAACTCTGAAGTCTCATTAACCATATAAAAATAATATTATTTCAATCAAATGTTACCACAATTAAGAGTCAGAGCAAAAAGATGGTCAATTTCTTTCACCAAATATTTTGATGCTTGATAAGTGAGCCTATATCTGAACTTCAGAGGACCCTTCGTTAATCGAAGAGTACAAAACAAAAATGGAAGGTTTGGAAGTCAATAATTGCTTAATGAGTATGTACAAACTATTTTCTCAAGAACATACCAAAGTAAAAAATATGAATGATAAAGTTAATGACAATATGCATATTTTATTTTTCTCACTTCAACCCGTATAATATAGTATGAGTATTCTTGAAAATAAATATGGAAACATTTTGATACAAAAGAAAAATCTTCGGAGTAAATGAAATGTAAATCATTCAAAGTACAGATGCATGTGAACCATTAGAAATGATTCTTTAAATATTATAATAAACATTAACTAACGAGAGAATAAACGAGACACTGATAAATGAAACACTTTAAAATTTGCTATAAATCAATACCAACGATGTATATGATATTCATCAATCTAAGTATGCGCTTGTGTGAATTTTACATATTTTTCTTTGTTGAATATTCTATTCATTTTCACAATAATATTACATTTTTTTAGGAGGCGAAAGGAACACTATAAGAGTGCTTCAGTCGTCGAATTTTCAAATAACTCGATCGTTTTCCTTTCAAGTTGAAAACTTTTTGCATTCTCACATTCTCAAATCTGATAGTTCCTTGAAGACACCCATTTCTCTAATACTTCCATAATGTTTCTTTCCCAATAAATGATTTGAATAATTTGGATCACTCCTAGGGTAACATCTAAGTATTTAATTCAATGATTAATTCGGTGGATTTTCCTCCAAAGACAAAAATTTTCGAATCTTTTTCCTTCTGTCAAAACTGTTTTCGTTTGAATTGTTTTCTCATAAGCAACACCTCCAGTTCGCTTAAAGAGTCTTTCCAAACTATCTATGCACGTCATTTTCAGATAATATGCTGCATAAATTTGCGAAGCCAATAAACTATTCCTTGGAAAATTTCCTATGACATATGGCATGTTTACTGCTCCTCAGTATTTGGTCATAGTCCTTGCTAAGAAAGAGAATCAATTCCAAATTACGAAAAATTTCGAAAAATAAATTAAAAAACTCAAAACAGAAAATTAATTAAACATACTGAAAATGAACCATGTGAAGATGAAAATGAAAAAAGTTTGAAATAAACAATATAAGATCAAAATTGAAAAATCGAAAGTCACAACTTATCACCCGGAAAGCATAACTTTTCACATTGAATTGTGATAATTATGATTTTTAACGTAATTTCGATACACAAATAAATGAAATGAAAAATATATTTTTCATGAATCTGTTGAAAATATGTATAGCAAAACAAGTAGATTTCAATAAGTAATGGAATGGTGTTCCTTTGTAGTCATGAAATACAGGATGGTTATTTAAATTTATCACAAAGAGTGATATGTTTCAAAGAATTCGAGAAACATTCCATGATACAACTCTGGTTGATCTCAGTAGCGGAAAGAGAAATTTCATTCGTCAAATTGAAATAAGTCTCAGATATTGTTCATAGTTAGATCTTATTTCAGAATTTTAGTTCAAAATATGATAGGATTATATGAAAAGACGAAATTGAAATAGAAATTCATTTTCCAATCTGAATGAATTAATTTCGGTTGTGTGTTTGCCTCCATTTTAAGGATACTCGAAATGAGAAAATAACGAGAACCAATACTAAACAAATTTTACGTTACAGAACTGTTTGGCAGTATCAGTTAGTTGGATATTGTTTATGGATAATAGGTTTTATCAGAATAATTGAGTGGAAAGCTTGAGATTCTAAGATGATTGAAGTTATATTCTCACTAAATCAGAAACTGTTGATTCAAACAAGGTTCAGTTAAGACTTATTGTGATCAGAAAAATTGCATATTCTTTCGGTTGCGCATTTTCAAGAATGATGGGAACATTATGTTTCTCATTTAAAAATCATAACTTTGATATTAAAAAGTTGTAAAAGAATGTTCTGTATAGTTGATCATAATTTAATGACAAACAGAAAATTAGCACCTAACTTTTTCATATATATTTGTTCAAAATATTCAACGGGAATGAAGTTGAGGACGAATGGATAACCATTTCAAATACATACATCTCATTATTCAATAGTGAAGTTGAACAGAACACCTAATTAGGGGCTGTATTTCTAATGCCAACCTCTTGTCGTCATACTGATGATAACTGCAATGAATGGTTGCAAATAAAATTCATTCTATGCCTATTTTCTTTGTGAAACAAATTAGTGTCAAACACGAAACACGTTAATACCTCTTATAGAATGTCTCAATTTAATCGAATCAATTTATCAATTTATTATAATTGTTAATAATTAATACATTAAATATGATCATCCAGAAAAATTTTGGGCTCACACTTATGGCAATGGATAATGTTCAAAATGAAAATGTTTAAAATGCGACACAACGAGTCGTGCAACATTAATTTTTCGATATATGAATCTATGTATTCAGGCATGAATTTAACCTCTAATGGATAGAAGATTGCTGAGAAAAAAATTCAATCTACCCAATAAAAAACCGAAACGAAGAAGTTACAAACAACGTAGAATATGTCTTGTGTCATATTCATAATTCAAAATGAAAGAAAATTTTTTTCATCAGTCTATTCCACAGTATCACTTATAGTTACAAGAAATCCTCTTAAATCCTTCAAGCCAGCATCATTTACTTCTTCATAGTAAGGAAGCATCTCAATCTTCTTAACCCATTGTGATATTCTTGGAAATGAACTGCTGTTGATAGGAACGATCATATCCAATCCAGTTACACTTGCTATAATACTCAGGTCAGCAATAGTGAGAGTGTCTCCAGCCATATACTGAGTTCTGTTCAAAATTTCTTCCAAGATTTCATAGGAATCCATAATGAATTTTTTTTCGTATTCTTCAATAGTTCTTCCTCTGTTCGATAAACACTTTTTCTGAAAATTAATGAATATTATATAAAACATTCGTATGATAATAGTTCATTTTCAAAGTAAATTCTTCTAGCAATATGCACAGTATATGATGAAAAAAAGTTTTTCATATGGAATAAATACTTGAAACGGTATTAGATTTCCACTAATCGATGTTGAATTGCAAATAATTATACAAAAATAGACAAGATATAGTCAATTAACAAAACAGATTTATCAATCAATCGGAATTCTTCAACCTGCCAGAAAAAAGTTAAATAACACTGAATCTGATTATATAATTTTATTTGACGATATGTTAATACTTTTGTCTTTTATAAAAAGTTTTACTAAGAAATTGACAGAAGTTGTTCAACATTTGAATTTTTACTATCCATTGATTGAACCGAGGCGCGTTTCACTATACAGTAGATTCTTTAGAATCGTAAGAAGAAGCAATAGTGCAGTGAAATGCGCCGAGATTTAATAAGTTGTTGCTGAGTTTCCGGAAAGTTTTTAATTATTTTATTTAACTTTTTTGAATAAAATGCAAACCTTATGGGACATAGGGAAATGAAAAATTGAGTTTCAACTTCAAGTACAATCAAATTAATGAACATTGATATACTTCTACGCTCAAATATCCACCAATCGTAATAACGCGTTCACAGAATTTGGAACTCAAGAAGTCGATTTTCACACTCTTCTGACATAATCTCGTGGGGATATCTAGCCCCTGCAATTAACCGAAATTTCAACGTGTCAATGTGACTCTACATTGATTTTCAAGAGCAGTCATTTTCATGAAAGAAAAAAGAAAAACCAGTGGCTCTACCAGCATGAATACAATACTATAGCTACAGTAGCAGTTCTCGAAGCACCTGAATGCTTATAAAATGTGTAATGCAACGGACTGTACAAACTTCGAAGATGGATAAGGGATACTAAGGAGACTCGTTGATGGTGTTCCAAAATATAGTTAAGCTCATTCAATCGCGAAACTGGACTGTTTAATGTATCTGTACCGAATTTTGTCTCCATCATAACTATCGAATCGTTAGTTTCTGCAGACTTATGAAATATTTCAGAACTCTACTGAAAACATTAGTTTTAATCTTTATAGGTATTACAGGCACCATTTACATTTTCTCAAATTTCATACTTTTGATGAATCAAAAGATATAACATGCGTTACGGTACTGTTCAGGATTGATAATTATTTGCTAACTTTGTTGGACTTTTAATTATACTTCAGCATTTAAAAGGTATTTGGGCCGATGTTCGAATGAAAAATATTAGGAATCATTAGAATATTAGGAAAATATGATTAAATTTACCTCATGGCTGAGGAACCTGAGAGAGTGGTTTGGATGCACTTCGAACCAAATTTTTAAATCGGCCGCTTCTAAAGTAAAAATAGCGATGATGATTGCCAACCTTCGACTCGGAAATGGCACTTGAAGAAGAAGATGATTAAATTTGGTAGTAAGGGTTTTGAATGAAAGTATTCACGTTAATATAAGTCAAATTTTCCTTTTCACATGATTAATAAATTACTAAATTGATAAATTATAAACAGATTATTCCAAGACGAAAGATCGGAAAAATAGAAATACCATAACACATTGTAACTATAAGGACTCAAACAAAATATGAATCAAATAGAAGGCTTCTAGTTCGATGAAGACATGATAGGAATATCCCAATACTCACCATTTTCTTTCCTGGGCAAACGATTTTTCGCTATAACGCTTTTGTAACCTACGTGCTTGTAAATAACCTAATATATTCTAATACAAAAAAAATAGGAATAAGAATCAACGAAATCTCCAAGAAAAAAATATTCACAACAGGTGTTTAAAACTACCTCCTCCCTTTTCTATACATTTTCAACTCTAATTATCAATTGCCCTTGCTTCACGGATCATGTCCGGCTGATTTCGTATTTTATTACATGCTTCAGTGATTCTTTCAATAAAGTGTTGTCTAACTACGGTTTCATCATTTTACACTAAGGATTTCAAATAACCCCGTAAAAACAGTCCAAGTATGTGAGACCAGGTGACCTGATTAGCCAGCTGTGAGATCCATCTCTACCAAATCAGTGCATTGGAAATGTTCAACTGATCCATAACTTATCTGGTATTATGATCCAGGGCACCGCCGTCTTTATTACCTGTCTATTCCGGATCAGAATTGATAATTCATTCAAGATTAAGTTCTAATAAGTTTCCCCAGTTAATTGGAGAGGCAAAATAAATGGTCCTAGCAAGTGATTATTATAAATTCCACACCACTCATTCACGGAAAATCCTCCTTGACACATGACATGTCTCGTTGTTCTTGTATTGTCTTTTACCATACATGAGAGTTTTGTTCATAAACAATGCCTTCCTTTGCAATCTTAGCTGTCTCGTTAATAGAATTTTATAGATGGCAGAACAATTACGTCGTATTTATCTACGAAATTGTAACGTAAAGATTTCTTCTCCTGGTTTATGTGTTTGGAAAGGCTGCGGATGAAATGTATTTCTTAGAGCCTTTCAAACTCTAGAATGGGAAACAACTACTCTTGTTGTCCGTCGAACGCTTATATTAGGTTTTGTTCAATAATTTCAACATTATCATTATCTGGCATTCACGAAAGCCATTCTGTGTATCTTCTATGATTAGAAGGCGAAGCACCGTTTTCTCTCAAGTATCGGTAAACGTATGAAAGCGTTTGGTGGATGTGAATTCTCCTATTCAGGTATCCAGGTATCTTCTGTGTTATTCCCTTACTGCTGAATATGCATTAAAATTTGCAAAACCATATACCAACATGATAACATATTCCGTATTGGTGAAAGGCAGCATTCATACGGATTTGAATGATAAATGGATCACTTGTTGAGAACTATGAATTATTTTCATTCAATACTTAATAAGTTATAAGGTCATGGCATAGAGCAATATAACAGGTTTGTGTCGCCAAAGTCTTCTTGATAAAACGCATGGGATAAAAGAAGTAATGGAAAGCACTATATGAAAATTATGGTATTTTTCGGATCTTGCGTATTTGAATAATTGAATAATCATGATAAATAGAAAATTCTACATATGTTAATGTGAAGATCTCCTTTCAGAACTACCCTTATTAAAGTTTTTCTTCTTGTGTTTTAATAATTCCTAATGGTTTTTCATACGAGAAACGACTACTAAATATTTTCCATTCATTTGATCAATAAAGTATAATGAAATGCAAGAAAACTTTTAGATAATTCTCTATCCTGAACAGGACTGTAACGCTTATCGAGCAAGTAACATATCATTCTGATTCACCATGAAATTCCTCAAATAAATGTGACAGTTCAGCTGCAAATTCTGATAGGTTCCGACAAAATATAAAAATTCAGAAAATTTCATATACAGCTCTAAAATATTTCATACGTCTGTAGAAATATTTCAAAACGTATACAGTGAACACCACAATAACTGCTTATTACTAGTGTCGTATCCTGAACAAGACCGAATCGTAAGTGCAATTGTTCTAGTATTATTGTTTAACTCGTAAATCAGTAAATCCCTCGTGGTTCCAACAAAATATGAAAATTCTTCTGGAGTCCTGTACAAGATATGTTTCGCGTATGACGAGAAAACTAATATTTTCAGTACGTGTCTGGAATAACAATTGATATATCTTTAGAAATGTTATCCAAATGCATGCTGTGAACACTCTTACCTATGATGAGAATCGATCTAACTACTAAATTAACTTAATTACCTTTTGAAGCTTCATTTCCGAATCTCCTTGGTGCGGCTACAACCTCCCCCCCTACGTTTAACGCTATACAGTCCCTGGTGAAAAACCTTGTATATGACCAATCATATACCTTGTTCTGTCAAAAATACAAAATATGATGAAAACTTGGAGTTAATGCTTCTGAAGTCCACCAAATTGAAACTGTACATATTAATGCATAGTTTGTTGTAGATAGCTCAGTGATAGCTTTTTAAGAGTGCATTTATAGTTGAGGATCTACCCCATCAGGACGTTATTAAAAAACCATCATGTTCTCAAAAACTAACTGAAGAAAATTATCAAGCCTCTTATCAGTATTTTCATCGTAGAGAATTACGAAATTAATTTGCGAAGAATCTTTCTACATTTCTTATAGCTTATAAATAATTAATTTTCACAATTTTCAGGATAAGTTTATTGTAATTTCATTGTATTGTTTTTTACCAAAATTATATGAATGATATTCACAACGGTAGTATGGTAATCATCAATAGGGTCAAGCATCGATCAAGCCAATATGACTTAAAAAGGAAAACAATTGTTCTTGGAAAAAAAAACTTCGACATGAATAATCTGTATTGTGCTTGAAAATGTTGTTTTTATAGTTTTCCATGCAAGTGAGTTTATCTTCGTTTTAGAAAGCAATCAAAAGATCTCTATTATGACTATATGACTAACTTCCAATAACATGAAAGCTGGCTCCGTGGTGTGGAGGCTAGGTCGTCGACCTCTTTGCAGAGTTATCTGAAGTGAATCCCCACTAAGTCCATCTTTCGGAGGAGATGTAATGCCCTCGGTCCTGTCTAACAGAGATGTGTTGGACACTGAAGATACCTTCCCTGGACACGAGAGGGGTTCGGAAAAATTCCTGGGTTCGTGCGGTGACATTCTTCCCCGGCGTGTCATTTGCCGAAAGGCAGAAATACAGCACGTTGAAGTATCAAAAAAAATAACATCAAAAGTGATCAAGTATCTTACCAAATTTCGTAGAATGAAATAGTTATCTCCAGCAACAGCATTGCGAGGTAATATATAGGATAAGAAACATTAATTATGAATATGAAAACGTAAAACTAAGGATACTTCCATATGAAGGACATTGAATCTGTAAGCACCTTCGAATGCCTGAGTATTCTAACTTTCTGCACCGCCGACATAAGGTTTTTGTTCGTTATAAAGTATTATTCTCTCTTTGTATAGAATTTCTACTAACTAGACCCAAACCGTATAAAGGTATTTGAAGAGAAAACCAGAATAGGAACTGCATAAAATTGAAGTTACGGAAAAGAGATTTCGCTAATGTGATCACTGAAGATTTCATTTTTGTTCGAACGGTATTGTATTTATAAAGTAAAAATCTACTTCAGCAATTCATTTTGCAGTAAAAAGGGTGTCCCAATTTTCTATAAAAAAATCTTGGGTGGTTTTTTCAGATTGGAAGACCACTTTTTTGTTCAAGATTCAGGAGCGGCTTAAACTCTGCTATAATGTCTTTTAGTAATAAGTTACTTTGGTGAGTAGTTTCGTCACAATAATTTCTTTCCTTAAAATTTCATGAAAATAAGCTCTTACATTATAGCATACTCCTTCGGCCAGACAGGACGAATACTTTTTCCTTTCGTTTTCTCATTGCCAAGAATAGCTTTATCGATGAATTGAAATAGATTATCCTCATTTCATACAGAAGTGGCCCAAAAACATTATTGAATATTGTAATTTTGAAAATATAATATCTTGATTTTTCAGATGGAACACCGAACACCTTGTATTTTATTATTCATATCAACGCATAAAATATTGTGCTTTATTTTTGCAGAAGTAAACTTATCTTTAACTTCGATCATTTTCGAAATATTCTATCATTTCTGAAAACTTTTGATGAAAATTCTACAAACAGTATCGAACTCATCAACATGCATCATAATTTGCACAATTTTTTCTTTCTTTATGTGATGATTCAAGTAGTAAAAAGCCTAAACAAGATAATTCTTTCAACGAATGATAGAATCAAGATTATCAAAACGTAGATCGAGGTAAGTGTTGACATTTTTTTATTTGTGCCTTCTGTCAAATGTCCGGACATATCATATTCTGCATTTTACATGGTAAACTTATCAGTGTTTCCTTATTTAACATTGTTACAGTGAGGTTTGAACCCAATTTTCTCAATTGACCGCCATGAAGTTCTCCAAAGAAGAAATGGTAGATATAATTTTTATTCTGGGTGAATGTGATATATATAACCTAAAATATTGTGCTATATTCTTGAAGAAGTAACCTTTCTTATCTTTATCTTCGATCATTTTCGAAATATTCGATTATTTGTAAAAATTTTGATGAAAATTCTACAAACCGTATCAAACTCATCAACATGCATCATTATTCGCACAGAAGTTTTTTTGTAATGATTCAAGTATTAATAAATGAAACCTAAACAAGATAATTCTTTTAACGAATGAAAAATCAAGACAATTAAAACGTAAATCGAGGTATTTGTTGACATTTTTTTTTATTGGTGCCTTCTGTCAGGTGTCCGGATATATCATACTCTGCATTTTAATTGGTGAACTTAATAGTGTTTCGTTATTAAATATTGTTAAAGTGAAGTTCGAACCCAAATTTCTCGATTGACTGCCATGAAGTTCTCCAAAGAAGGAATGGTTGATATGATTTTTATTCTGGGTGAGTGTTATAGAAATTCTTTGTTGGCAAGTAGAGTTTATGCACAAAGGTTTCCTGATAAGTGGCATCCTGATGCAAAATGCTTCAAAAACTTCTAATTAGATTTATCGAAACGGGTACTATCGCTCACAAAAAACATGAAAAACGAACTAGTCATCAGTTTTGTTGATAGTGACAGTGGACCCATATAAAAGACAGAGAGAGATTCATCAGTTAACAGATATAAGTCAAATGTCCGTCCAGAGAATCTGGAAAGTGAATAAATTTCATGCATATCATGTACAGGTGCACCAGAAACTGAACAATCAAGACTATGAAAATCGAATCAATTCTTGCAATTGGGCAAGTGACAAAGTAGCGGAAAATCTACATATGTTTAGCAGAGTTCTTTTCTCGGAGGAGGCAACTTTCCACAAGAATGGGCTTGTTAACAGGTAAAACTCTCATTATTACTCCACAAATAGATCACCAGCATCGTTGGTCCTTGAATTTATGGGCCGCTATAGTTGATGGATATCTAATTGGGCCGCACTTTTTCGACGGGCACCTTAATAGTGAAATGTATTTAGATTTCTGCAAAATCATCTACCAATGTTACTTGCCGATGTACCAAAGCATATAAGACAAGATTTGTGGTTTCAACAGGATAGAGCACCGGCACATTACTCACATCAGGTTAGGGAGCGCTTGAATCATGTATTTCCAAACAAATGGGTAGGACGTGGTGGTCCTGTTAGATTGCCAGCTAGGTCCACGGACCTTACAAGTCCAGGTTTTTTCTTGTAAGGTTGTATTAAGGACATCGTTTACCAGATTCCTTCTACAACACAGTTGGATATGAGACAGAGAATAGTCGACGCCTTTCAGTCAGTTAATCAGAATATGTTGTCGAGACTTCAACGGTCTCTCCTCAGAAGGATTGAGTTGTGTCAACAAATGAACGGGCAACATTTCGAACACTCATTGAAATATTTCAACACCTTGTAGATCATCTCGTCAAAAACCAATCTATTACGTATTTCATACATCACTACCTTGAAATATGTCCATTTCTCTGATCAAGTATAATGATATGTACTAATAAACTCTGATTTCGCAACCTCTGATATTGTTTATAATTTTTTTATTTCGAAAATGGTCGAAGAGAAAGATAAGGTTAATTTTGCAAAAATATAGCACAATATCTTATGCGTTGACATGAATAATAAAATACAGGATGTTCCATGCGAAAAAATCAAGATATGATATTTTTGAAATTACAAAATTCAATAAGTTTGTTTAGTCACTCCTGTATAAGAAGAGGATAATCTTTTCAATTCATCAATGAAGCTTTCCTTGAGCAATAAGAAAAGGAAAGAAAAAAGTGTATATCCTCTCTGGCGGAAGGAGCATGCGATGATGTAGAGCCTATTTTCATGTTTTTTAACGGAAAAAAAATATAGTGACGAAACTACTCACCAAAATGACTTATTACTTAAATACATTATAGCAGAATTTAGGACGCTCTTGAATCTTCAACAAAAAAGTGGTCTTCCAGTATGAAAAACCTCCCAAGATTTTTTTATAGAAAATTGGGACACCCTGTTTACTTCAAAATAAGTTGCTAAAGTAGATTTTTACCTTCTAAATACAATACCGTTCGAACAAAAATGAAATCTTCAAGACTATACGAGCTACAAAGCACCGCGCCACTGATGAATCACCCAGTATAACGATTTATTAATCTTTTATGGAATATACTTACTAAAACAGACTTTGTTTTGTATGAAATTTTTCAACGTTTGGTGATGAAATTATTGCGTTAAGGGACCTGAAATTTTGCTATATTCAAAGTGTTGGTAGGGCTATATTCGATATCAATTTGTATTGTAAAAAATGTCCAGTATTCCGAAAATGTTACCCAGCCTTCTTTTTTTTACAGTTGTGAACTCTCTGAAACAATGGATATATTCGAACACCTTTAATAAAAATTTTGAGATCTGAGAAACTTGGCTAATATTTAAAATCCACAGTGACTATGGTGATATAATAGAATGCTGAATAATTTGGAACATTAAAGCTTCATCTTATGTTGCAATAAAAAGGTTTAAACCTTTTTATTGCATTTGTATAGCAAAACATCACTTCACATATGGAATTACTCACAATGAACAGACGTAAATATGAAAATAGTGATCCAGTGTCGAAGTGAAGTCTCTGATCCACTATAGCTCTTTTCTTCAAATCTCTTGGATATAGAGAGTCCCCTCTTCCATATTTCGATACTAAATAAGTGATAATTGCATGGCTGTCATAAAGAGCTATATCTTCGTCAACTAAGGTGGGAATAGTATGTTGAGGATTGATCTGAAAAAGTTCGATACAACTTCAAGAATTGGTTATTCCCTAGAGTATTAAGTGTAATAGAAAACAAATTGAGCGGATGAACGTCATCCAGTACAAATGTCGATCACATAATTTTGATTTTTTCCATTTTGCCATGTTCATCAAAAGGGTCAAATGAAAAATTGAATTTTTCGACCAGTCTCTTAGTTGTCCGGAAATTATTCTTCCAAACGTTTCCGGGACTTCAACGACCAGGAAAAAAATGTATGATATACATATCGCTCTTATCGTTATTATACTCAAGCGTAAAAAAAAATGTCACAATATTCTATATTCGTCTACATATTTTTCTCCTGAAAAGTTTTCCACATGAACGAAAACGAACATCAAACAAGGAACCATGTAAGTAAGTCATTCCAACTGTTAGATATATTTCCAGTGATTCAGTTCATTAATTCAAAGTTAGTTTAGATTGATACTGCATACTGATTAATTCAAGATGATATACTATTATACTCAATGCATGTTGAATTGAAATGCTAGAAACCGTTAGAATTTTTTGCTCCAACAAATTGAACTGAATATTTTCGTAGAACACCATTTTTATCGTTCAATTATATACCCCTAAAATACCTTCTATTCGAGCTAACTGTTCGTTGTGGAGAAAAACTGGATGAGTTTTGGGTAAAGTAAGTCTCTTCATTTATGTGCACTCAGGCACTCAAATGTCAAAAATGAAATACAATCTAATCTGTGAAGTAGGTTTTCGAAAGATCATTAATATTATTGTTGAGAGGATGTCGAGACCCAAAGCAATTGACATTTCTATCAGAGCTTCTACCGTACAATAGGTGATGATGAGAAAACATACCTAAATCAGCAATAGGTGAAAGTGTCAGTATTTTTAACCAAGTCAGAGCAATTACACTTATGAGGAGTACCAAGATTTTCATAGTTACAAATAAAGGAAACGAAGAGAACGTTCTAAAGGCACTAAAAGCCAGTTTACGATGATATCAGGATAATGTGAAGCATTACAAGTTTATTATAGCGACGAAATCCTTTTAATTTGGGTAGTTTAGAGACTAAGAAAAACATATACCAATGACAACTGCTTCTTTCCGACCTAAGGTAATGTTTAAGTATTATGAAAAGGTAAAAATTGCCCTTTATATTCAGTTTGCGGGATTCAGTATATATCGAGGTCTTATGCTGGACAAGTGTAGGGAAAAATACTACTACTATTATCTCTCAGTTCATTCGTTTCCATATTCACCAAGCGAGGAATCGTGTCATTACTCAAAAAGAGAACCAAAATTGATCAATGCGTACAAAATGAGAATTAGAACGTAGCAGAATTTATCGAGACATTTGAGTTATGCAGAACGAAAAATCTTTCAGAGCTTAGTCAGCGATGTTTTTGAAAATTAGTCCTGTTTATGTCTACGAGGAGTCAGGTTGTTAGTTCATCATTGAATGACATTATTTGTAAACTAAAATAAATATATTCGCCTAATAATTCATGTATATAACAGATTCAAATTCTTGGATTTTCACATCTCAATTCAAAAGCATCAACAGATTATCCCATGTGTTTTATGAATTCATCTTTATTTTAAATTACCTTATATGATGATAATAAAAATTGAACTATGAATTATATTATCACGATAGATCTCTTATGATAGTATAATTCAATTTCTTATTATTATCATTATTACCTATCACGAAGGCGTAATCAATTATTTTCTTATTATTTCTTTCAATGAAAATTTTTCAGTATTGTGTCAAAAAGCTTTTTTAATGGATGTGGTCGACTCTTGTCATGACTGAATTTGTTGAACAACGGGTTGAATTCTTCGTTGCTATTCAAATCTTTTCTGCCGAAAATATTCAATACGTTGCAGAGGACTTGAAATAACTGATGTCTAAATTCCATGCACAAAAGTTATTCAAATCGGATCGATCGATAAACTGTCGATGATCAAGAGTATAAAGTTTTCATCAAGTGAATTATAACAGGACATAAGGAGATCAAAACTGAATAATGAATTTTTCTTAGGCTCATTTGGTTTCTTTAGTTCGATGAAGATCAATGAGTACAGCTCATACAGCCATTCCTGTTTATTCGTAAATTTTCAATAAATGGTACGCTGCTGACACCATATTCATCAGCTATAACAGCTACACGTCGATGTCTCGTTGAAAAAGATAAATAAATTTTTCAAATGAACATTTAAACCTATTTCTAGACGGTATAGGTCCCATAGTCAGAATCTCATGATTACTGGATCTCTATAGACAGTTTTTTCCGATGAAAAATACAACAATGGATACAACAATATTTAGATAAATAGGAATATTAAACATTATTGTTTCTATATTTGCTGGTTGCTCTGACTCATTATCAACTATGCCTGAACTAATTAACTGAATCCGTAAAAAAGGCTTATTTCAAAACGTGAAGTTAAGGTAGGACGATCTTCGGAAATCTCAACTTCAAGTGTAAGGATGGAGCGGAAATTTTGTGTGAAAATCTTTGTTCATCAAAGAAGAAAAAAACAAACGGAAACTGGAATTACATTAATTGAACCTCAACAAATAATGCCACCCTTAGGGTTTTTTGGACTAACATTTCCTGCGGAAGAACTGAATATGATATTTAGTATAGGAGAATCAATTTTCTGAGAGTGTGATCTTGAAAACTAGAACATTATTAAATTATCATTGATTTCCGAAAATAATGTGAGACCTACTAATAAATACCTTATTGCAACGAAATAACACGTATTAACTAGCTCGATAAGCATTCAACAACATGTCCAAGAAGCCAACAGAGGAAACAAAGAGACAAATGCCCACCTTTAAAATCTTCGAAATTACCTACCTGCACAAAATGTATGATCAATTAATTGGTTTCTGGAAACAGTGCTTCATGATTTCATTCATATTTTTAAAATAAATGTAATATCTAGTACTGTGTATTTTTATATCGGTAACAAAATACTCGTCCATAGCAGACCTTCATTTATCGAATTAGTTTCGAGAAGAGAAGCTAAACCTGAAGAAAATTAGTTATTTTTATTGATACAAAAATTAAAACTGAAAATAGACCATTGAGTAGTGAAGCTAAGGCCATGGATTTACAAGAAGAAATATCATGTTCAAATATCAGTACCAACGAGCATTTGATACAGTGTCAACTAAACCCAATCAGTTTTGATGTGTATGTTCTTAACTAAACCCAATCAGTTTTGATGTGCATGTTCTTTAAATTCAATAGTCAGTTTTTTATTCCTTCGAAGAGTCTATCTATATATCTAGGAAGAAGTGACCGAAGCTCGTTCCAACAGCATATTTTACCAACAATGACGAAACTTGCAATACATTGACACTCATCGAGAAGGGCAAAAAAGAATCGGAAGGTCTTGAAGTTCTTATTCATTTTGGTTATCTGATGAGGTAAATCAGAAATCATCGGGTTGATTTCACCGACTTGAGGCTGTATTTACTTTGAGTGGGACTGTTTTAGTGTATCATCGAATAAATTTCAACCTCATATATATATATATATATATATATATATATATATATATATATATATATATATATATATATATATATATATATATATATATATATATATATAACACCACCCAAAGTCAGCTGTTCAGAGAGTTACACTACCTAGACATCTTGGAGGTCGTGGATTAATTGATTTGAATAATCTTCATAGTAAACAGATTCTTCATCTACGTTCCCATTTTCATGATAAACAGAGAACGTCTAAATTACATGATATTGTTGTTGCTTCAGATTATAATCTTACACCTCTGAACTTGACAATGCAAAAGGTAGATTTTGATATATTTGATGATAATTCTAAAAGAGAAAGTTGGATGCAGAAGGAATTACACGGAAAACACCTAAAGAATTGAAAAATGATTATATTGATGAAATTGCATCGAATAAATGGTTAGTATCTGGAGAATTGTTTGCTGAAACAGAAGGCTTGGCAATTGCGATCCAGGACCAGGTTGTTTTCACAAGGAATTATAGAAAACATATCATCAAACAAAATATAGATGATTCTTGCTGTAGATGTTTCTGTTCTTCAGAAACAGTTTTCATATATTATCATCTTGCTCAGTCCTTGCTTCAACAGATTATTTAGAAAGACATAATGCCGTCGCTAATATTATTCACTTCAATCTAGGAATTAAACATGACCTAATTCCAAAAAAAAAATTTCAAAAATATGAACCTGAGATTATTTGTGAAAATGACAAATATAAACTTTATTTTGATAAAACAATTCTGTGCAACAGAGCTGTAAAACACAATAGACCAGATATCGTTCTTAATGATAAACAGAATCAAATAACATATATAATTGATATTGCTATACCCGACACACATAATATACAAAATAAATACAATGAAAAATTTCTAAATATATGATGCTTGGCGACGAGATTAAAAAATGTGGAAAATGAAGAAAATATTTATTCTACCGATTATTATTTCTACAACAGGAGTTATTCCTAGAAATCTTCACAAAAGTATTGAGATTTTGGGTCTGAAGAAAAATTTGTTTGAACAGTTACAAAAGATAACAGTCATCAAATCTTGTAATATTCTTCGTAGGTTTCTTTCCGAAAATAATAATGAGGTAGAGTCATAGGTTTTCTCTTTAGTTTATACTGCTCAGAATCTCATTTCATATTTTATTTATTTGTTTATATAAATGTAATATAATTAACTGACAATTTTGTCATATTTATATTCAGAGCAGTATTCTATTCGATCGTTCACCACTTCACACAAAGGAAACTATTAATGAGTAACATTCAGTGTTACTTGACTAAGGTCCGTACACTGGATTTTTCCGGGAGAAAGCCTCTGACACTACTCGTTGGTACATTGATATCATTGTCTGATGATGCTATAGTATGTATATATTCTGGTAGATTGATATATTCTCATAACATTTAACGATATCCTAATATATAATTAATCCAGGATATGTTTTGATTATAATCATTGCCTGGCAATGGTATTAATTACCGGGTGGTGGATTTATATTTTTCATGAAATCAGTTTGATTGCATGAACAGATATATGGGCAACTCGTCGGGGTAAAACCCCTATATATATATATATATATATATATATATATATATATATATATATATATATATATATATATATATATATATATATATATATATATATATATATATATATATATATATCTGATGAAGCCACATTGTGGTGAAACCTGTCATGCTTTTGTAAATATAGTGAAAATCTAAATACTTCAGTTTTATTTCATTGAAAATAAACACCTCTACTATTAGGAAGGAAAAGTAAACTCTCCTAAACAGGGTCTTAATGTCTTAATGATCTCAATCATCTCTTGAAATGACAAGTAACAACAGAAGAAAATAATTTTATTAAAGCTTGAAATCTAGCAATTCAGATGAAACATACAATACCGATTTCATCGACGATCTACCCCATCAATAATTTGATTACATTCACTCTTGATTATAATTCACAATTTCGGAGATTTATTTTTTTGCAATAACCATATTTATTGAAAAGATCTTCAGTGTATATCACACAACATATTTGAAATTATCAAATCGATTTTTTTTTGATCATTTAGGCAAAAAGAAGGTTAAAAGCTCGCCTCTTCCAATGACCTACCCCACCATTATTCACCATTTCGGAAAACTATTTTTTTGCAATAACCATATTCATGGAAAAACTTTTAGTGAATATCACTCAACATTTTTGCAATTATTAAATCGTTTCTAAATCCTGATCATTTATTGAGATCATTAAGGCCAAAAAGAGGGTAAAATTTTGCCTCTTCCAATGACAATAATTACTTAAAATCTCATTCGATATTATAAAAAGTTGGTTTTGTAGGAACCTTCATCTTTTTTTGTTGAAAGTCTTTGAAATTTGTTTTTCTGAAATAATTGAAGCAATGAGTTTTTTCTGGGCAATTCATTTACAACGATCGCCAGAAAAACCATAGTACAATATAGGAATATTTGTCAAGTACATGAGGTAGCTATGTTTTTTGATCTAGCGTTATTTGAATAGTCATGAGTCACCAATAGAGTGTATATTAGTGTAAACTGATATGCTTTTTATCAGATTCTTGATATGAATTCATCTTATCAATGTTCTCAACAATATAAAATTTCATGAACGGATTGAAGACAAATACACAAAACAATTCTGAAAAGTGAATGAGATTTAAAGTATGAATATATAAACATGTATGAAGTGCGCTTTCGAAAAGGAAATTATGACTTGCAGTAAAAGTTAATCACCTTTATCGAAAATTATTGCTTTCTTATAGTCTTCATTCAAACATTCAAACCATTCTTACCAAGAATCTTGTAGAAATATTACTCTTGTAACCTGAAGTCATTCTTCACGAACTACTTGAAATTGACGAAACATTGATTGAATATTTACATTAATATGATCTAACTGCAACTAAATTAATACTTTCTTACCTTGAGGAACTCCGGTCTGAAGTTATCACCGTTTGCCAAACTGATTATTTTATATTCTATTTTGAGGCCTATCGCTTTAGTAACCATCACAACAGCCCTTGAAGGAGGGCTAAGAGGCTCCATATAAAGTACGATAGGCATTTTATTATTTCACTGGAAACGTTGTATACCATAACGGTCGATATTCTGATTGAGACCAAGACTTTCACATTTAGTCTCGTGTCATGAAATAATGGAATGTAAGTCAAGGTCTAAGCTATTCAAACTGATAACTCCTGTCTGCAACTTTGTAGCTGAATTACAGCATTCTTCAATTATAATTTATCATAACGTACTTTCTACGCCCATTAATAGGGTCTCAAAAGATGGATAAGAAATTCTGAAATTCAGTTGATATTGCTATTGAAACTCTTTCTTTTGCATTGGGAAGGTTGATATTAAAAGTCTTTGAACTTCTGTTGGTTATTCGAGTTGTGGATACACGATACGTTTAACGTTTTGCTTCTGTTTGCAAATACATTATTTTTGTTATTTTGTTGCATGTTGCGACACGTATGATAAACTATATATATAAATACACGGAAAGCATCCTAAAGAATTGGTAAATGATTATATTGATGAAATCGCATCTAATAGATGATTTGTATCTAGATAATTGTTCGCTGAAACGGAAGGCTTGGCAATTCCTCATTCCCAAGGGAAAAAATGTTACAAATATGAACCCGAGATTATTTGTGAAAATGACAGAATATAGACTTTATTTTAATGAAACAATTCTATGCAACAGAGCTGTAAATCACAATAGGCCAGATATCATGCTTACGGTAAACAGAATCGAATAACATATATAATTGATACCCGACACACACACACACACATATATATATATATATATATATATATATATATATATATATATATATATATATATATATATATATATATATATATACCGGGTGTAACTGAAACTAGGGCAACTCCTGTAACTTTTTTTCTATTTGGAATATTTTTGATGAAATTTGGTAATCGGATAGAAGACAATATTTTGAATTTGATAATATTAATATGTTTGACATTTTGTTTCCGTTAATGCCCGAAATGATAACAACTATCGATTATCAAATGGGACACTATGTGTTATATTGCTTACTTCATTTGTTCATCTCATCCTACCACCGTTTGACATATTTTTGAAAGGAAAACAAACTGCAATTTCTTTTTCTGCAATTTTCATCTTTCGTTGTAGATGGCCATGAAAAGTGACCATTGACTAAGGTTAACATCTTTTATCACGAAAATACAAGATTGTATTTGAAGAATTAATTGCTCATTTTTCACGGGCTTTCAAAGTAAATAACAAATAAAGAAACAGCGAAAACGAAATAATTATCACAAATGTTCAAAAATACCACCATTTTCATGAACACAACATCGCACACGATTGATGTTTCCCCTATCAACATTATTTAACTGTTGGACTGTCTCAAACAGTTTTCCAATTTTTGTTGGGTTCTATCTAACGGGTGTTTGGTAAACCTGATTCTTAAAATGGTCCCAAAGAAAGAAATCAAGTGGACACAAATCTAGCGATCTAGCTGGCCATCTTATGTGACCATTTGTACCTTTCAATTTTTCGGAAAACATTTCGTTGAGAGACCGCGAGACCTCCCTTTTTTTGTGAGAAGGTGAACCATGAAAATATATTTCATTCACCACAGCTAATGGCAATTCGTCCAATTCATCTTGAATTTGGGTCCTCAAAATTTCCAAATATCCCTTCCCTGTCAATGAGCCTTCAAAATTTAAAGGCCCTATCAAATATCTTCCCATCATCCCCAGGCAGACATTGAAACCAAAACGTTATTGGAAGTTTCCCTCTTGACATCGGTGCTCATTTTGTTGCGACCAGTACCTGGTATTTTGCCTATCAAACATCTCATTGTTCGTGAAATGTGATTTGTCACTGAATGAAATTTTTGTGGGATATTGTGGATCATCCTCCTTTTCCTCTTCCTACTCTTCACAGTTCTGAAGTCACCGTTAACATAGGGGTGTTGGTGTTGTTGATATTTAAATGAATGGTACTTATGTTTTTTCAAAATTCTCCATACACTTTGGTGGCTAATGTCAAGCTCTTTGGCAATTTCCATTATTGATTTGGTTGGATCAATATCAACAAATGTCAATACGTCTATTTCGATATCTTCGTCAATAACGAAATCCTCCTCTTCAGCAGGTTGCACCTCACGAAATTTTCGTTCGAATTTGGACACATAGGTTCTATTCGGAAGAAGTCTTTCCGGATAGCGTTCCCTGTATAATTGTTCAGCTCGAACGCTATTTTGCCTGCACTCTCCATAAATAAGGAGCATATCGACTTTTTCACTTTGGGTGTATTGATTCATACTCAAAACTGAATTCACTAATTCGCAATGTCGAAAATTAACAACAATGGAATTTTGACATGTCACACTGATATTTTTATGATCACAGAATATTATAAGTATGAACAAAAATTCTCCATCGCCAACAAAGTTTCTGTTATTAGCGAATGGGAAAACTCTGCAAAAGTTGCCTAGGTATTTTCCACTTGAACTCCAGAAATGTAAAAAATAGAGTGACATGAGAGGTATGAACAAAATACTGCTTCTGTAATACCGGGTGGCCCGATATGGTTGTCTCAGAAAAAACCTACTCTTTGAGGAAAACCTGAAGTTTTAAGCTTTGACACCCCGTAAAAAATGAGCAATTAAATTTTCATATATATATATATATATATATATATATATATATATATATATATATATATATATATATATATATATATATATATATATATATATATCCCCGCAGGAGATTCTAACATCTACGGTGAGTAACGACACCGCGGGGTTATCAGAATCGTCATCCTTCTCCATGTAGGCTAGCAGCTTGCACAGAGGCTCTTAGAACTACCCAACCTACAACAAGAAGAAACCAGGGAGGCGAGGGGATGCGGGCTGGCCCCTCTCGGAGCCGTTCAGATGCCAAGCCTGATGAGACGAATCGTGGTGCAAATCGCGCGATGTCCCGAGAAGAAACCGTATGGTCAGAACCTGATTCTCGGACAAGAGATAGTAGAAACAGCTTAAGTGAAGCAGATGGTCAGATGATGATAATATAGCATTCATGCGAATGCATTACACCGCAATGGACCCTGTAAACCGCTCGGACAAAAGGTATCGGGAACTACCCATTGGAATGGTGCACACCCAGATCGATAGGCAAAAAGTGCAACCCTTGCCAATGAAGTACGGTGGATTACTCAGCACGGAAAGTTGTCAAAAGCAAAGCTTGCCATAGCCAAAAGAACAACAAGACCACTGGTGGAGATTTCAAGGAGGAGCGACTTAGTCTAGGTAGGAGAAGCACGGTGGGAAACGTGAGACGGTCGGAGGAAAAGTTGGAAGAGGAGAAAGAAGAGCACAGATCAGAATTGAGATAGATCGAAGATGCCCTAACTAGGAATCTATTGCGATATGCCTCACTGAGATCGGACCTGAGACCTCCTTTACCAAAAATAAGATATTCGCAAGAACTACTGAAGTCAGTTAAGAAAATGGACGCGGTTCTAGCGAAGAAGCTTGAGCATACCACTTCCCTGGCAGCGGCAACGGATCTGGTTTATGCGGGAGCTGTTGCGGTCTGTGAGGTAAGTGGAGTGCAAATTAAGACCCAGAAGTCATCTACTAGACTGAAAAAAGAACCGACATGGAGCACTCGCCTGAAAGGAAAGATCGTTAATATTAGGAAGAAAGTTGGTGTACTTCCACCATTTGAGAGATTCCTCAAGTCAGTTTGGAGAATTGCCTCCCAGTTTTCGCTCTGACCCAAGGACGTGAACTTCAGACAAAGGATCACCATTGTGTTCGACAACCTAAAACAAACACTAAAAGCACTAGGAAACAGAATTAGAAGGTATTATAAAGAACTAGGAGACTAAAGAATAATACACTCTATCATACAAATCGAGAACAATTCTTTCGAGAGTTGGAAGTAACAGAGAATTTGGAGGCCCTCCAACTTGAACGCAGGATTGTGTCCAGCGCCCAGCGCCCAGAAGGAAGTGCTGTTGGGTACTGCGCGTATAGTCCGAGTCATTTATTTATTTATTTATTTGTTTATTTATTTATTTATTTATTTATTTATTTATTTATTCATTCATTTATTTATTTATTTATTTATTTATTTATTCATTTATTTATTTATTTATTTATTTATTTATCCATTTATTCATTCATTCATTTATTTATTTATTTATTCACTTATTTATTTATTCATTTATTTATTTATTCATTTATTTATCTATTTATTTATTCTCATATTTATTCATTTATTCATTTATTTATTTATTTTTTATTTATTTATTAATTTTTTATTTATTTATTAATTTTTTACTTATTTACTAGTTATTCATTTGTTTATTCATTTATTTATTCATTTATTTATTTATTTTTATTCATTTATTTATTCATTTATTTATTTATTAATTATTCATTCATTTATTTATTTATTCATTCATTTATTTATTCATTTATTTATTTATTTGTTTATTAATTTATTTTTTGGGACACAAACAGGAAACTTCAGCAAAGTGCCCACATTTTGCGAACATAATCCCATTAATTGCTTATACTAAAAGGTCATCTTCCGAAACACTATTCACGTCTCAAATTTCAACTGTTCCATTTTTGCACTAATACTTGAATAGCTCAGGGCGATAGATAGTCTCCTCTATATATATATATATATATATATACACCCTGTATATATATATATATATATATATATATATATATATATATATATATATATATATATATATATATATATATATATATATATATATATATATATTGTCACCAAGGTGACAATTATTCCATAAATGAACATCACTGCTAAAATTTTGAATTTTGAAAAGTTTTAGATATTTAAATTAGTTCTATTTTTCAGATAAGTATTTTTAAGTTATTAAAAGTAAGTACACATAAAATTTCCTACCTTTATTGATTCATTTTTCGGGAAAACGTTTTATGAAATATATTATTGACAACTGTCAAATTTTCCAAAAAATGAATTCTTCATATGAATATGACTCTGATGATGATTATAATCCACCAAAATATCCTTGCGATTCATATAATAGATATTTCTTGGAGAAGAACTTCAAAATCTGCACTCAAGATCGTTTAGATGCAGGACCATCAGATTCTCAAACATTCATATCATCTGATTCAGGTAACGTTGCAAAGAAAATTATTTCTGGGCCCGTTGATCATTAATATGATGATAAGGTAAACAACTTAAATGAAGGTAGGAATAATATTTTAAAAACTATACATTCATATCATACACGAAGTAAATCTAAGGGTTCTGACATTTCTACTTGTTCTGTCTATTCTTCGAACAACAAAAGTTTTGATGACTGTTTTCAAAATCATGTAGAATCACCTTGTTCCTCTAATCTTATCATAACTTCATCACCTAATTCAGATCTTCACAAAATTAATAAAAAATAAAACGCATGAAGTGGACGTATGAAATGAATAAATTCATTATGTTTTGTTATTACAAAATAACAAATAATGGAACAAATAAAAAGGGTATATGTCTAAACTATATAATATGTTCAAAGAAAAATTCCCCAATTGCTGTATTTCAGAACAAAGCATTGCGAATCAAAGACGGTATATTGAAAATAGAAACTTTATATCTGAATCAGAATTAAAATCAATTAAAAACAACATTCAACAAGAAGAACATTTAAATTTTGAAGTTTCAGATGAAAACCTAGTCCCATTCATGAAAAGCATCGAAAATAAATCAGAAAATTCATCTAAAATAATGATAACAAAGATATAGAAAATTTATTTCTCAATCAAATGAATTTATTTGAAAATATTGACCCAACTTTAAGACCTAAAATTCCTAAAATTCATTATTCAAAGAAAATTTTCGATTGTATAAACGAGCTTAATGAGAATATTCTTCCAAAGCAACTTGTTAAAGTAATGAATATCTATACACTTCATCTGATTGTATATTGTGCCGCTATTACAGTAGTTATACATTCTGGATACAAATTAGAAAATTTTGGATCTAATTATAACATCAAGAAGAAACCTTCATGGCAAAAAAGGTTAGAAGGTAAAATTTCTTATATCAGATGTGATTTAGGAAGATTGACTCAATATTCCAGAGGTAATCGATCAAAAAATTATGGCACATATTGGAAAAATATTCCTCAAATATAAAACCCATAAAAATAATGAGATAAGTAATGGACAATTGATAGAATACATCGATACTTTAAAACAAAAACTTTCAGTATACTCCATTAGACTACGTGAATATAAAATAAATTCAGATAGAAAATTCCAAAACAAACTATTCAAAAATAATGAAAAACATTTTTACAAATTTATTTCAGGTTCAAATGAAAATATTTCTGGAAATGGAGTTCCTGAAATTGATATTTTAACTGATTATTGGTCTTCAATTTGGGCAGTGCCAAGGCAACACAATTCCAATGCAAGTTGGATTTTAAATGAAAGGTCTCGATTTTCTAAAATAGAATGCATGCAATTTGGAAAATTTTCAAACGAAGATATAACATCAGTTATTAAACACACAAAAAATTGGAAATCTCCAGGTGTTGATGGTATTCATAACTTTTGGTTCAAGAAATTCTCTTGCGTTCATGAAAAATTGGCTGAATATTTTTCATTTATAATAAAGAACCCCTCAGCTACTCCTTTATTTTTCACACAAGGAATTACTTATTTAAAACCGAAAAGTGATAATACTATTGATCCGTCTCAATATAGACCAATTACTTGCCTTCCAACAATATATAAAATTCTAACTGCATGTATTACCCAAAAAATTTATGCACATTTGGAGAATTATAATATTCTTTCCGAACATCAAAAAGGATGTAGAAAAGGTTGGTACTAAAGAGCAACTTGTAATTGATTCTGTTGCTTTAAATCAAGCTCAAACTAAGAAGAGAAATATTCATACAGCCTTCATTGATTACCAAAAGGCTTTTGATAGTTCTCCCCATTCATGGCTTCAAGAAATTTTGGAAATTTATAAAATTGATAAGACACTTCGTCATTTTCTTGAATTTGTAATGAAAAATTGGAGAACCAATCTTCATTTAAATATTTCAAAACAATCGTTAAAATCCGAAGTAATTCCAATCAAAAGAGGCATTTTCAAGGTGATTCTTTAAGTGCTCTTTGGTTTTGTCTTTGCCTCAATTCATTATCTCATGAATTAAATGCTACTAGTTTCGGCTTCAAAATAAAGAGTTTATTAACTGAATTCAAATTAAGTCACTTAATTTATTTAGATGATATTAAATTATATGCCGGAACCAGATCTCATTTAAAAGTCTACTTGAGATTACTTTCAACTATTCCAATGATATTCATATGAAATTTGGGCTTCCAAAATGTAAAAATCTTTCTATTGAAAAAGGAAAGATCACCTCTGATTATATAAAGATTTCCAATATCGAAATCGAGCCAATGCATCAAGGAGATACATATAAATATCTTGGATTTTGTCAAGAGAAGACAATAAACCATAGCAGCACTAAAGAAAATATTAGAAGTTCATATTACAAAAGACTTAGAATTATCATCAAGAGTTATTTAACTAGTAAAAACCTTTTCAGAGCTATCAACTCCTATGCCGTTCCTATTCTTACATCTTTTTGGAATTATTAAATGGTCTAAAACTGATCTAAATGAGTTACAAAAATATGAACCTGAGATTATTTGTGAAAATGACAAATATAAACTTTATTTTGATAAAACAATTCTGTGCAACAGAGCTGTAAAACACAATAGACCAGATATCGTTCTTAATGATAAACAGAATCAAATAACATATATAATTGATATTGCTATACCCGACACACATAATATACAAAATAAATACAATGAAAATTTTCTAAATATATGATGCTTGGCGACGAGATTAAAAAATGTGGAAAATGAAGAAAATATTTATTCTACCGATTATTATTTCTACAACAGGAGTTATTCCTAGAAATCTTCACAAAAGTATTGAGATTTTGGGTCTGAAGAAAAATTTGTTTGAACAGTTACAAAAGATAACAGTCATCAAATCTTGTAATATTCTTCGTAGGTTTCTTTCCGAAAATAATAATGAGGTAGAGTCATAGGTTTTCTTTAGTTTATACTGCTCAGAATCTCATTTCATATTTTATTTATTTGTTTATATAAATGTAATATAATTAACTGACAATTTTGTCATATTTATATTCGGAGCAGTATTCTATTCGATCGTTCACCACTTCACACAAAGGAAACTATTAATGAGTAACATTCAGTGTTACTTGACTAAGGTCCGTACACTGGATTTTTCCGGGAGAAAGCCTCTGACACTACTCGTTGGTACATTGATATCATTGTCTGATGATGCTATAGTATGTATATATTCTGGTAGATTGATATATTCTCATAACATTTAACGTTATCCTAATATAAAATTACTCCAGGATATGTTTTGATTATAATCATTGCCTGGCAATGGTATTAATTACCGGGTGGTGGATTTATATTTTTCATGAAATCAGTTTGATTGCATGAACAGATATATGGGCAACTCGTCGGGGTAAAACCCCTATATATATATATATATATATATATATATATATATATATATATATATATATATATATATATATATATATATATATATATATATATATATGGTGTACAGCTTTACATGGCTTAAGGAAGAGAGACGTAACTGAAGTGATTTCGAAACATCCCGCTAATAACATCCTGAGGAGCTTCGTTTCAGATATACAAGCTGTTTTCTGAATATCGTTCAATATTCAAAATTTCACAACTCTGCAACTGTAACACCGAATATCAAGAAATTCGGAACACAGGTTAACCTTTGCAGGATCTATCCAAAGCGGGACATCAATTTCGAAAATTTCAGGACTGAATAAATGTACAAAACTGTGTTAGAGCGATACAACACCCTGTAGAATGATTTTTCAATGATTTATCCACTGGTGTTCGAACCGCATAAACAGTGTGTACAAACAATGTAATAAAATCTTTTGGCACCATTGAAATGGTCTTGAAATAAATTTTTGATTTTGCTGAATGACGAAAAAGTCACCTGAAAAAAAAAATTGGTATCGCTTTCTACAAGAAATAAACGTGTTTGGAAACTGTTTATGAGTCCATTTTGGTTTTTTTAATGTAGCATCATTTGAGACCTCAATTTTTTCTATTTTATCTATGTATGGTCTTTGACTCACAATACAGGTCCGGATTATCAGTGGAATATTTTATTGCTTAAATGAAGACCATTACTATCAAAATAATGAGGATATTGATGAATAAATAATATTATTCATGCAGCACTCTACTACCAATCTTACTTGAGATGTGTTGATTCGGTATTTAGCTCTGGTAAAGGTACTGCAGCTTGATTGTTTATTTTTGAATTCAGACTATGAATAAGTAACCGAGTGAAAAATTTATTTTAATTATTGCTGCATACGGAAATCAATGAATAGTAACACACTATAAGGAATATAAAAATACATGTCGTTTGAACTGATTGCAATACTAGTGTGTGAATATTTCAGAATAATAACACAATAACAGAAGGAAAGTACTGACCGCTAAAACTAATAATTTTCGACACTCAATTTCGGAGTTTATTCTCAAAATAGCTTCCACCTTCATTAGTACATTTTTCCGAACACCTGAAAACATGTCTCGTTGCCTTCTGAATAATTTCAGGGTTTCCTCTAACGAAATCACAACTCTCTGTGATTACTGCTAAGAATTCTTTCTTGTGTGATTTTCTCCCAGGTAAACTCTCTCTCTTAGAAAGCCCCAGAGGAAATAGTCAACCGGATTCAGATCCGGTGACCTAGGTGGCCGAGCGATGGGACCTCCTTTGCCAATCCATAGATCCGTATACTGTGGATTTGAATAATTTCTCTTTGGAAGTGCGTAATGAGAACCTGCCCAATCATGGTGAAATATAAGACCCTTCACATCAACTCATTAATCTGTGCAGGTCCTTTCTCAAAAATTCGAGATACCGTTCCCCATTAAGAGTTTCATTGAAAACATGAGATCCTATTAGTCGATTATTGTGAAGTGCACACAAAACATTGACTGAAAATTTAAACCGTGATAGTTTCTTCCAGATCACTCTCGGATTTATGGTCATAGGACCATAAATGCCTGTTACGAGAATTGTATATTCCATATCTCGTAAACATTGAATTGTCTGTAAAAATTATACTACCGATGGAAGATGATAGGGGTGAAGTTTTTCTTTATGCAGAATTCTCCATACTTTCATGTGCCCGTGCTCATTTCATTTGCGATCCTTCGAGTGCTGATGGAAGGACTCTCTATTGCTGTATTAATGACCTGATCATCGTTATCATTATTTCTATGGCGATCACGTTTCTTCTCCGCAGATGGAAATTTTACATGAGTTCTAGGAAACTGGTAATTAGACTGAAAGTCACATGGCTATGAAGTCTTCTGTTCGGAAATCTTGTTTAGTATTTTCTAACCGCAGCTCGGGCATTGCCGTCGCAATAACCATAGACGAACAGAATATCTGCATTTTCTTCATTAGAGAATTTGGACATTTCGATTAATTAAAAAAACTAAAATTCAGTTTTGTTGAGAAAGAACAACAAACTACTATTTTCGAATCTAAAATTATTCACACTGACATAAGTTTACTGCCAGAAAATCTATGGTGACAAGCATAGAACGCTTTCAGTACCTATGATTGCTTCAGTGATTTGAAACTAAAAATGGAGTGAGATGCTTCTTATAAAGAATGAAAGGTTATGCATGTTTCAAAAATTCACGAAGTGTTCAAACGACTGAAACTGGTTTTGATGCTCATACACTTAGTATCAGTTTGCTCACAAGTTCCATTATTTTAAATAATCATTAACTTATTCAACATGCACAGATCACTTGGTTTAAATTAAACAGTATACCTATTCTTTGGTGACTAAAAGATATCTAACTGCCATAGTCAAATAACAAATTTCTTCTTGAAAAGTCAGATTTATGACAGAATGCCGAGAAATTATCATTCATTTATTAATGCTTCCAGTATTTTGATAGCGACAGCCTTCCTAATATGAGCAATAAAATATTTTACCTAATAGTCCGGAACTGTATAATGAGTCGAAGATCATACACAGATAAAACAGGAAAAACTGAGGACTCGAATGATGCTTGATTGAAGAAAACCTAAATGGACTCATAAACAGGATTTAAACACGTTTATTTCTTGTAAAAAACGAAAGCAATTTTTTTTTTCAGAAGGATTTTTCGTCATTCAGCAAAATCAAAAATTTATTTCAAGGTCATTTCAATGGTGCCAAAATATTTTATCGCATAGTTTGTACACACTAATTGTGCGGTCCGAGCACCAGTGAACAAATCATTGAAAATATATTATACAGGGTGTTGTACCGCTCCAAACACAATTTTATACATTTATTCAGTCCGGTCTTGAAATTTTCGAAATTTATTTTCCGCTTTGGATAGATCCTGCAAAGGTGATCCTGCTCACCGAATTCCTTGGTATTCGGTGTAATAGTTGCAGAGTTGTGAATATATGAATATTAAGAGAAATTCAGAAAACAGCCTGTATATTAGAAATGAAGCTCCTCAGTGGGTTAATAGGGGGGTGTTTCGAAATTACCTCAGTGACGTCTATATTCCCTCAAGCCATGTAAAGCCTTATGTGATACACTCCGTATATATACAACGTAAACTGGAACCAAGATTTAGGCCACATTTCTCTCCATTGATGTGTCCCTTTCCTTTTCTGGATTTATTCTTTATAATTCTGAATATAAGCAAAACGGGATCCGCAAAATGTTCCATGCTCGCTCGATAAATTGTCAGTAAATTGTTAGAAACGTAGAAGGACCCTTGTGATTTGGATTTGGGGATGTATGTCGGTTTCGATATCCTCCAGGAAAATATTTCGTTCATTCTAAAATATCTTATTCTGAATTGATGCTTGTAGGTATCTCCTCAACTTGATTGATATGCTTCTATCCGGAATGAGTTTCTATGATTGTTTTTATTTTTTTTTTTCTATTTATTGTTTCCTCTACATTATTGTGCAACTATTTCTAATAGTATACATTAAGAACGTTAAGTTCCTATCACATCATAAAATGCAAAAGCAAATGATAAGTATCAATCTATTATGATCTATTCTTACCGAATGGCTGATTTTAGTTCGGACTGAAAATTATCCCAGTTAATGACCTCGATTAACACCGACCACCACAACTCAGTCATATTAGGTACCTGAATTTGTTCGTCAGTTCTTCAGTGTATATTGTGAGATATAGAGGTTATATTTATGAAGTGATATTTCCCCCATGTGAAAAATTATTTCACGAGGTTTTTCTGTTTCAAGTGTTCTAAATGAATATTTTCATGAAGTGATTGCATATTATTCAGTGAAGAATTTGATATAATCTTCTTATGTAATTGATATAATCGAAACACTCTCTTATTGAAAACTAAAACACTTCTAAACGCTATCTACTTTTATCATGAGAATTCGTGTCATTTTTTCTTTTTCATGAATCATTCGTAGTAAAAGATGAAAAACTCTTTAATATAAACGTGAAGAAAACAATCTTCAACTGCTAGATTCTATATGTTACATGAATTTAATTGATTGATGAATATTGAATATATATCAGTTTACTTTATCATATATCATCATACAGAAGACATGTACGAAAACTATAATCAACTTTTGAAGTCATAGAAATCGCCACAATTGCTGGAGTTTGCAAGTTTTTGGAGTTATCTGATATTTTCATTTCTATCATGTAACCTGAAGATAACTATTATAAATAGGGACAAAGACGAATAAATTTTAGCTAGATTCCTCAAAAAAAAAGAATATGTGACTTTGATTGATTGAATCATTTAAAATATAAATCTCCCAGTCCTAAATTATATTGTATACTTGCAGCGGTTTGTTAAACTAATTACCTTTATGTGGATTATATGTATGATCAGTATATAACGTATCCCCATTTGTATTTATTAAAGAAAATAAATATTCATTTTTCCAAATATGTCTTTGATAAGTCATGGTAATCATTCTGTCTATTCTGGTTGGATAGAATATTTCTGCCGTGACAACAGGAAATGTCGTATGTTCATTTTCATTACGACTGAGATATTGACGGAAAACGATCGAAAACTTCCACATTCAAAAAGGGTTTGCTGTTTTGCTTTTATGCAAGTAGTTTATTTTTCTATGATTCTACTCAATGGTTTGTTCCATAATATACTAGTTAATTTTGTATTAAAACAATAATTTGATACTACATTTTTTCTGGAATATTTGAAAATACTACGAATATTGGAAGATTTTCCTTCAATTTGTTAATGAGGATTTTGCTTTCTGTCTTCACTGGCTCATGGGTAAAATGTTTCATACTTAGGTTTGATTTTCTTTTGGTTACTCTAGCTGTAGGGAAGTTGAGTGATGCGGTGTTTTCTTATATAAAACTATTATTGTAATATAGAGTGTAGGTTTCACTATGATAATGAATTTGTGCCAAATCGGTCCAGTAAGGTTCTTGTATCATTCTACTCAATCGATTTCGGGACACATAATCTTGTCATTCGGAAAAAATTTTTCAATTTTCTATTACTTTTACTCTGACTGAAGTTGACCTTTGCATAGCAGATTTGAAACGAAAACGAAAAATGTTGAAGAGCTGCCCAAATTGCTAAACAAGTTTGTTTAATATGTTTTGACTATAGCTTCTATTGCTATCAGGCATCATAATCTATTTGGATAAGTTTGTTCCAGACACTACATTCTTCGAACTACTGTTGTTTACATGATAAGCGCTATTGATGTGGTTTTTTAATCATAAGTGAAGAATTTTATTAACTTATCTTTGGATTGAATTTATTTGTTTTCTATTGTTCTAGTAGAGTAATCACTCTTCTCGATTTATAAATTGTATTTCTTATGCTCGCTCTTTTCGTTGAAACTCTTTCGATCATGTTCGATACAAAATTTCTCTTTTCTCTGTTTCTGATGTCCCACAATTCTGACTGAATTAGGGATCACTGTGTTCTTTAAATCCATTCCTAATATTACTCTCACTTTTTGATTACGTCTCAGTCAATGACGTTTATCCTTCATAATGAATTTTTGTCCCCTGTCATTCACAGAATCTTTCGACTATGACAAGAATGAAGGTGACCGAGGTGTTTCAATTTTACTTTTATAATATCGAGTTATTTTGATTTGGTTGTCCTTTCTATCACTATGAATTATTGCGATATTTGACTTCAGAGAGCAAACCGGTACACTGCTAGATATAAGTATAACTTCCGACGAAAATGTCAATAAATCATATACGGAACAGATGTCTGAGTATCAGAACCTTTCATTCGAACTGAAGGAGATACACAAATTAAAAAAGGTCACGATCCTGCCTATCATCATATCAGTTAATGGATTAATCGAGGCCCATCTACCTGAGAACACACAGAGGTTGTATATATATATATATATATATATATATATATATATATATATATATATATATATATATATATATATATATATATATATATATATATATATATATATATATATATGTGTGTAAATTTGAGACAAGACGAATTATTCAAAATTCGTAGATCAATGAATAATCCCTCCTGACAAGAGCTAGTTTCCAAATCTGCCCGCCATGCACGCAGCCTCCAAGCGCCACAATAGTGCAACCAAGCAGGATGCCGAGAAACGAAGCGGCAGACTGCAATTTCGCCCTTATTAGGAGCTCATCAGTGTCGCATATCGCTTCTCAGCATCCTATCAAGCTACATCGGGGTACCCTATCAATTCCAGAAACGACGCACCTTGTACATACGTATGAGAGTCGCCCTCTATGGACCAACACGGCGAACCCGCTACCGAACTTCGAGAAAGATACGAACAATAACAAACAGATGTGGAAACGTTAAAAATTCCAAACATTTGGGAGACATCTGTCGCCGTTCCGTGAATCACATCAACGGTAGAAAACGAGCGAAATAATCCCACTGGAATAGTGCTCTTTTCCTCTGTTTCCGAAATAAACCTCCCGTCGGTAATATTGGACAATTGTTTTCTGCATATAAATATATATATATATATATATATATATATATATATATATATATATATATATATATATATATATTTTGGGCAATAGACTTGTTCTCGGATATGAAATTGATGTAAAAACCTCGCATGATAAATGGACATGGAAGATTCATGATATAATAATATTTAATACAGAGCGTATAATGAATGGTTTGTTTCTTGTGGATTATTACGAGAAACTGAAGGTTTTACATTGTCATTTCTACATTGTCGTGCAGCATAAAAATTATAAAAATATAGGTTGGTTACGTTACAAGGCTGTTAATTCGTTCTTAGTCAGGTAAATCAGTAAGTATTGAAGTATGAATTTATATCTTATCATTAGCTGACAGTGAGAAAGGAAATAAATATTTCGAAATATATGTTGGCAGATCTCTTTTATCAAAGCAGATATGGGAAACGGTCTTCAAGCTTAAAATTGTCTTAGTTTTGACGACACGAATGAATTATCCAAAATAATTAATTTCATTATCTACTTCAGAACTGGTTGAATTCAATGAGAAGAAAACCCATGTTATTCAATATAATTTTGATATGAAATCGAAAAGAATATGTATATCTAACTTCCGTTCTTAGTTTGATTAGTCCACTAGAATAATTGAATCGATAGATGTAGGAAAAAATTTAGAACAAACAGAAATCATCCACAGGCTTAGTTAAAGTTTTGTATGATACTTGAGGAGAACTCAATCATCTTTGATTATAATCTCCGCCTTAGTGTAGTGTGTTGATTATGGAGGAAAGCAAATAGAAATCATACGAAAAACTCGTTAATATTAATGAAAATACCTTAAGGGAAAATCATCTGTTATTACCAAATGTGCAATTGAAGAGAAAAACTTAAATTAATTAATTTGTTTTCTTGATCATTCAAGTCTAATGCCGCAGGTTCAGACATAAAACCTTTCGCAGGTATTGCAAACAGTAAATTTCTAATACATTGAATAAAGTTGGGAATGATATCATTTTTCGATTAAATAAAGAAGATGTTCATTTTTATTCGAGGAGACGGGAAATGGCTTCTGGTACACTTTTGAGGGAGTGAATGCTTCGATACCTTCTAAGGTGTCTCTCCTCTTTCTTGTTCATGAAATCATTTGAAATCTACAGAATTTCATTTATATTCCATGGAAAAGCCATCGTCTTTTGAATATAGGAAAAATTAAATTATTCAACCAATTGACTGCATTGAACTAACTTCTAAATCTTTTTGTTTCTAATGGTTTATTGAATTTATACTTCAATTGAAAAAAATCCCTTAAAACATTTCTTGAATAATGATAGTGTTGTTTTTGTTTCACTTCGAATCAGCTCAAAAATGTTTCCTCACTCATATACCCTGAAAACATAAATATTCCCTTTCACTTTCCCTGTGTCGCAATGCATAGGGAGATAATTCTCCATGAGTTTTCGCTCAATAATTTCTAAAGTGGGGTGCTTACACAAAACATATGAAAAGGATGCAGCTATTTGCTTAGTTGTATTGTCCAAATGAAACGTGCCGATTTTGATCTCCGTCAGGTGTTTCGGAGGAGTATTGTTATTAAAGTACTTCATAAAACGAGATCCAATTCCACAACTTTTGCGATTGCTATTCAATTTAGTCCCAACAGAGGACAAAATCTATCATTCTCCTATACATGTAGTTTCGACGTTAATTTGTCGTAGGTAGAATCCGCAGGTTTCGGTTGCTTAGCAGTCTGAGTCGTTCCTCTATTGCTTTCACATGATTTTCCCTGACGTCTTTTCTACTTTTATTTATTTCTCTTTCAATCTAAAGTTACTTTCGTTTTCATCTTTTGATCTTCTGATTTTCAACAACGGGTTATTCGTGGTCTTATTCCAGTCAGATTCTGAGCAATATTCTCCACTCGTGAAGGTAACTCCGTCTTCAATTGAGCTGGTGGGTGGTCCCTAATATTTCACCGAAAGTAATGAATTATTGCGCAAAACGAGGATCATTTTTCTGTAATTCATATTAATTATTGAAGTGAGAGAAAAATATTTTCATCACAATATTCATTGAAATATTCATTTTACGTACATTTCCTCGACTATTTCTCTACATAAATTTATCGCTTCTAGTTCAAAGGATTCATTTTATGATATTTTCCAAGTATGCTTGTAGATCGAGGAATTCCAATTTCCAGTTTCTTTATCCTTTAGAGCATACATAAATGTTAGGCAAACAGTAAAAGCTCGATATAAAAATGAACAACTTACTAGGACTTTGAGAGTTATTGCTTTTCTGTTCGACTCCAGAAGAAATTGTGTTGTATACAATGTAAATCTGATGATTTTCTTCCTTACGATACTCTTGCTTTATTGTCAAGGAGGTAGTCGTAGTAATTGGCGAGATAGCAATGTTGAAATTGTAGCTTATTTCATGAAATCACGTATGCAATATTTGAATTACACTCTTGAACAAATGCCTCTTGCAGTTCCTTACATGCTGGTCTATTTGATGCGATCTGGACCCAGTTTATTCCAGCGAATTTCTGGATATCACCCTGCTATCGTTTTGGAGGTCCTCCAACTCTTTTTTTAGTCAATTCTCGATGCCAAACTATCAATCTGTCGGTGCGCCTGGGGCGATCTCGGCAAGCTACATGTCCAGCGTCATTTTCGTTTGCTACTCAAGTCACAATGTCTGTTGAGCCTGATCTACGTCTCATTTACCCATTTCGAATTTTGTTGAGTATTTGCTTTGGATATCAAGTAAATATAACATTCATAGAGAAATTTACCTGCCAACCAAATTCTCAAACATTTTCTCCCTATTCACAAACATCCACAACTGAAATTAGAAGGAAATGATTCTTCTGAACACGAACGATCTCGTTCAAAATGCGTAAAATCTTCTTAGTCATGCCTTGTGTCGATTTGTTCATTATAAGTTGACAAGTAAAATATGATGGGTACTTACACTTAATGTTTCTCAACTAGAGATATTGCTTAGTGCTAAATGTTCTCCTACATTCTGTTCTATAATGGATACCCATATCAATTGAATGTATTGCACTATTGCACTAGTCGATTCAGCATCAGAATGTGCTATCTCCAAGTCGTGAAATATACATAAAAATTGCTTAAAATATGCGAATTCGCATGAGAAAGAAAGAGAATATAGATCTAATATCTAATAACACTACGTATTGATTATGTTCAAACTTATTTTTAGAAAACATATACCTTCAAATACTGGTTTACTTCATATTCACTTTATTTATACCATCGATAACTCGGAAGGTATTTTGGGGGTGAAAATGTTCAATCGTTCTATATCGACCGACTTGACAATTAATTTTAGGAGCAAATTCAGAACTAGTATTTTTCGGTTAAATCTCAATGTTATCGTTCATGAAAATATTTAGTTGGGAATAAGTCTCGAAACCTAGATTCTTGGTTAATGTGTGACCAATTTTCATTTTCGCCTTGCTTTAACGCATTTCATGCTATTCAAATGGATGAAATTCGTCAATGCAATTGACTCATTCAAGCCTTGAATTATAATACTTTGATACTTTTTGGTCTGTGAGAAATATAATTGCTCATTGCACTTCTACTTCTCCTTATCACTGAGTGCTTCCGTGAAAACTTGAATTGCCATCACCTTCCAATAATCAGAATTATCCATTATCCATCTGTCTTATTTCCTCGAAACGTTCATTGCAAAATTAATTGCTTTTGTCAACAGGTTCGGTTATCGAAGGCACATTCTTCAGGATTTCTTTGTGCACGAGTCGAAACGGTGGCTACTATTCATTCGTGTTTCCAAACGTAAACTTATTTCTTCTGCTAACCGATTAACTCCGTGGACCAAGCACAAATAAGGAATTAAGTTCGGGCAGAATTTTTGAGAATGCTTTTTAGGCGCTATTTTCGTCGGTCATCTTTCATAAAAGTTGATATATAACAATTGCTTTCTACATGCTGATCGATTTGAAAAAGAATGTTCTTTACTGTTACAGTAAAATGTACTTGGATACTTGGATCGATGAAGTAATTCATTTCTTTTCACAAGTCATAGAACTAATCATTGAGTGGACACAGCTCTGTCCACTTCTCAGGAGGTTTTTGTATATATATATATATATATATATATATATATATATATATATATATATAGAAGTGGACAGAGCTCTGTCAATGATTAGTTCTAACCTCTGATAAACAAATCCCAGGAACTTCTACTAAAATGACGAAAATTCATTCCATTCATCAACTCATTCCATTTATTCTTTCTGCTATTATTCAAGGAACTAAGGAGTGCATCGCCTTTCTCTCAGGAAGTATTTTGCTGATAATCCTTATAAAAAACATTTGATTCCTCTGACCACCCAGGTATATATTCCTTTCGAAAGACTCTGGGAATATGTTTTTTAGCAGCATTTTTGACAACTCCTATAAACCGGAAATAATTTCTATCCAAGGAGGAAACCTATCTCAAATCACTATCTACCTGTTAAGTGAAATCATTCCAACAAGCTTTTTTGAAATTCCATCTTGGTTTTTCTAATGAATCTGCAAATGTAAATTGAAAATCTAACGAAATATTAACTGGCCTGTGTTGACCGTTAGGAAAATCTGAAAGTACTTCACGACGAACAGGAGGAGGACACAATTCAGAGTCGTTAGAAGCCAGACAAAGATGAGGATTATAGGCGCGATTCTATCTAGCAGAAAAAAAAGTGCCCTTTGCTTTCGCATCGAATACAAGTTGAAAATCATTTGTTTCCATCCATTGAACTAATGAAATACCCCTCCTGTCGTTTTCTATATAACCCCATTGATTGCGATGCCAATTGAAGTCACCACAATATATAGCAGGGTAGGGAAAAATAATGCCGAAATTGTTGTGCCAGATTTCGCCAGGAGGTTTATAAATATTAACGACAAACACATCAAAAAATTCGAACGCAATATAGAAAACACCACTCAACATACCCTTCTGTACAAGTTCAATATGAATGAATGATGAAGATTTTACATAGCAAGCAAGGACCCCGTATAAGTAGGGCGGTTGAAAGAAAACAACTTATTTTGACAGCTCGACGTTCGTTAATTTCTGGCCGTCAGAGATATTCGCAATTACGAAAATGGAGCGAAATTTTGCAAAAGTCCGTCGATAGCCCTTCGTTGAATCGAAGATTTTTCAATTTTATCCGTGGTTTAACGGGAATGAAACTATTGCGGCGCATCATTCGGAACTCGAGGCTTGCTCTTTGTCCAGGATTTGAAACTTGATGAAAAAATTTGTATGGATATAAAAGTCCGACGAAATTATCTCCTCCTATTCTGAAAAATCGGAGACCTTTTTTATTTTCGCTTTTTTGGAGCTTTCTTTGAGAGTTGTTGTTCGCTCGAACGTTCCGATCACCTTCCGAGAGGCCGAAGTTTCCAAATCCGAAGAAATCTTGCCGTTTCGATTTTATGTTGGCACTCGGTGACGTTTCGGCGAAATTTTTCGAAAAATCATCAGGGCTCAGTCCTTAGAGCTAGGGGCTCCAAATTTGGCAGGGACCGTTCTCAGATCCTTCTCCTCAGCCCCCGATTTTTAGCTATATCGCTTCTTCTCCGCCCGGTTCAAACTATTGTTATCCCCTCGGATTATTCCCGAAAAGTCCCTTACTACTTTAATAATATAGATAGATTATCCAATATATCAAAATCTACCATTTGCATTGTCAAGTTCAGAGGTGTAAGATTATAATCTATAATATATATAATATCTATATAATAAGATAAAATAATAACAACAATTCCATATAATTTAGACGTTTTCTGTTTATCATGAAAATGGGAACGTAGAAGAAAAAATGTTTACTATGAAGATTGTTCAAATCTGTTAGTCCACGACCTCCAAGATGTCTAAGTAGTGTAATTCTTTGAATGGCTGACTTTGGCTATTGCTTATGATATTTACAAAGCATTTTTCTCGTTTTACATTGTAATTCATTCAGATCAGTTTTAGATCATTTAATAATTCTCTTTTCATAATGACTCTCGATGATAATTCTAAGTCTGTTGTAATATGAACTTCTGATATTTTCTTTAGTGCTGCTATGGTTAATTGTCTTCTCCTGAACAAATCCAAGATATTTATATGTATCTCCTTGATGGATTGGCTCGATTTCGATATTGGAAATCTTGATATAATCAGGGGTGATTTTTTCCTTCTCAATAGAAAGATTTTTACATTTTGGAAGCCGAAATTACATATGAATATAATTGGAATAGTTGAAAGTAATCTCAGGTAGGCTTTTCAAATGAGATCTAGTTCCGACATTTAATTTAAAATCATCTAAACAAATTAAGTTACTTAATTTGAATTCAGTTGATAGACTCTTTATTTTGAAGCTGAAACTAGTAGCATTCAATTCATGAGATAATGGATTAAGGCAAAGACAAAACCAAAGAGCCCTTAAAGAATCACCTTGAAAATTAATCTTTTGATGAAAATTACTTCAAATTAAGATTGGTTCTCCAATTTTTCATTACAAATTCAACGACAAGACGAAGTGTCTTATCAATTTTATAAATTTCTAAAATTTCCTGAAGTCATGAATGAGGAACTATCAAAAGCCTATAGGTAATTAATGGAAAGAATATTATAATTCTCTAAATATGCATAAATTTTTGGGTGATACATGAAGTTAAAATTTCATATATTGTTGTAAGGCAAGAAGTGTGTATATATTGAAATGAATCAATAGTATTAGCACTTTTCGGTTTCAAATAAGTAATTCCTTGTGTAACAATTAAGAAGTAGCTGAGGGGTTTTAGATTATAAATGAAAAAAACTCAGCAAATTTTTCATGAAAGCATGAGAATTTTTTGTACCAAAATTTATGAATACCATCAACACCTGGAGATTTCCATTTTTTTTTGTGTTTAATAACTGATGTTATATCCTGGTTTGAAAATTTTTCGAATCGAATGGGTTCTATTCTAGAAACCTTCTATTTAAAATCCAACTTGCTCTCGAATTGTGTTTTTGAGGAATATTTTTTCAATATGTGCCATAAGTTTTTTTGATCGATTTCCATTGTAATATTGTGTCAATCTTCCTAAATCACGTCGGATACAAAATATTTCACATTCTTATCTTTTTCGCCATATTGGTTTTTCCTGGTATTATAATTAGATCCAAAATTCTCTGATTTATACCGACAGTTTTTCACTACTGTAGTGGCTGCACAATATATAATCAGATGAAGTGAATATTTATTACTTTAACAAGTTGCCGTGGAAGAACATTCTCATTAAGCTCATTTATGCAATCCAATATTTTCTTTGAAAAACGAATTTTAGGTGGTTTAGGTCTCATAGTTGGGTCAATATTTTAAATAAATTCATTTGGTTGAGAAAAAACTTTCTATGTCTTTGTTATTAATATTTTTAAACAAATTTTCTGGATTTACATCTGAAATTTCAGTATTCAAATGTTCTTCTTGTTGAAAGTTGTTTTCAATGGATTTTGATTCTGATTTAGATATAAAATTTCTATTTTCAATATACCGTCTTTGATTCACAACTCTTTGTTCTGAAATAATGCTATTGGGAATTTTTCTTTGAACATATTATATAGTTTAGACATGAACCCTTTTTTATTTGTTCCATTATTTTTATTTTGTGATGACCAAACCTCATATAATTATTCATTTCAGAAGTCCATCTGATGCGTTTTATTGTTTTATTAGATTTGTAAAGAAGGTAATGAAGATGTGATCAAGTTAGAGAAACAAGATGATTCTACATGACTATGATAACTGTCAATTTATGAGGCTTTTACATAGTAGAAATCCATTTTCACTAATAGAAGTACACGATGATTTCGTCAAAAGCGAATACCATTCTTTCGCTCTCGACAAATATACTGTGTATCAAACCGCGTCGAGCATTTATTGATATATTTCAGTAGAAATCATCGTTAACTTGTATTTAGATGTACTTCGTGTATTATATGAATTAATGGTTTTCACATTAATATTCCTACCTTCAGTTAAGTTGTTTACCTTATCACCAAGTTCATGATCAACCGGCCCAGAAATAATTTTCTTTATATATATATATATATATATATATATATATATATATATATATATATATATATATATATATATATATATATATATATATATATATATATATATATATATATATAAATATATATATAGGGGTTTTACACCGACGAGTATATAGGGGTTTTACCCCGACGAGTTGCCTATATATCTGTTCATGCAATCAAACTGATTTCATGAAAAATATAAATCCACCACCCGGTAATTAATACCATTGCCAGGCAATGATTATAATCAAAACATATCCTGGAGTATATATATTATATATTAGGATAACGTTAAATGTTATGAGAATATATCAATCTACCAGAATATATACATACTATAGCATCATCAGACAATGATATCAATGTACCAACGAGTAGTGTCAGAGGCTGTCTCCCCGGAAAAATCCAGTGTACGGACCTTAGTCAAGTAACACTGAATGTTACTCATTAATAGTTTCCTTTGTGTGAAGTGGTGAACGATCGAATAGAATACTGCTCTGAATATAAATATAACAAAATTGTCAGTTAATTATATTACATTTATATAAACAAATAAATAAAATATGAAATGAGATTCTGAGCAGTATAAACTAAAGAGAAAACCTATGACTCTACCTCATTATTATTTTCGGAAAGAAACCTACGAAGAATATTACAAGATTTGATGACTGTTATCTTTTGTAACTGTTCAAACAAATTTTCTTCAGACCCAAAATATCAATACTTTTGTGAAGATTTCTAGGAATAACGCCTGTTGTAGAAATAATAATCGGTAGAATAAATATTCTCTTCATTTTCCACATTTTTTAATCTCGTCGCCAAGCATCATATACTTAGAAATTTTTTCATTGTATTTATTTTGTATATTATGTGTGTCGGGTATAGCAATATCAATTATATATGTTATTTGATTCTGTTTATCATTAAGAACGATATCTGGTCTATTGTGTTTTACAGCTCTGTTGCAAAGAATTGTTTTATCAAAATAAAGTTTATATTTGTCATTTTCACAAATAATCTCAGGTTCATATTTGTGAAATTTTTTTCTTTTTGGGTATTAGGTCATGTTTAATTCCTAGATTAAAGTGAATGATATTAGCGACGGCATTATGTCTTTCTAAATAATCTGTTGAAGCAAGGACTGAGCAAGATGATAATATATGAAAAACTGTTTCTGAAGAACAGAAACATCTACGGCAAGAATCATCTATATTTTGTTTGATGATGTGTTTTCTATAATTCCTCGTTAAAACAACCTGATCCTGGATCGCAATTGTCAAGCCTTCTGTTTCAGCAAACAATTCTCCAGATACTAACCATTTATTCGATGCAATTTCATCAATATAATCATTTTTCAATTCTTTAGGGTGCTTTCCGTGTAATTCCTTCTGCATCCAACTTTCTCTTTTAGAATTGTCATCAAATATATCAAAATCTACCTTTTGCATTGTCAAGTTCAGAGGTGTAAGATTATAATTTGAAGCAACAACAATATCATGTAATTTAGACGTTCTCTGTTTATCATGAAAATGGGAACGTAGATGAAAAATCTGTTTACTATGAAGATTATTCAAATCAATTAATCCACGACCTCCAAGATGTCTAGGTAGTGTAACTCTCTGAACAGCTGACTTTGGGTGGTGCTTATGATATTTACAGAGCATTTTCCTCGTTTGACATTGTAATTCATTTAGATCAGTTTTAGACCATTTAATAATTCCAAAAGAAGATGTAAGAATAGGAACAGCATAGGAGTTGATAGCTCTGAAAAGGTTTTTACTAGTTAAATAACTCTTGATGATAATTCTAACTCTTTTGTAATATGAACTTCTAATATTTTCTTTAGTGCTGCTATGGTTAATTGTCTTCTCTTGACAAAATCTAAGATATTTATATGTATCTCCTTGATGCATTGGCTCGATTTCGATATTGGAAATCTTTATATAATCAGAAGTGATCTTTCCTTTTCAATAGAAAGATTTTTACATTTTGGAAGCCCAAATTTCATATGAATATCATTGGAATAGTTGAAAGTAATCTCAAATAGACTTTTTAAATGAGATCTGGTTCCGGCATATAATTTAATATCATCTAAATAAATTAAGTGACTTAATTTGAATTCAGTTAATAGACTCTTTATTTTGAAGCCGAAACTAGTAGCATTTAATTCATGAGATAATGGATTGACGCAAAGACAAAACCAAAGAGCACTTAAAGAATCACCTTGAAAAATGCCTCTTTTGATTGGAATTACTTCGGATTTTAACGATTGTTTTGAAATATTTAAATGAAGATTGGTTCTCCAATTTTTCATTACAAATTCAAGAAAATGACGAAGTGTCTTATCAATTTTATAAATTTCCAAAATTTCTTGAAGCCATGAATGGGGAGAACTATCAAAAGCCTTTTGGTAATCAATGAATATATATATATATATATATATATATATATATATATATATATATATATATATATATATATATATATATATATATATATATATCGAATTACCAGCTAATTATATAACATTTATATATACATATTCCTACCTTCAGTTAAGTTGTTTACCTTATCACCAAGTTCATGATCAACCGGCCCAGAAATAATTTTCTTTGCAATATCTTATGAATTATATTATATATATATATATATATATATATATATATATATATATATATATATATATATATATATATATTTTTGTTTTTGTTTTGAAATATTTAAATGAAGATTGGTTCTCCAATTTTTCATTACAAATTCAAGAAAATGACGAAGTGTCCTATCAATTTTATAAATTTCCAAAATTTCTTGAAGCCATGAATGGGAGAACTATCAAAAGCCTTTTGGTAATCAATGAAGGCTATATATATATATATATATATATATATATATATATATATATATATATATATATATATATAAATAATCGAATTACCAGCTAATTATATAACATTTATATATACATATTCCTACCTTCAGTAGGTAAACAACTTATTACCTTATCACCAAGTTCATGATCAACCGGCCCAGAAATAATTTTCTTTGCAATATCTTATGAATTATATTATATATATATATATATATATATATATATATATATATATATATATATATATATATATATATATATATATATATATATATATATATAATCGAATTACCAGCTAATTATATAACATTTATATATACAAATGAATAAAATATGAAATAAGATTCTGAGCAGTATAAACTAAAGAGAAAACCAATGACTTTACCTCATGATTTTTTGGAAAGAAACCTACGAGGAATATTACAAAATTTTATAACTGTTAATAATTGTCTGTAATTGTTCAAATAAATTTTTTCAGACCTAAAATCTCAATATTTTTATGATTATTCCTAGGAATAACACCTGTTGTAGAAATAATAATCAGTAGAATGATTTTTTGTTCATTTTCCACATTTTCTTAATCTCATCGGCAAGCATCATACACTTAGAAAAATTTTTATTGTATTTATTTTTATGTTATGTGTGTTGGGTATAGCAATAGCAATTATATATGTTATTCGATTCTGTTATCCGTTAGAATGATATCTGGCCTATTGTGATTTACAGCTCTATTTCATAGAATTGTTTTATCAAAATGAAGTTTATATTTGTCGTTTTCACAAATAATCTCAGGTTTATATGTGTAACAGTTTTTCCCTTGGGAATGAGTTAATGTTTTATTCCTAGATTAAAATGAATAATATTAGCGACGGCATTATGTCTTTCTAAATATTCTGTTGAGGCAAGATGAAAACATATAATTTTTACCTATATCGCTTCTTCTGCGTCCGGTTCAAACTATTGTTATCCCCTCGGATTATTCCCGAAAAGTCCCTTACGACTTTGATAATATAGATAGATTATCCAATATATCAAAATCTACCTTTTGCATTGTCAAGTTCAGAGGTGTAAGATTATAATTTATAATATATATAATATTCATTTAATAAGATAAAATAATAACAACAATTCCATATAGTTTATACTTTTTCTGTTTATCATGAAAATGGGAACGTAGAAGAAAAAATGTTCACTATGAAGATTGTTCAAATCTGTTAGTCCACGACCTCCAAGATGTCTAGGTAGTGTAATTCTTTGAATGGCTGACTGGCTATTGTTTATGATATTTACAAAGCATTTTTTCGTTTTACATTGTAATTCATTTAGATCAGTTTTAGATCATTTAATAATTCCAAAATATGATGTAAGAATAGAAACTGCATAGGAGTTAATAGCTCTGAAAAGGTTTTTACTAGTTAAATGACTCTTGATGATAATTCTAAGTCTGTTGAAATATAAACTTCTAATATTTTCGTTAGTGCTGCTATGGTTAATTGTCTTCGCTTGAACAAATCCAAGATATTTATATGTATCTCCTTGATGGATTTGCTCGCTTTCGATATTGGAAATCTTAATATAATCAGAGGTGATTTTTTCATTCTCAATAGAAAGATTTTTTCATTTTGGAAGCCGAAATTTCATATGGATATAATTGGAATAGTTGAAAGTAATCTCAAGTAGACTTTTCAAATGAGATCTAGTTCCGACATTTAATTTAATATCATCTGAACCAATTAAGTTACTTAATTTGAATTCAGTTGATAGACTCTTTATTTTGAAGCTGAAACTAGTAGCATTCAATTCATGAGATAATGGATTAAGGCAAAGACAAAACCAAAGAGACCTTAAAGAATCACCTTGAAAATGAATCTTTTGATAAAAATTTCTTCAAATGAAGATTGGTTCTCCAATTTTTCATTACAAATTCAACGAAAAGACGAAGTGTCTCTAGTTGCTCTCTAGTAGCAAGATGCTCTTTTCTAAATTTCTTTTGTTGTTCGGAAAGAATATTATAATTCTCTAAATATGCATAAATTTTTTGGGTGATACATGAAGTTAAAATTTTATATATTGTTGGAAGGCAAGAAGTGTGTGTATATTGAAATGAATCAATAGTATTAGCACTTTCCGGTTTCAAATAAGTAATTCCTTGTGTAAAAGTTAAGAAGTAGCTGAGGGTTTTAGATTATAAATGAAAAATACTCAGCAAATTTTTCATGAAAGCATGAGAATTTTTGTACCAAAAGTTATGAATACCATCAACACCTGGAGATTCCCAATTTTTTGTGTTTAATAACTGATGTTATATCCTGCTTTGAAAATTTTTCGAATGCGTTCTATTCTAGAAACCTTCTATTTAATATTTAATATATTAATATTTTTCAATATGTGCCATAAGTTTTCTTGATCGATTACCATTGTAATATTGTGTCAATCTTGCTAAATCACGTCGGATGCAAAATATTTCACATTCTTATCTTTTTGCCATATTGGTTTTTCCTGGTATTATAATTAGATCCAAAATTCTCTGATTTATACAGACAATTTTTCACTACTGTAATAGCTGCACAATATATACTCAGATGAAGTGAATATTTATTACTTTAACAAGTTGCCGTGAAAGAACATTCTCATTAAGCTTATTTATGCAATCAAAATTTTATTTTCTTTGAATAACGAATTTTAGGTGGTTTAGGTCTCATAGTTGGGTCAATATTTTTAAATAAATTCATTTGGTTGGGAAAAAATTTTCTATGTCTGTGTTATTGATATTTTAAACAAATTATCTGGATATACATCTGAAATTTCAGTATTTAAATGTTCTTCTTGTTGAATGTTGTCTTCAATTGATTTTGATTCTGATTTAGATATAAGATTTCTATTTTCAATATACCGTCTTTGATTCACAAATCTTTGTTCTGAAATAATGCTATTGGGAAATTTTTCTTTGAACATATTATATAGTTTAGACATGTATCTTTTTTATTTGTTCCATTATTTGTTATTTTGTGATAACCAAACCTCATATATTTATTCATTTCATAAGTCCATCTGATGCGTTTTATTGTTTTATTAGATTTGTAAAGGAGGTAATGAAGATATGATCAAGTTAGAGAAACAAGATGATTCTACATGACTATGATAACTGTCAATATATGAGGCTTTTCCATAGTAGAAATCCATTTTCACTAATACAAGTACACGATGATTTCGTCAAGAGCGAATAGCATTCCTTCGCTCTAGACAAATATACTGTGTATCAAAACGCGTCGAGCATTTATTGATATAGGGGTTTTACCCCGACGAGTTGCCCATATATCTGTTCATGCAATCAAACTGATTTCATGAAAAAAAAATATATATATATATATATATATATATATATATATATATATATATATATATATATATATATATATATATATATATATGTATATAATATATATATAATAGCTAATTACATAACATTTATATATACAAATCAATAAAATATGAAATAAGATTCTGAGCAGTATAAAACAAAGAGAAAACCTATGACTTTACCTCATGCTTTTTGTGGAAAGAAACCTACGAAGAATATTACAAGATTTTATAACTGTTAATAATTGTCTGTAATTGTTCAAATAAATTTTTTCAGACCTAAAATCTCAATATTTTTGTGATTATTCCTAGGAATACCACCTGTTGTAGAAATGATAATCAGTAGAATGAATTTTTTTTCATTTTCCACATTTTCTTAATCTCGTCGGCAAGCATCATACATTTAGAAAATTTTTTATTGTATTTATTTTTATGTTTTGTGTGTCGGGTATAGCAATAGCAATTATATATGTTATTCGATTCTGTTTTCCGTTAGAATGATATCTGGCCCATTGTGATTTACAGCTCTATTGCATAGAATTGTTTTATCAAGATGAAGTTTATATTTATCGTTTTCACAAATAATCTCAGGTTTATGTGTGTAACAATTTTTCCCTTGGGAATGAGGTCATGTTTTATTCCTAGATTAAAATGAATAATATTAGCGACGGCATTATGTCTTCTGAATATTCTGTTGAGGCAGGATGAAAACATATAAAAAACTGTTTCTGAAGAACAAAACTTCTTGTGAAAACAACCTGATCTGGGATCGCAATTATATATATACAGTGTGCGACCATGCGACATCGACCCAGTGTGCGGCAAATGTCCGCGCACTAGGTCGATATCTTTGAAAGTAAGATTAGAAACTCATTTGTGTCGACAGAGTTGTGATAATTATTCGAGTTAGGTTTGAAATTTTCAGCTAACTTGGGGTAGAGGTAGGGGTAGGTAACCCCAAAATTTCAAATCACAACCCCTATCGTGTGATACATCAATAGGAAGCTATTTGAAATACGTTCTCAAAACAGTCCCTAAAACTGAAATCGAATAATTAGTTCTGAAAATACAGTCAAATATTTGGTTTTTTCCGGTTCTCTTAGCTTCATTCAAAATATTTTCTACATTACTTCAGGTTTGGGTTGCCGAGGATCAATCCCAGTAGAAAGTTCATTCTACAAGATTGAATACTCGCTAGTGCTCTCAAATATTCAAAATGTTTCGAAAGAAGCCGTCAAATCGAAGTACATTCAAAGACTCAAATATACGCTTGTTCTGGAAATTGACAGTCGAAAAGATCTCTGATATACTGTTCTTCACAAATCAGTGCAAATGAAATTCCATATCCAATTCAGAAAGCACAGCAGAAAATCGGATATTCAAGAAATTCACTAATTCCAGCTGTAGGTCGCAAATACATAACTTAGTTTTGAGTATGTTATGGACGTCGTGTTTGCCTAACCGAACAGATGCACCTTTCAGTTAACCCCTGAATTTCATGTCATTCCTATAGCATCACAAAAAATAAGGAGAGGAAGAGAAGAGAGATTAGATTATATTAGTATGCGTTTAGTTTTTTCATTTTGATAACGACCAAATAGAGTAGGTAAAGAATTTCAAAATTGTTCGAAATAACCGACATTTTTTTGAACACATTGTTCCAATTTTCTTCTCCAAGCTTCATATACATGTCGTAGTACGTCTGGAGCAATATTCCACATGGAGTCAGTTCGGGGGATCTCGCCGGCCAATGGATGGGACCATTCGCTCCAATCCAATTATCAGCAAATTTCTGGGCGGCCATTCTGTCACCATCTGAGAGGTGTGTGCCGGAGCACTATCCAACATAAATTATGGCTCAATTTCGGCGTTTGCATCTGATAAAAGCTCTTAAACAGGCTAGACTTGATCATTGAATAGATTCCTGCATGACACACCTGTTATATTTCCTTCAATGAAAAACGGCCCTATCAAAATAATGTCCCATACATTCAGTTTTTCAATAACTTGCGTATGGGCTGGTAGCACTTCATGGGGATTTTCTCGACTCCAATGGTATGTCCAATGATGACTCACTTGTCCATGTTTTATGAATGTGGATTCATCAGTAAAAATTATCCTTCAGCCGAAATAAGGATTCTCCTCGAATTGTTATAGAGCCCATTGACAAAACTCCAAACGTTGTGCTGGTTCACAAATTTTGTTTTGTAGGGTCTCACTTTTTCAACCGTGAAAATTCTTCGTACCGATCTATCACTCACTCTAGCTTCAAGTGCTCTGTGTCGCACAGATAATTTCGGAGACACTTCCGCACTGGCTAGAACGTTGACGGTTTGGTCAGAAGAAATGCTATTTTTAGGTCTTCCAGTGCGTTTTTTTTTTCTCTACTGAACCAGTTTCAAAAAATCTTTGCACAGCTTTCTGGACGGTATGAGCACTTCGCACTGGTTTATCGATATGATTTTCCGTAAATAACTGCGCAGCTTGTTTGTAATTTTCTCCATAAGGTAACCATTTCAGCAAAATCCAAATTACTAAATGAATGCGTCATTTTTCACAAGAAAACAAAATTGATTGAATCCACTAAATGAAGAAGGCCTCTGAATCACTGAGTAGATAGAAAAGAAACTTTTCGCCACCCCAAACTTTTCGCCCCTAACTACCTAATGACTAGGGTAATCCCTCTCAAATTTGACTTTACGACAGGTACTTATCTATAATCCTTCATCCTTAGTGTAACTTATTTACACTAAGGTATACCTAAATACAAAAATGAAATCAAAGGGATTCAAGGATTATACCTACCTGGCGAAATTCTTGGGTTAAATTACAGTAGACGAGCATTTCAGTTTATGCATCATAATAAGTAGTTCCTGATATTAATTTCTTGAACAATCTCAAGAAAACTTGGTAAGAACACTTTATTTGATAGAATTATTCTATGAAAAATCTCAATCCAGTGGCAAGAAAAATGTTCTGAGGCCTCATTCTGTGTTTACTTGTTTCTCGTCTATCTTATAATTTGTACAGTACGCCTGGTGCAAAAAAGGTCAAGAATACTTTTTTACTAATAAAAAACAAGTACTGTGTTTTAAGGAATTTCACTTAATAATTGCGATTCGTAACGCGTTTCACTACACCGTAGCTTCTTCAGACGAATGAATATACAGAAAAATATAAATGATAATATAACCATGAATGTTCCTGAGTAATTAAAAGCTTATTGGGTTGCTTCTTCTTAAGTGGTTATTTATGACAGGTATATCCAATAAAATTAAGGAATAGATTGCTCCCCGAAAAGATTCAATAGAGGTGAAGAGCTTAAATCGACTTGTTCATTGATGAGTCTACCTGAGTGTTTGTATTTATTGATTTCTAAAGTTTCCCAAAGATCTACCTTCCAATATTTATTATCTCTATGCAAGATTTCAAACTGTGGGTCGAAAGAATGATTATTTTCTAAGAGATGATTCGCGTAATTTGAATCTGATTTTTATTTGAAAAACTGCGTTTATGTTCCAATATTCTAAAATTAAAATTTCTATGTGTTCTACCAATGTAGAAATTATCACAGTCATTGCAATTCAATCGATAAACACCTGATTTATTGTTTTTACCTGGTTTGGTTTTATTATTTTTATATATTTGCCTAAATTATTATTAGTTTGGAAAGCTATGTTGAAATTATTGCTACTTAAGAATGATTTTAGTTTCTCACTTGTAATGCCAACGTTGGTTAAGGTGTTGAGTTTTGTTTCAATTTATCGACAGGGTAAACTTCATTCAATGCGATTCTACTTTGTTTTTATTTAAAATATTGTTTATTAGTTTGGGATTGTAACCATTATTTTTGGCTATTGGTTTAATCAAATTTAGTTCTTTGTTGAAATTTTCTGGTGATAACGGGATGTTAATCAATCTATGAATAAAACTATTGAATGCTGACATTTTAAGTTATTCCTGAATATTTCTGCTAACAAAGGACTTAACGGATTGCCCATAATCAAGCCGTCTTCAATAGTATAATATTTGTAATTGAAATGGAAATAATTTTGATCTAAACAAATTTGTAATAATGAAAGAATATCTGATTTAATGATAGTATTGACATGATTCTTTTCTAATAATTCTTCAACTAAGTAATACGTATCTTTCGGAGGAATGTTGGGAAATAGATTCTTAACATCGAAAGAAATGAGTTTGGAATTAGGTGGTATAGTGGTATCTTTGATATTGGCAATAAGTTCGTATGAATTTTTGACCGAAAATATAGATTTAAAATTGCAATGTTTTATTAGCAAGTCGTTGAGGAATTTTGAAAGTTTGAACGAAGGTGCCGTTACATAAGAAACAACAGGTCTAATAGGGTAATTAGCTTTATGAAGTTTTATCAACGAATATAATTCGGGGGATTGTGGATTGGAGTTAATGAATTTATATTTTTCGTGGTCTGTGATTAATGATTTTGCTGTCGAAATTATGTTTTTAACCACTTTCTGAAATTTTGCGGTAGGATCCTTAGTTGATGTTATATAGTTTCCGGCTGTTAAGAATTCATCAGTTTTAGAAATATAATCGGTTTTACTAATCACGATGACGGTGTTACCTTTATCTGCTTTAGTGAATACTAAATCGTTCTTGGTACTATTTTCACGAATTGTTTTTATTATCTTATAATCGGAATTGCAATGAGGTGATAATTTCGAAAAGTCTTCTTTGATGATTTCTGCTGTTTGATGTTTGGCTAAAATATTATCTTTGGAATTTTTGAGAATGATTTCGAAGTCTATGCCTAACTGTTCAAAATTAGTTTTATTATGTTTTGAATGTAAATTATGTTTGAATCCTTTTTCTAATGGATCTTTTTGTGGTTGTGTAAAATCGGTGTCAGTTGAATTAGTGAATCTGTCGAAAAATTTATGGTCTGAAAATTTATCAGTTGAAGGTTTGGGTGAAGAAATTTTGAATTTGAGTGAATTCAACTTTTTCTGTTGTTGCTGAAACTTTTCATGAATTAAAATTTTGACATCGTATCTGCATTCAGAGTCTAAAATATCAAACTCAACAGGGTGCAATCTAAACAATAATTCCGTATGGATTACCATCAAATATATGTTTGCAACGTCCCTCCTGTTGTACTGGATCTTCATATCCTCTTTGAGCCATATGTGTTGGCCTTTCTCGATTGCTCTTCTTGCTGGTCCACTGTTATTATGTGTCTTCAACCGTATGTAATTGGGAGTCAGCCTGTTTTTCAAGCACATTGAGTAGAACCATATATTCTGAGTGTGAACTGCACATCTTAGTAGTATTTTCAAATACCACAAAGCCAAAAAGCCGGTATCAGCTTTCTTTAACATTTGAATTTGGGAGGCTTTCACTTGGTGAAATTCCATTATCAATAATAAAAAACAAGTATTGTGTTTTAAGGAATTTTACTTAATAATTGCGATTCCTAACGCGTTTCCCTACACCGTAGCTTCTTCAGACGAATGAATATACAGAAAAATATAAATGAGAATATAAATATAAATGTTCCTGAGTAATTAAAAGCTTATTGGGTTGCTTCCTCTCAAGTGGTCATTTATGACAGGTATATCCAATAAAATTAAGGAATAGATTGCTCCCCGAAAAGATTCAATAGAGGTGAAGGGCTTAAATCGACTTGTTCATTGATGAGTCTACCTGAGTGTTTGTATTTATTGATTTCTAAAGTTTCCCAAAGATCTACCTTCCAATATTTATTATCTGTATGCAAGATTTCAAACTGTGGGTCGAAAGAATGATTATTTTCTAAGAGATGATTCGCGTGATTTGAATCTGATTTTTTATTTGAAAAACTGCGTTTATGTTCCGATATTCTAATATTAAAATTTCTATGTGTTCTACCAATGTAGAAATTATCACAGTCATTGCAATTCAATCGATAAACACCTGATTTATTGTTTTCACCTGTTTTGGTTTTATTATTTTTATATATTTGCCTAAATTATTATTAGTTTGGAAAGCTATGTTGAAATTATTGCTACTCAAGAATGATTTCAGTTTCTCACTTGTAATGCCAACGTAGGTTAAGGTGTTGAATTTTTGTTTCAATTTATCGACAGGGTAAACTTCATTCAATGCGATTCTACTTTGTTTTTATTTAGAATATTATTTATTAGTTTGGGATTGTAACCATTATTTATGGCTATTTGTTTAATCAAATTCAGTTCTTTGTTGAAATTTTCTGGTGATACTTTTTTACTCTGAAACTCCACTCTGAATAAAGTGAAAGCGTATACAACTATCGCATATATTCTGTGGCATAGATAAATTCGCACCGAAAAGTGGTAAAGAAACTGCGATTTACCATGAATGTTGAGGTCCCTGAATGTTTGTTCACCAAACAATATTGCCTTAAATGTTCCTTGTAATCGTATCAAAGTTCAAAATCGAAGTTCAGTGCGTTCAAGTGCTATGACAGCAGATATTTTGTTTAGAATATCAAATTCTGTAACGTGTATCTCGAACCCAAAATATCCCAGATATCTTGTGCTCTCACTAGATGCTTCGAAAACCATATGTCGTTCGGAAGCCGCAGGAATAATTATTTCTCTTGAAGCTATATGGTGTATTCAAAAACCTACGGAAATATTTGATAGGGGTTGTCATTTGGAATTTTGGGGTTACCTCCCCCCACCTCCACTGTAAGTTAGCTGAAAATTTCAAACATAACTCAAATAGGTAGCCCCTTCTGACAAATCACAACTCCGTTGACAGAAATGAGTTTCTATTCTTTGTTTCAAAACTTTTGCCGCACACTGTATCAATATAATTGCGATCCCACATCAGATTGTTTCCACAAGAAATTTTGTTCTTCAGAAACAGTTTTTCATATGTTATCATCTTGTTCAGTACTTGCCTCAACAGAATATTTAGAAATACATAATGCCGTCGCCAATATTATTCAATTTAATTTAGAATAAAACATCATCTTATTCCCTAGGGAAAACAATGTTACACATATGAAGCTGAGATAATTTGTGGAAACGACAGATATAAACTTTATTTTGATAAAACAATTCTATGCAACAGAGCTGTAAATCACAATAGGCATAGGGCAGACATCATTCTAACGGATATATATATATATATATATATATATATATATATATATATATATATATATATATATATATATATATATATATATATATATATATATATATATATATATATATATATATATATGATTTTCTGATTACAGAGTATTTGTTCCTAAGACTGAAAGGCTTTCTATATGTTTAATCAAGAATACTTATTAGAGTTTCCATAACTTTGATATATATTACAATCCAGTGTTCATACTAACGAAACGATAGTCAGATTTTTGACAATTTAAACAACGAAGTTTTGAATGGAGACAGCAAATGGCTACTTTTAATATTATCATTATTTTATCTGATGAACGCTCCGCTCAAAAATGTTCAGATTTTATTTGTTTCTGGAATTAAGATGATTCCTTCCCACTCTCTTGAATTAACAATAAATGCGCATCAGAACTTGGTTTCTTTCCGACTGTAATTTGTATTCAAGCAGTCATTAAACATTTTTATGTAATGGTCTGAATCAGTTCGCTCTTAGAAGTCAATAGAAAAAGATATAGATATTCAGATATTCCGATTCTATGAACTCGGTATCATCATGTTGTAAGTACACTCAATTTCAGTAATCATAAATAATATTTTTCCATTTTTATGCATATTTGTGTATAATTTCCTGAGCTATAAGGTGAGAATAACCTAACATGTAATAAATTTGAACGTTGATTTTATAAAACAATTCAGAAATATTAATTTATTTGATTAAAGTATTAGAGAATAAGTTGAGCTTCTGGACTTCGAGGAGAAAACCTTCGGAACCTTCCGTTGGTTGATGATGTTACATATAATTATATGAAGCCAAAAATTCTGATAGGTTTATGGCCTTTGCATATTAATTTAGGTGATCACGATCGTGTAAATTTGAGTCACCTTGTATATTGAATCTACAAGTTGAAAAAAAACAAGGAGATGAAGCGCGCTTATAACATAAAAGTGAATTTTTCCTCAATTTAGATATTTCTCTACCTCCCTCTCAGAGTCAAAGTACACATCTTTGAAGATGAAATGACTCAGCTGCAAATTACCTCAATGGAAAAATTCCATAATCTACGAAGTGAACCATTGATGAAGTAAGTAGAATATTTTCTGTGGACTGCATTCTTACAAATAATGACCATATAGCATTTAAAATAGAATATGACCTGATTCCAGCGTTAAACGAAATATTTTAGAAATTGCGAGTATTGAATAGATGAGAATCCGATTGCTTTTTTCTAAATAAACGAATTTTTGCAATACCCCCAAGCATAGTTATGATATGTATAATGTCAATTTCAGCGAAATAAGGTAACATGGTTATATTAGGTATGTCGAAGTTACTTCGAAACGCAGACTACAGAAAACATTATTGATAGGAATCGAAAAATGTTCTACTCCTAAAATAATTGACTACAGATATTTTTGGGAATTTTCCATCCTGCTTAGTTGCACTATTGTGGCTCTTGGGGGCTGCGTGCATGGCAGGCAGATTAGGAACTAGCTCTTGTCAAGAGGATTATTCATTGAATAATTCTTTTGTCTAAAGGGGATATATATATATATATATATATATATATATATATATATATATATATATATATATATATATATATATATATATATATATATATATATATATATATATATATATATATATATATATATATATATATACTTCAACGAAAACTAAACAGAGGCTATATCTACCAAGTATTCATTTCTGATCAAAACGCAAAAACATATCAATTTTTGTTTCAAGGGAGACATCTTTTGGGGTACAATACTTGCCTGAAATATCAACCCTCTAAGCGGGGGTTGCAATACTTGAACATTTTGAAGAAGGAAGATGAGTCAAGTTATGACTCAAAAGAAAGGTGGTATCTCTGTCTACATTGCCTTGAACGAATTTCCATTTTTGATTGAAAACTGTAGAAGATACAGAGTGAGCCACTGAAAAATAGAGAAGACTATCGTCCCAAGACTATTGACCAAAGGGGAAAATTAACTAGTAGAAGTTGTACTTTATTACCCGATAAAATAAGCGGAACTGAAGTCACTAAAACTCAACGTTAATTTTCGAATTGTTGTCCACCAACCTCCATGCACATAAACAAATTTTGGGTGAAACGTTCACGGACATTCTGTAAAATTTCAGGTGTGATTTGGTGACGCGCTGTCTCAGGGCGTTCAAATCAGCAGGTTCAGTTTTATAGATTATATTTTTGAGGTGGCCCCAAAGGAAAAAGTCTAATGGACTGAGATCCGGAGTTCGTGGGGGCCATTCCGTTGGGCCTCTTCTTCCAATCCAACGACCAGGAAAATGAATGAAAAATACTCGAACTTGTTGTGCAAAATGCGGGGGCGCTATATCCTGCTGAAATACAACCTCGTTCTCCGAATAGCGGGGGTCATTCTCAATGGTCTCCGTTATTGCTGGGTCGATAAATTCTTCCAATAGTTTATAATACAACTCTCTGGTAAGATTTCCAGGAATAAAAAACGGTCAAATGAGGTGATCGCCATAAATACCAACCCAAACATTTAGTTTTTGAGTTATTTCGTGAAATATTTGCGACTTAGAATCTGCCCAATAACGGCAACTATGGCGGTTTACGGTTCCATTCAGAAAAAATGTACATTCGTTCGAAAAACACAAGTGAAATAAATAATGAGGATTGTTCATGACTCTCTGACTTATGATCTCGCAGAATTCAAGTCTTCGATCGAAATCATCTTCGTTCAGTTCTTGAACTAATTTGATTTTATATGGATGAAACTTATGCCTCTTCAGAATGCGGAAAATACTCGTTTGGTTTACACTACACCACATCTGCCAATTTCCGCAGGCTTAGGGTAGAATCAACCGCCGCTTGACCAAGCACCGCCACTTCCACAGCTTCATTTCTTACTGGCCGCCCAATTAGACGCTTCTTATTTTGCACCGATCCAATTTCACGGAATTTGGCAACTAATTCTAGTACATACTTCGAAATCACTTTAGTACCTTCGTGGCGTTGTTTGAAGAAATTGGCTGTTCTGTTCACGCAACTATCAGAACAAATAGTTCAATCATTTCAACCCTCTCAGCTATCGAGTAAACCATGACGATTTTATGAAAACTAAATTTCGAAAAGAAGAGAAACTATTGTGATGAATTATCACAACTAATGTGGAATAAAATTGGGACGATGAAATTGAATACAAAAAGTACGAAAACATTGAGAATCAAGTTTTTTGTTGAAGAAATCTGATCATTGTTACATCTGCGTTCCTGATTCGTAGTGTTGATTCGTATCGTCAAATAAGAGTAATTTCACATGAGGACGATGATCATACAGTATCACCTGTGAAAACAAAAATGTTTCCTTTTACGTATGTGCATGTGAACCCAACTCTAGATGCATTGCTCGCATATCGTACAACAAATGTTCATAGAGTTACTATGACTGATAGATTTATCGCTTTCTTTTAAGATTCATAATCCTTCATAATAATTCCAATGTTTCAGCTGCTCACCCAGAAATTTTAATGGAGAACGAAAACTTGCACACCATTGTGGAGACACACTGGAAATATTTTCTGCTTAAAAAATAACACAGGGTGATCACCCCAACTCTAGGGCTTGAAATTTGAGATGTGAATGGTGTTTCGGAGAAATGAATCTGTTCCATTTTTTGCACTAATCTTTGAATAGCTCAGGGCGATAGATAGTCTACTCTATTTTCAAGTAGCTCACTCTGTATCTTCTACAGTTTTCAATCAAAAAATAAAATTCGTTCACGATGATGCGAACAAAGATAATACCTTTCTTTCGAGGTATCACTCGACCCATGTACCCTCTTCCAAACTTTCAAGGGTGGTGCCCCCTGCTCTTGTGGTTGAAATTCGAGATAAGGAGGGTATTTGATGATGACTGCCATTGATCTGCATGGATCTGTTCCATTTTACTTCACTGAAACTTGAATAGTCTCAGGGAAATAGTCTTCACTTTCTTTCAGTTGCTCACCCTGTATCTTTTACAGTTTCCAATTAAAAAAAGAAATTCGTTTGAGACGATGTAGACAAAGATACCACCTTTCTTTTGAGTCATCACTCGACCCATCTTCGCTATTCAAAATGTTCAAGAATTGCAACCACCCCGTAGGAGGTTGCAAGTTTCTTACCCCAAAAGATGTCCCTCTTGAAACAAAAATTGACTTGTTTTCGCGTTGTAATCATAAATGAATATCTTGTTAGATATAGCCTCTGTTTAGTTTTCGTTGAAGCATCCTGTGTATATATATATATATATATATATATATATATATATATATATATATATATATATATATATATATATATATATATATATATATATATACAGGCAGTAATATTAATCAAACCATATCCAGGAAAATTATTCCTGGATATTATATATTAGGATAACGTTAAATGTTATGAGAATATATCAATCTACCAGAATATATACAAACTATAGCATCGTCAGACAATGACATCAATGTACCAACGAGTAGTGTCAGAGGCTTTCTCCCCAGAAAAATCCAGTTTACGGACCTTAGTCAAGTAACACTGAATGTTACTCATTCATAGTTTTCTTTTTGTGAAGTGATGAACGATCCAGTAGAATATTGCTCTGAATATAAATATAATAAAATATGAAATGCGATTATGAGCAGTATAAACTGAAGAAAAAACCTATGACTCTACCTCATTATTTTTTTCGGAAAGAAACCTACGAAGAATATTACAAGATTTGATGACTGTTATCTTCTGCAATTGTTCAAATAAATTTTTCTTCAGACCCAAATTCTGTTTTATCAGTAGGAATGATAACTGGCCTATTATGTTTTACAGCTCTGTTGCATAGCATTGTTTTACCGAAATAAAGTTTATATTTCTCGTTTTCACAGATATTCTCAGGCTCATAATTGTAACATTTTTCCTTTAGAGAATGAGGTCATGTCTAATTCCTAGATTAAAATGAATAATATTGGCGACGGCATTATGTCTTTCTAAATAACCTGTTGAAACAAGGACTGAGCAAGATGATAATGTATGAAAAACTGTTTCTGAAAAACGAAAACATCTACGGCAAGAATCATCTATATTTCGCGTAATGATGTGTTTTCTATAATTCTTCGTGAAAACAACCTGATCCTGGATCTCAATAGCCAAACATTCTGTTTCAGCGAACAATTCTCCATCTATTTGATACGATTTCATCAATATAATCATCCTTCAATTCTTTAAGGTGCTTTCCGTGTAATTCCTTCTGCATCCAACTTTCTCTTTCAGAATTATTATCAAATAATTATCAAAATCTACCTCTTGCCTTGTCAAGTTCAGAGGAGTAAGATTATAATCTGAAGCAACAACAATATCATGTAATTTAGACGTTCTCTGTTTATCATGAAAATGGGAACGTATATGCAAAAAAAAATCTGTTAACTATGAAAATTATTCAAATCAGTTAAACCACGACATCCAAGATGTCTAGGTAGTGTAACTCTTTGAACAGCTGACTTTGGGTGGTGTTTATGATATTTACAAAAAAAACTGCATAGGAGTTGATAGCTTTGAAAAGGTTTTCACTAGTTAAATGACTCTTGATGATATTTCTTAGTCTATTGTAATAAAAACTTCTTATATTTTCTTTAGTCCTGCTATGGTAAATTGGAAGTCCAAATTTCATATGAATATTATTTGAATAGTTGAAAGTTATCTCAAGTACACTTTTCAAATGAGATCTAGTTCCGGCATATAATTTAATATCCTCTAAATAAATTAAGTGACTTAATTTGAATTCAGTTGATAGACTCTTCATTTTGACGCTGAAACTAGTAGCATTTAATTCAAGAGATAATGAATTAAGGCAAAGACAAAACCAAAGAGCACTTAAAAAATCTCCTTGAAAAACGCCTGTTTTGATTGAATTCACTTCGGATGTTAACGATTGTTTTGAAATATTTTGATGAAGATTGGTTGTCCAATTTTCCATCACAAATTCAAGAAAAAGACGGAGTGACTTATCAATTTCATAAATTTCCAAAATTTCTTGAAGCCATGAATGAGGAGAACTATCAAAAGCCTTTAGGTAATTAATGGAAGCTGTATGAATATTTCCCTTCTTAGTTTAAGATTAATTCGAAGCAACATAATCAATTACAAGCTGCTCTTCAGTACCAACGAAATTTTTTCTATATGCTTTTTGTTGTTCGGGAAGAATATTATAATTCTCCAAATGTGCATACATATTTTGGGTGATACCTGCAGTTAGAATTTTATATATTGTTGGAAGGCTAGTAATTGATCTATATTGACCTAATAGTATTAGCACTTCCCAGTTTTAAACAAGTAATTCCTTGTGTGAAAAATAAAGGGTAGCTGCTGGATTCTTTATGCCATAAGTTTTCTTGCTCGATTACCTTTGGAATATTGAGTCAGTCTTCCTAAATCACCTCGGATACAAGAAATTTTACCTTCTAAGTTTTTTGCCATAAGGATTTTTCCTTGTTATAATAATTAGATCCAAAATTCTCTAATTTATATCCACAATGTTTAACTACTGTAATGGCGGCATAATATACCAGGTGAGTCAATAAGGCGAGGAACTTCTATATCTCAGAAACTATTTGAGATAGAAGCAGAGAGGTTTTTCTGATTATTGTTTTATAAGTATGTGTTCATTCCTTAAAAATATTTTCGTACATACAGGGTATTCCATTTTTGCTCCAGGGGCAAACATAGATTTTTTTTCAAATGGCACGCCCTGAATTTTTTATCATATTCTGATTGCAATTTGGATGCTCTCTTCAACGATATCTGTTTTGTGCCCAAACAACTATCGGTAAATTTTAAATTAATTGAAATATCGATAATTTCGGGAATTTGGATGTTTTTTCAAAAGTTCTCAAATGCCTTCTTTCGCATAATTTACGCATGATATTTTTTTTTTCTCGAGGTAAAAGTGTTGTACCTTATCATCAAATGATGAAAATAATTTTTTTTTATACCTAGTGTTCCTAGTAACCCGGCGAAAATGAAATTTTTTAAACATGACAAACTTTTTTTTTTCAAATGTAACACCCTGTATCTTTTCCACGTGTTTTGTTTCCACTCAAATAAGCTTTACAACGATACTTTTTTTTTTTAATCCGATGGAAAATTTTCAGAAAATTTCGAAATTAGTGTGAGGTTTAGGTATTTCTTGCAATAAACATGCTGTTAATAAAATTTAGATATTGAAATATGCCAATTTCAACACAAAATAAGATTTTTTGCTGTTCAATGAAATTTAAACATCAAAACTCTTAAGGTGTATCGAAATTTCTCCACAAGAAAGGATTTATTTGCGATTTTATCAGTTGTGCTCAGAGCTAAGTCTTCACTCAATCGAAATTACTCAGTTCGAAATCTTCAATAGATGTTCAAAAAGTCTACTGCGCTCAAAACAATATGCATGCTATTCTCTTCATTTAGTACACGCTTAGCTCTTTTGTTCTTCTCATATCCAACTTGTGATCAAACCATAGAGATAAGTATGACTTCTATGAGCATACCACATTGAAGATAGATAATATTGTTCGATAGTGCGTGGTTTAAACCACCTGTGCCCATAGAAGACTTATTTCTATGGTTTACTCACAATGCCCCAAGATTTGATAGTTTTGAATTGGATAATTCCAACGTCATATGAGTGAGTCTGAGTGAGAAATACATACTATTATTGCATGAATTTTACCCAAGAAGAGTTCATTAATATGATTTATTGTTTGGGAGAAGGTGAGAGGAATTGTTTGTTCGCATCACATAATTATTTCCAACGTTACCCAAACAGTAGACATCCTAGGAAAGAGGCATTCGAGAGAGAAGAAGATATGAGAAGAATGAGAGAGCTAAGTGTGTACTCAATGAAGAGAATAGCATGCAGGTTGTTTTGAGCGCAGTAGAGAATCCTCATGTTAATACAAGAGATGTTAGTCGAGACTTGGGCATTAGTCAGACATCTGTATCAAGAATTTTGAGGAAGGAAAAGTTCCATTCTTTTCATGTTCAACTCCAACAACAGTTGGAACCGCTGGACTACGGGCGGAGGTTGGATTTTCGTAGATGGTCTTTGAATAAAATAGCAGACCAACCGAATTTTTTTAGTGGGGTACTTTCCTCTGATGAGGCCACCTTTCATAAGAATAGATTGGTGAACCGGCATAATTTTCATTATTATGATACTCAAAATCCTCATTTCATGAGAACTGTTGACCACCAACATCGTTGGTCTCTAAATGTCTGGGGTGGTAAAATTGATGATTATGTGATTAATTTAAATTTTTTGCAGCATGATATGGAGCCTTTGCTTATTAACGTTCCCCAAAACATGAAAAACAATATGTGGTTCCAACACGATGGGACACCAGCGCACTACAGCGGCAATGTCGGCGATTTTTTAAATGCTAGGTTTGAGGGCAATTGGATAGGCCGTGGAGGCCCTGCAGGATAGCCTCCTGGTCTCCGGACTTAAATAAATTGGATTTTTTTTTTGTGGGGGTATGTTGAGGAGAGGGTATATCTAGACCCCCAAAAAACCAGGGAAAATATGATGGAGAGAATTACAGAAGCATTTAGGAGTATAACGCTGAATGTTCTCCAGAGAGTGACCGAATCATTTAACAATCGTGTTCGAGAATGTATTCCTTAAAATGGGGGACATTTCGAATATCTAATTTGATTTGAAAACTTATTGAAATAGAACTAAATTGGTGTTTATGATTTTGATTTCCATTTTTTTTCAGTGGATGTTTCAATCACGACAAGCAGTTCATTTCGTTTCTTAATGATAATTCCGGAATATTTTGGGCAATTGTAAAAGTAACACAAGTTCAGTGAAAGGAACGGGGTGTTATCTTTAGAAAAAAGTTCTTTTATCTCGAAGAATTCTATTTTCGTTGGATCACCAAGAACACTGGGTATGAAAAAGCAGTTGATCTCTTACTTCAATGATGAGGAACATATTTTTTTCAGAGAATAATTTGTCACACCCAAATGATACGGAATGAAGATTATGAGAAGTACTGAAAAACCTTCCAAATTCTCGATCATTTTGACTTTTTGAACATTTATTGAGATAATTTCAAACTGACTGATTTCATTTAAGTGAAGACTTAGCTCTGAACACAAATGATAATATCGCGAATAAATCTTTTCTTGTGAAGAAAATTCGATACACCTTGAGAGTTTTGATGTTTAAGTTTCATTGAACAGCAAAGAATCTAACTTTGTGTTGAAATTTTCATATTTATTTGTCTGAATTTTATCAACACCATGTTTATTTCAAGAAATACCTTAACCTCACAGTAATTTCGAAATTTTCTGAAAAGTCTCCATCGAATTTTTGAAAAAAGGTATCGTTGTAAAGCTCATTCATTTTCGCCGGGTTACTAGGAGCACTAGGTATAAAAAAAATTATTTTCTTCATTTGATGATAAGGTACAACACTTTTACCTCAAGAAAAAAAAATATCATGCGTAAATTTTGCGAAAAGAGGCATTCGAGAACTTTTGAAAAAACTTCCAAATTCCCGAAATTATCGACATTTCAATCAATTTAAAATATACCGATAGTTGTTTGGGCACAAAACAGATATCGCTGAAGAGAGCATCCAAATTGCAATCAGACTATGATAAAAAATACAGGGCGTGCCATCTGAAAAAAAATCTATGTTTGTCCCTGGAGCAAAAATGGAACACCCTGTATGTACGAAAATATTTTTAAGGAATGCACACATACTTATAAAACAATAATCAGAAAAAATTTCGCTTATTCCTCAAATAATTCCCGAGATATAGAAGTTCCTCGCCTTATCAGATGAAGTGTATGAATATTCATTACTTTAATAAGTTGCTTTGGAAGAACATTCTCTTTAAGCTCATTTACGCAATCAAAATTTGGGTCAATATTTTCAAATACATTCATTTGATTGAGAAATAAATTTTCTATATCTTTGTTATTAATATTTTTAGACGAAAAAATAACAAATAATGGAACAAATAAAAAGGGTCATGTCTAAACTATATAATATTCAAAGAAAACTTCCCGATTGCGATATTTCAGAACAAAGCGTTGCAAATCAAGACAGTATATTGAAAATAGAAATTTCATATCTGAATCAGAATTAAATTCAATTGAAAACAACATTCAACAAGAAGAACATTTAAATACTGAAATTTTAGATGATAATCCAGTCCCATTCATGAAAAGCATCGAAAATAAATCAGAAAATTCGTCTGAAAATATTAATAACAAAGACCTAAACTTACTAGAATTCATTATTCGTAGAACATTTTGATTACATAAAGGAGCTCAATGAGAATGTTCTTTCAAAGCAACTTGTTAAAGTAATGAATATTCATACACTTCATCGGATTATATATTGTGCCGCCATTACATTAGTTAAACATTGTAGATATAAATTAGAGAATTTTGGATCTAATTATAATAACAAGGAAAAACTCTTATGGCAAAAAAACTTAGAAGGTAAAATTTCTTGTATCCGACGTGATTTAGGAAGATTGACTCAATATTCCACAACTGATAGAATACATCGATACTTTGAAACAAAAACTTTCAGTTTACTCCATAAGACTGCGTGAATATAAAATCAATTCAGATAGTAAATTGCAAAACAAACTATTCAAAAATTAAGGAAAACATTTTTACAAAATTGTTTCAGGTTCAAATGAAAATATTTCTGGAAATGGAGTTCCTCAAATTGATATATATCTGATTATTAGTCTTCAATTCGTGCAGTGTCAAAGCAACACAATTCCAGTGCAAATTGGATTTTAATGAAAGGTCTCGATTTTTCAAAATTATGTACATGCGATTTGAAAACTTTTCAAACGAAGATATAACATCAGTTATTAAACACACAAAAAATTGGAAATCTCCAGGTGTTGATGGTATTCATAACTGTTGGTTCAAAAAATTCTCATGCGTTCATGAAAAATTGGCTAAATATTTTTCATTTATTATAAAGAACCCCGCAGCTGCTCCTTCATTTTTCACACAAGGAATTACTTATTTAAAATCGAAAATTGCTAATATTATTCATCCATCTCAATATAGACCAATAACTTGCCTTCTAACAATATGTAAAATTCTAACTGCATGTATTACCCAAAAAATTATGCAATATTCGTTCCGAAGAACAAAAAGGATGTGGAAAAAACACCTTGGTACTAAAGAGCAACTTGCAATTGATTCTGTTGCTTTGAATCAAGCTCAAGCTGAGATGAGAAAAATACAATACAAGATGATTTTCAAAAATTGATTAGTATTTCAAATAACTGATGTAGCAGTGTAAAAGGTTAAAAATACTTTCGTATTCAATGTTAATTTCTTTGAATTTCTCTTCTGATTAGTATCTGAGGGATATATTTTCTCTTCCGGAATTTGGCTGTTCAGGGTGGTTGTCCTTTATAATGATATGATTGAGATAGGCTGTTCTGCTTTCATTTATTGTGTGCATTTAACGTTTATTTATATTAACAATTCTTTTGATATTTTTCATTTTTATCTTGAAAGTCATTTGATCCGATCATTTTTTTTATATTTCTGAGTTTTTTGAGCAGTTTTTCCATCATATTGATTTTTTTTCCTTTTATACATGTTGTATAGGCTGGCTATGCTTATATGGCGAAAAGGTTGGGGGCATGGATACGGATGGGGTGCAGGAGGTAAAAATTTGTATATATTCGGATACTGATGAAGTCGGGAGAATATTTGAAAGGGAAGGTAAGCTTCTCAATATAATATATTTTGACATACGGAGTTTGAGAAATAACTATGATAAATTGATGGTTAATTTGCACTTACTGGGCTATGAAAATTTAGATGTTATAGTTTTTTCGAAGTGTTGGATCAAAGACAAAACTGGTGAGTTCAACATAGAAAATTTCAATTTTTATTGTAATGATTTTAAACAAAATCAAAGCGATGGGCTTATTTTATAAACAAAGAAGGATATTCAAGTCCTTGACCACAATATAACCAATTTATCCCAAAAAAACATTCTACATATTTGCTTAAAAAAATTGAGTGAATTATGTTGTCACTGCTTTTACCAACTTGCCTTCTATAAATACTGACAGTTACGTTAGAGAGCTGAATATTTATTTAACAAATTTGGAAAAACAAGAAATTGATGTGTTCATAGGTGATATGAATATTGATTCAAAAGACCAAAATTCGGTGGGAACAACTAACTATCAATGCGCTCTACAATTAAATGGTTTTATTTCATACATTAATAAAGCAACAAGAGTGACTGCAACTTCAGTTTCTACACTAGATCATGTTTATGTTAGGAACTCTAGAAGTACTCGGAGAGGGGAATGCTTGACTTCTTACCCTAAAGTGATACAAACTTCGCTCACTCATCACTACTCAACATTTCTCTCAGTCAAGTTAACGAAGCAGAATAATCCTGAGGTAAATCAATCTCTTAAAATCAAAGAAATTAATTATTCGCCCTCCAAACATATCTTATGAATGAGTCATGGCCAGATGTTCTCAACAAATCAAATCCTCAAAAATCCTGCACCATTTTCACTAATAATAAACTTAAAAATGATATAAGAATTCAAGTTATTATCATGTTATAAAACCTAATTGGCACCAAAAGGTTAAGTCATGGATAACTACAACTAAAATTGAAGTTGAATAATGATAATTCTGTAGAACCAAAAATGAATTCATTTTTCATAGAAATGCATTGAATAAACTTCTGAAGAAAGTCAAAAATCAGTACCACAGTAGGAAATTACAGGAAGCGGGCAATGATACAAAAAAAAGTGTGGAAATTCATACAAGACATCAATAATAAAACTAAATCTAGAAACACAATTGACCATTATATAGTTGACGAAGACGGACATCATACACGACATATATAATAAAACTAAGTCTAGAAACACAATTGACCATGATATAGATGACGAATACGGACATCCAATCAGAGAAAAAAAAGATAAAAAAATTAAATATAATGAGTTTTTCACTCAAATTGGTAGAAAAATGACAAATAAAATAAAAAAACATGACAATTTCAATTTCCCGAAGACTACTATAAACCGCGACTCTATGTTTCTCAATCCAATAACTGAAAAGGAAATAATTCTTTTGATGCATTCTCTCAAGCAAAGTTCATCGCCTTGTCCACGCAATATAACCTCAAAAACTTTGAAGATCATTCATGTGTATATTGGGGCTCCATTAACGCACATCATAAATTTAATCTTCGGAATGGGTATTGTGCCAGGAGAATGGAAAGAATCCCATATTGTTGGTGTATATAAATCTGATGGGAGAAAAAAATGACGAACTAAACAAAATTTTTGAAACGAGCTTAAAAGGTCGACTTTTACATTTATTGAATGAATTTAAACTTAGTCCAAAACAATATGATTTCAGAAAAAAACAACTACGGAGGATGCGATTGAGGAATTCATGAGGAAAGTTTTATTTGCCTTAAACGAAATAAAAAATGTTTGGTAGTGTTCTCAGACCTAGCAAAAGCATTTGACACTGTTGACCACGCCATCTTATGGAGACGACTTATGAGCATTGGGGTGCGGGGTATGGTACATAAAGTTTTAAAAAATTATCTTTCAGAAAGGAGTCAGAAAGTTAGTATAGACGGAACTCTGAGTGACCCACAATTGTCCTCGGACCCATTCTCTTCTTAGTGTATATCAATCAGCTTCCTAACTTGTATATTCCTAACGGTCGAACTATTTCTTATGCAAATGACACAGTGATTGTTTTCAATTGCGAGAATTTGGTCTTAAAATAGTATGCACGTGGTTGAGCGATAGTATGATGTCGCTCTGAACACTACAAAAACTAATTTTTTGCTTTCTTCCTCTCTTCATCCGGTCAACCGATATTCACTAACCTTCCGATATATCAACCTGAATGTGATAGAAAACTATGTAACTGTCCTAAAATAGCTAAGGTTAATTCTACCATATATTTGGGTCTTTATATTGACCAATATCTGCGTTGGGACACTGAATATTTGATAAATAGACTGATATATTTTATAACTTGAGGGATGCTCTCGGAACTCGTAAGATCTTGACAATCTATGATTCAATTGTTGTACTCAGGTACGGCATTACGATATGGGGTGGTATATTCATTACGAAGTTAAATAAGTCAGAAGTTATTCAAAAACCAGTTCTCAAAATCGCATTATAAAGAAATTGGTTATACAGCTCAGTAAAACTATATCAAGATGATCGTTTTGATTTGAGGCAAATATATATGTTTCAATGTTTGTTGAGAACGATCCAGAACAATAAACAATTAGTCCAATATTCACACTCCACTAGATACAGGTTAAATGCATCACTTGTTATCCCCCTCTTTCGGGGGGCAAATCTGCAACGAAATTTCTTTTTTCATGGTCCCAACCTGTACACTGTTGTCCCAATAAATTTAGGAAAAATAGATATCAAGAACAGGAACCAAAGAAACAGATGAAAATATTTTATTATTTCAAATTACAATAAATTTTTAAACATACTCTCTCAATTCAGATAGGCAGACATTTAAAGAATTTCTCCTTTCTCAATTATAATATAACATTTTGAAAATGCAGATGCTCACTGAACCTGAATCTGACTTTCCAGACTCATCATCAATTCATATAATTCTCTTAAAGTTACTTATCTGCGGAATAATATGCTCCACCTCAATTCTCCTGCTTGCTGCTGTGCGTTTGGTCTCCGATATAATTTTGTTTCATTGTGTTGAACTGATTTATTCCATATTTTAATAATATGTGACGTACAGGCTATTTTTGGTAGCCTAGGTCGCACTATCATGTTACTAAATTATTAATTATGTAAAATCAAATGTGGATGAATAAATTAAATTGAATTGAACATCGTTTTTTCTTGAATTCGTAATTATATGAAGATTTCCAATATCGAAATCGAGCCAATGCATCAAGGAGATACATATAAATATCTTGTATTTGTTAAAGAGAAGACAATTAACCATAGCAGCACTAAAGAAAATATAAGAAGTGCATATTATAACAGATTTAGAATTATCATCAAGAGTCATTTAGCTAGTGAAAACCTTTTCAGAGCTATCAACTCCTATTTGCAGTTCCTATTCATACATCTAAACTGATCTAAATGAATTACAATGTCAAACTAGGAAAATGCTTTGTAAATATCATAAGCACCACCCAAAGTCAGCTGTTCAAAGAGTTACACTACTTAGACATCTGGGAGGTAGTGGATTAACTGATTTGAATAATTTTCATAATAAACAGATTTTTCATCTACGTTCCCATTTTCATGATGAACACAGGACGTCTAAATGCATGATATTGTTGTTGCTTCAGATTATAATCTTACACCCTCCATATTTTGATATGGTATATTTCATAATCATTTTAAAAGAGAAAGTTGGATGCAAAAAGAATTACACGGAAGGCCCCCCAAGAATTGAAAAATGATTATATTGATGAAATCGCATCAAATAGATGGTTAGTATCTGGAGAATTGTTCGCTGAAACAGAAGGCTTGGCATCCAGGATCAGGTTGTTTATGTGTCTTCTAAACCTCTTGAAAATTTGGGTCATGAACAACGAACGGATGAAAATTTCAGAAACATTTGATTTTTCCGTCAGGGGCAAGTCGTTAATCATTAATCATGTTAGAAAAATTACAGCCTTTCTTAACTACCCTGTCTTCTTGAACTTTCTTGAACTCTCCTTTGTCTTTCTCGCGTAAGATTTCATTTCTAGTTTTCCGTCAGAGATAATTGTCGTTAGAAGATGATTAGTTGTGTAAGTACGCATATCTCAACATAGTTATATATATTGAAGTTTTTATACTTAGAAGATAATTTATCGATGTTTGGAGAATCAATATTATACTTCATAATTTCCTAAGTATTGCGTTGATTCAAGGTAATATTTCAAATATTTGAAAAGTGAACAAACAAATCACTCTAAAAGTATTACAGAAGTACGCACATTTATCTCAGAAATATTATATTATGCTCATTTTTGCATGTTAGATTTATTTAAGAATGACTCTGAACACTTCTATCATTTTGTTTCGCGATAGTTAGAACCGATTGGGGCATTGAAGGATCTAAGATGCCGCAAGGCACTGGGATCTCAATCAAGAACTGCTGGGAGATTTTGGACCTCTCAAAAATTACTCTATACTGCAAGACGTATAGAGTTCAATTGATGATGAACTGGAAAAAAAATTATTAGGGTTCGGAACTCAAAAAAATATTGCAAAAACTTCTTCGCTCGTTGTCTGTCGCTTTTTTTTTCAATTTCAACAAATCCCTTAGTAATGAAACGTTTTTCTAGGCTGGAGATTCCTTTTCTCTTCTGGTTGTATGCAACGCGCATTTAAAGAGTCTTTCAAATCAGTTTCTCCGGATATTGATGTTTTGCATTGCCCTCAACGAGCCTCAGTCCTTATACTGTAACGTTGTTTAAAGGGAACTAAATATTCAATATTTAGAAATATTATCAACTCAGTTAATTGATATCTTGCCTGCTTTTTCTCGTTAAAAGTAGATATAGTTTTTCGTACAATCTTTCACTTTATTAAGGAGGAGAAAACATATCTCCTTCTAACGTATATTGGCCGGGAAAATCAACCTCAAAGAGTTGATTTTGTTAACAAAAATTGAGTATGTTTGAAGTAATGTTACTCTCTTCTTGATTCATTCAAATAAATAAATAATAAAACGTGTCAACGAGAAATTTCAGTTGTATCGAATAAGCATCGAAAGAAAAAATGTACGTGAAATTTTGTGGTTCATTCTGAATGTACTGAACTATTGAGGAGAATTTCAGTGCATAGTCGAAGAATTTAAGTGTATATGAATAGGTTTTTCTCTTCCTATAGTCAGAGTACCACAAGCATTCTAACGACTAATGTGGTAATCATCTAACGCTTTACCGAAATATGATCTCAGAAATCACTGCAAAACTATATTACTATATATTCTATGTCTCTAAACAGAAATACTGAGGACCTGAAATGCCAACTAATTGAATTATCAGTTTATATAGACATTCTGCAATAGTATTTCTTATCGAATAGTATACTTTCCTGTTCTGTTAAAACTTCAATTTTTTTTATCCTTCAATTCAAGGATTCAATTTAGTTATGGTTGGAAAATAATGAGTCTAACAGAGACGGAGCGCATCCTGGATAACAATACATACAGGGACAGAGTATAATCAATTCGAATGAAATTTGATCCTATACCAATTAGTAACATAAACCAAAATTATCATATTTAATATAAATCTTATCAAAATTACTCATTGAGGATTATACCAATGTTTCTTTTCATTAATATCTGATTGTGGTTCCTCTTCATAAATTTATAGGTTAGGTTAGTTTTCATTTATTGGTTATTGGATTTTGCACTGAATTAATAATTAATAATAAATTAATAAAGTATCAATGAAACTGCAATTCATGAACATCACAAAAATTAAATAGATTCTTAGAATCGATAACACAAAACTTGTCTTGAATCGAAATAGTGATAAACATAGAAAACATAGGAAAACATAGTAATAAAATAAGGAACATATAATAACTGTAAATATAATACACAAATAACAGTGAAGACTTCTAAAACCCAAGAAAAATGTTGAGTTGGTTCTGGAGCAGCAGTGAAAATGATGATTCTACCCATTTCAGATCCAGTCAAATCAAGTTCGCTATCCAAGGACAGGAACATATTGGTGAGTAAAATATGTTTTCAAAAAATGTTTTGGTGTATTACGATTGAATGTAAGGTATTGACGGTAGAAAGCTCTGATGGAAATATATATATATATATATATATATATATATATATATATATATATATATATATATATATATATATATATATATATTATGAAATTGGTATTTCTACATTGCTAAATATAAAGAATTTTGTGCTCGCTAGTGTTTCCGGTGTAGCCGGAAATTACCGAAAAATGTGAATTTCAAATGTAACACCCTATATGTTTATTTATTTTTGGATTCAGAGGAAAAAACTTTTTTAAAAACAATCAACAAAAAACATTTCCTTCCAGTGTCGAGTTCATAAAAAACTTGAAATAATAAAAATTATATCACCTAAATCAAATTACCTTTGCACTAATAATCAACGGGACAGGTTGACAAATAATGTCAAGTATTCGTTGAAGTTTAGATTTTTGCACTTCAATTCCTAATAATGGTATTCAAGCTCAGTGAAGCAGAACGGATCGAGTATTTGATGATGCGCATGATGCAGAACGTTTTACGATTCGGAAAGCGCATACGATATTCAATAGGTCCCTGTGGTCCATTCCGTCACAAAACCCAAAAAAGTAAATGTCTATAAATTCTGCGTTTGAATATTGAAAAGTCAAATTTGAAACTTGAAAAATTCTATAGTATATTTCACAATAAGTTGGTGAAATTCTACTTATATCGAAATGTCAATCTTCATTCACGGACAGGTGGACCTCCCCAAAACTCACAGATAAATATACAGTTCCGCATAAATTAAGGTATTATTAATTTTCTAACTTATAAATTTTCTGTGAATTCTTGCTGCAGTATGTACATTTATGAACCCGAAGGATTCGATGGTTGACTGAATATCAAAGCCAGCGTTAGCACTACAATTTAATGCAGTACCTACCGCTACAGATAGAAGGACTCAGCAAGCATTTATCGTCACTTTTACCAACTGTTAATTTATATGTATGGAATTTCTGAGCAAACTTATGATATAAATCAACGGGCAACTAAAAGCGTAGAGTTAGGTGGTGGGTATTTCGAAAGTTGAATGCTGTAGTTCGCTCCTGTAATAACTTTGGAAATCGGATTTTGAACTTTTTCTGAGGACCTAAGGATTGCACTCGATACTTGATAATTTTTTTTCTTCAGGTAATTGAATTTGGAAGCAACTAAGGATATTAAGTTTTCGTGCCATTCGATTTCAAGGTCTGATTTGGCTAACCAAGACTTAAGGACTTACTAAAGGATATTGAAATTCAGATTATCGATATACATGTGCGTTCTGTTTATGGATGTTGGAAATGATCTGGAGAAATGAAAATTTTACAGAAAATATTATGTCTCCGATTAATGCACCTTCTATAACAACGCCTTAGTGAACCGGCACAATTTCTTTCCCAATGAATGAATCGGCAGAGATGGATTCCGAAATCGGCCCGCAAGATTGCCTGTTTTACCTTGTTTCTATGGGGGTTGACAATATGAGGATAATAGCAGCATTTAGACTGATACCAGACATGCTAAGTAAAGTTAGAAGATCCTTTAAAGACAGGTTAACATACCGTATCGTTCAAAATGTGGGCCATTTCGAACATCTTATTTAGAAAAATATATATATATATATATATATATATATATATATATATATATATATATATATATATATATATATATATATATATATATATATTTTTTTATGTGCGCTTCCCAGGAATAAGCGAACCTGTTACAACACATGAGTGGGAACAATTGAGGTGTCTGTTTATTCGCTTCTTGAAGAGGGCCAAATTGTAGGATGTTGGGAAGATGTTGGACGGGAGCGAATTCCACAGCTGACGGGTCCTGTACACAAAGGAATTCTTATAGAGAGAGGTTCGAGGGGTCGTTAAATGGTCATATGATGAGCACTCCTTGTCAGCCTAGTATTGCAGCAAAACATGAGTTTTCCCGGAACAAGTTCTTTCAGCTCCTTTGAGCATCTTCCGTGGAAGTATCTGTAAAACAAACAAAGGTCAGCATTTCGTCTTCTGAGCCAGCGGTTGGTGATCGCGGGTGACCTCCGGGTGTTCGATGAGGCGCACTGCCTGATTATGCACACTATCCAACATCCGCAACAAATGTTTGGGCGCAGATCATCATAAATGTAAACAATATTTCAAAGCAGGTCGAATCTGCGCCTTATATAGAAGCACTAGCTGAGAAGACGTGAAGTATCGCTTGGCTCTGAAGAGAAAACTAAGTTCAGCTGATACCGACTTAGCTATTGCTGATACATGTTTATGCCAGAAAAACCCGGAGTTGACTGTTATTCCGAGAAGGGGCATCAAATCTCTGGATGCAATTTGTTGGCCTTGCACCATTAGAGGAGGTTCTCGTGCGGGGAACTTTCTAGAAAACGTTATTGCTTGCGTTTTGCTCGCGTTGATGCTCACTGGGTTCAACTGACCCCACTCAGATATATCCCCTGTAAGTCAAAGTTTAAGTTATTAATTTGTTGACATCTCTGAACTTGATTTCTGCCATGAAATAATTTGTAGGTGGAATTTTCGGTGGTATTGCGTTAGATGATTGGAGCACATAATTCTTTGGATCAAGAGAGCTGTTTCTTTAGGTTAGATGATTCTATACTTCCGCCTTCTCTAACAAGAGACGGAAACGCAGATTTGCAGAAATTGGCAAATTGGCACTGACAATCTTCGCCATAGACCAGAATTGCCTAGTCCCGCTTGCCTGTTCAAGGAGTTTATTAGTTACTCCTTTATTGAAATTGGGCTTTGCTCTTGCAGTTGTCAGGTTGCATGAATGATTTCTGTAACAGATTCAGTGCAAGCATTGATATCAGGATCTGACAAGCAAACATCACTGAATGGGAATATATATATATATATATATATATATATATATATATATATATATATATATATATATATATATATATATATATATATATATAAAAAAAAACCGCTCCACAAAAAACAGGAGAGGATACAAAACCGAGAGAATTAGTCTGTATGCCATTCATAAAAAGTGGAACTGACAAGATTTGTAGGATCCTGCAGAAACGAACATAAAATCGATGTACAAACCTCACAACACAGTACGTGAAAATCTTAGAACACCGAAGGACCGAAAACCACTTGGAAACGGAGTCTACAAAATTCCATGTAAAGACTGTGGGTTCGTCTATACACTCGAAAATTTAACCAAATTCGAAGTCCAATATCATGGTCTGTCAAGACACATCTTCCTATAGTAACGTCCTTCTTGTTTTATGCATTTATCTCTATTTTTACAAGAGATATCCAATTTGAAGCGAAAAGTCACAAATCTCAAGAATTTATATTTAATCTTGCGTAGGTGCATAACACCGGAGGTTAGCCAAGAAATAAATCAAAGTTAGAGAAGCGGAAATGTAAGAAAATGAAAATTTTTGAAATTCACTGGCCAATTTCACGAACCGGGAGAACTCAAAGTACACTGGAAAAATCGTTGATTTTGCACATTTATTTTTGAATTTTTTTTGTGTGACACTCTATAATAATTATCATTCCTGTCCAAAATTGAGAGCAGGTGTGTATCCTGGCGATACACTCGTGAAATGAAATGAACATGTTGAGAAAAATGTTCATGATGACCCACAAAAAAAAAACATTTGATTTTAGTAGCGAGTATGACCACCCCGAGCTCTTATTACAGCGCGCATACGATTTCGCATACTCCCAATGATGTTGTCAATCATCTGTTGGGGTATGTTGTCCCACTCTTCCACCAAAGCCAATGTCAGCTTTTCAACGTTGCTTGGATTCCGTTGTCGAACCCTTCTTCCAAGAATGTCCCAAACGTGTTCGATCGGGATTAAATCCGGTAACCGCGACGGCCAGTCCATTCGTGTGATCCCAACTTCATCGAGATATTCTATCACTATGCGCAAAGTATTAGGGCGCGCGTTATCGTGCATAAAAGGAAATTTGCCCCTATGTAAGGAGCAAAAGGCACAACATGGGGCTCCAAGATTTCTGTTATATACCGATTGGCATTAAGTGATCCATTGCCAATAATCTCCAGTTCTGTTCGTACTCCCAAGCATATGCCTTCCCATATCATAACTGACCCTCCACCATATTGCTCAGTTCCTGCGAAGTTCGCTTGATTGTACCGTTCCCCTCGATGCCTCCATATTCTATCTCTACCATCCACGAAATTCACACAATATCGGCTCTCATCACTAAATAAAACTCGTCTCCACTGATTGATTGTCCATGCTACATGCTCCCTAGCAAACGCCAATCTTGCTACCCGATGGGCTCTATCGAGTCTTGGTGCTCTTGCTTGCGCGTATGATCTCAGACCAAGTTCATTTAATCGTCTTCTGACTGTCCTCACACTGACGTTAATGCTATCCGCTGCTTGTAAAAGGTTACGTGCCTGAACAGCAGTAAGACGAGGATTTCTTATGGTTTGATTGACGTTGAAACGGTCATGTATCGCGCGGGTTGTCCGATTTCTTCCTTGTCCTCGCCTCCTCACGTACAATCCAGTTTCCCTGTAACGTTGGTAGATTCGATGGATAACCGACGTCGAGACACCCAACATGGTACCGACTGAGCGGTAGGTGCGCCCTTCCTCGATCAATGTAACTACCCTTGCTACTGAGGTTGGTGGTAAATCTCTCATTCTGAATACCGTTTCGAATCGTAAACAGTAAAAGAATCACAAAACACCGCAACCGATCGAATTTGTATCAAATCAAAGAATGAAAAACTCTCATTCTTGAAACAAGTGCAAATGTGGTAATATACAAAAAAACGTGTGTTGTATTTCATATTTAATAAAAGAAGGTGTGCACATGTGTAAATGAAAAGTTTTATCAAGGGTCCCAGAATTCGGTTGTGTATTTTAATACCTACCGACTGTTATCTCCTATGAACTCCTAATTTTCACCAAATTAACCAAATTGTCATCAATAACTAATGCAGTTCGAACATAAAAATCGCAAATGACAATATCGACACGCCTGAGTGATAAGAAGAAAATTCCAAATTGATAGACGAATTTTAATTCCAATTTCTTGATTCAATGGAATTTCTCCAAAATGGTGATTTTCCACTTGAAATTAAATATATTTTTCAAAAATAGAGATAAACGCATGAAACAAGAAGGGCGTTACTGTAGGAAGATGTGTCTTGACAGACCATGATATTGTACGTTTCAACTCGGACCACGAAATTCCACAGGGTGTTACGAATTTTTGACAAAAAAAACACTTTTAGTTTTGCCCCCATATAAAATTTTTTTTCAAATTTTTTTGTTTTCTCTTATAATTTCTACAAAGCAGAAGAATTGATCTATAACTTCCGCTAACTTTGCCTTCGAGTGTATATATATATATATATATATATATATATATATATATATATATATATATATATATATATATATATATATATATATATATATATATATATATATATATATATATATATATATATATATATATATATATATATATATATATATATATATATATATATATATATATATATATATATATATATATATATATATATATATATATATATATATATATATATATATATATATATATATATATATATATATATATATATATATATATATATATATATATATATATATATATATATATATATATATATATATATATATATATATATATATATATATATATATAGGGTTTTACCCCGACGAGTTGCCCATATATCTGTTCATGCAATCAAACTGATTTCATGAAAAATATAAATCCACCACCCGGTAATTAATACCATTGCCAGGCAATGATTATAATCAAAACATATCCTGGAGTAATTAAATATTAGGATAACGTTAAATGTTATGAGAATATATCAATCTACCAGAATATATACGTACTATAGCATCATCAGACAATGATATCAATGTACCAACGAGTAGTGTCAGAGGCTTTCTCCCGGAAAAATCCAGTGTACGGACCTTAGTCAAGTAACACTGAATGTTACTCATTAATAGTTTCCTTTGTGTGAAGTGGTGAACGATCGAATAGAATACTGCTCTGAATATAAATATGACAAAATTGTCAGTTAATTATATTACATTTATATAAACAAATAAATAAAATATGAAATGAGATTCGGAGCAGTATAAACTAAAGAGAAAACCTATGACTCTACCTCATTATTATTTTCGGAAAGAAACCTACGAAGAATATTACAAGACTTGATGACTGTTATCTTTTGTAACTGTTCAAACAAATTTTTCTTCAGACCCAAAATCTCAATACTTTTGTGAAGATTTCTAGGAATAACGCCTGTTGTAAAAATATTAATCGGTAGAATAAATATTTTCTTCATTTTCCACAGTTTTTAATCTCGTCGCCAAGCATCATATATTTAGAAATTTTTTCATTGTATTTATTTTGTATATTATGTGTGTCGGGTATAGCAATATCAATTATATATGTTATTTGATTCTGTTTATCATTAAGAACGATATCTGGTCTATTGTGTTTTACAGCTCTGTTGCACAGAATTGTTTTATCAAAATAAAGTTTATATTTGTCATTTTCACAAATAATCTCAGGTTCATATTTTTGAAATTTTTTTCTTTTGGGAATTAGGTCATGTTTAATTCCTAGATTGAAGTGAATAATATTAGCGACGGCATTATGTCTTTCTAAATAATCTGTTGAAGCAAGGACTGAGCAAGATGATAATATATGAAAAACTGTTTCTGAAGAACAGAAACATCTACGGCAAGAATCATCTATATTTTGTTTGATGATATGTTTTCTATAATTCCTTGTGTATATATATATATATATATATATATATATATATATATATATATATATATATATATATATATATATATATATATATATATATATATATATATATATATATATATATATATATATATATATATATATATACGAGGAGCGTCCTTTCTGGAATTGATAGTACCCCGATGTAGCTTGGTAGGATGCTGAGAAGCGATATGCGACACTGATGAGCTCCTAATAAGGGCGTAACTGCAGTCTGGCGGATCTACGGATTTTGAATAATATATATATATATATATATATATATATATATATATATATATATATATATATATATATATATATATATTGCTCTTGTCAGGATATATATCATTAGTTATGGAAGTTAATCGTTTAGTTAGCTTTAGTAAGTTTATGCCTGTTCAAGTAAGTTGAAGGAAACGATGGAGGAAAACTCGAACAGAGGAGAAATAAGCTGAAAATTCAACTATACTAAAAGGAAAAATGATAGGAAATTCAAATAAATTAAAGGAAAATTTGAAGAACCTGAAAGAAGATTCAAATGAGGTAAAAGCGAAATGGATGAAAGTTTGACCAAGGTTGAAGAAAAGATGGAGGAAAATTTGAATTTTGTGAAAGAAAATTCAAACAAGTTGAAAAAAGATGGAGGAAAATTTGCATTCTGTGAGAGAAATCTTGGAAGAAAATTTGAACAAGGTTAGGGACAAAATTGAAGGAAATTTGAATTTGGTTGAGGAAAACCTGAAGGAAATGATAGAAGAGGAAGAAATGAAGGAAAAGATCAACAGAAAATTGAGTGGCTTATTCTAACATCTAGATGAAAAGAAAGCAGAACTAAAAAGGTTGGAGCAATCATATAGTGTGGAAATGAATGAGAAGCCAATTTCGTCGAAAGTGGAACATGATATTGAAACTCAAAAAAAAAAATAAAATCTCCTAATTTTGACAGGAAAATCCCTCGGTCGAAGTACTAGAAACAATTTGAGGCGACAGCCACAGCCAATGGATGGAATGAGCAGGAAAAAGCAATGTATTTGATTTTAGTTCTGGAGAAGTACTGAACATTTTGCAGACAATACCAGCAAGCCAGCAGGTATGCTACGTCACGTTATTCAAGTTACAAATGACAAACGGAGATACTCATTTACAACAAGTATACCAATCTCAAATCAAGCATCGTAGCCAGAAATCTACAGGAGTTTGCAAGAATTTGAGGCTGATACAGCGAGATTAATAGGATAAGCCTACCCTACTACTCTTGATAAGTTCTTGGATCAATTAGCTGTTCAGACGTTCGTATATAACATCAGAGATGGTGAAACTCAGCAAGCCTAGAGATTGGCTAGGTCAGAAATAATTGATAATGCTCAGGCCCAAGCACTTGAGTTTGAAGTTGCAAAACAGGCATCGAGGTCGTACCCCTGCAATAAGAAACCTCACTGAGGAGGAAAAAACTATAGAACAGGCGATTCTGCGGCTCCTGGAACAAAGGAAGAAGAAAGAAATCAGATGCTGGAACTGCGATCAGACTGGTCATATGAGAATGCAATACGAAAAGCCTTCGCAAGGAGCAGAGACAGGAAAACTGAATGAGGTTGATGACAAGGGGCATGAATCAACCCACTCCTCACATGCCCCAGAAATAGTTATCCGTGAAGCAACTCCTAGTGATAGATCAAGCCTATATGTTTTTTATTCTGTTAATGATAAATCTGTTCACTTACTCATAGATAATGGTACAACAAAAACAATTATGGGACCAGATGTTTTGTTGTGTGAGAAACCAACTAAGAGAAGGGTGCCAGTAAAACTGCTAACAGCAACTGGACAAGAAATACCTATGCATGGAATTCTGAGAGTGAATTTAGAAATCGGTAGTCGAGTCGTCAGACATGAAGTTATTGCTGCTGATATCGCAGAAGAAGTTATCCTTGGAATGGATGTTATTAAGAGGTGTGGTTTTAATCCTGATCTGAAGAAGGATGTTCTAAGGATAGATAACGAAGAGATTCCTATTAGTGATGCAGTGAATGGTGTGCAAGAATGTTAAGCTACCAAGTTTGTCCGACACTATGGTGCTGGCACGGCACGATGGAGATGTGGAAAAAGTTTCTACTTACAAGATGGATCCATGCGTAAATAGTCCTCTCGGAAAATAGTTAGCAGTTGAAAAGATACTGATGAAAATGAAGAAAAGCGTACCGGTGAAAATCTTAAACTTGAATTCATTCCCAGTCACGCTGAAACGAGATACTGCGATAGCAGAGAATAGGCCTCTTTGTGCAGTTATAGGAACCGTAACATCTCCAGCCAGTTCGAGTAGAAATAAATGTCAACAGCAATTATTAGACCTCCTTACTTTCCCTTGCCATGACCTTGACAATCAGCAAACGATAAGAATTTGACAGTTGAATGAGGAATACCATTACGTTTTTGCTAGATGACGACAAGACCGGAAAAACTGATATCGGACGTCAAAGAATACTGGAGATTTGCAGTCTATTCGACAACATTCCTGAAGACTGCCTTTGGCCAAGAGAGAAGAAGCCGAGAAGATAATCACGGATATGGAAATACAGGTTATAATGGAGCCTTCAAGTAGTCCTTAGGCTTCTCCTGTGGTATTGGTGAAGAAGGAGGATAGGTCCACCAGATTCTGTGTCGACTATAGACAGCTTTACAAGGTTGCGAAAATAGACAACTACCCTTTACCAAGAATCGATGACACTTTGAATACCTTGGCTGGTTCGAATTGGTTCTCAACTCTAGACTTGAAAAACGGCTATTGGCAAGTCAGTTTGGATCTTAAGGACTAGGAGAAGACTGCATTCACAATTGAATCAGGTTTATGGCAATTCAATGTTATGCCATTTGGCTTGCTCCTACCTTTGAGCGTTTCATGGAAACAATCTTGAGAGGGGTTATCCTGGAAAACCTGTTCGGTAAATTTAAACGATGTCATCGTTATTGGAAAATCTTTCGAAGAACATCTGAAAAATGTATCAGAAGTTTTCCAAAAACTACGTGACGCCGAGTTGAAATTGAGTCCTAAGAAATGTAATCTCTTCGAGAGAGAAGTGAGGTACTTGGGTCACGTCGTAACAAGGAAAGGCTTCAAGGTGGATAATGATAAGATTGCTGCCGTCCAAGACTGGCCTGTCTCACAAAACAAATATCAAGTCAGAAGTCTTCTGGGCTTATGCACCTACTATAGACGGTTCGTTCCAGGTTTTACCAACACCCCAAAGCCTTTGACCGAACTAACAGAGGATGGAACGTAATTCTTATGGACAGGGGAATGTGAAAATGCTTTTGTGCAGCTCAAGATTACTCTGGTCACTGCCACAATATTGACATCGGATGGAAAATTCGTGCTACACAGATGCAAGTAATAATGCTATTGGCGGTGTTCTTTCTTAAGTACAAGGCGGCTTGGAAAGAGTTATAGGATATTTCAGTAAAGTGCTATCTGAACCAGAACGTGGTTCAGATAGCTATTGTGTGAAACTTAGAGAGCTGTTAGCAGTCATCAAATCTATTGAGCATTTTTACAAATACTTGTATGGACGTAAGTTCTTACTCAGAACAGATCAAGCTGCTCTGAAATGGTTATACGATTCAAGAATCCTAGGAATCATATGGCATAATGAATTGAGGGGCTACAAGAATATGACTTTGTGACTGAGCATCGAGAGGAATTAGCCACAAGAACGCAGCTGCCTTATCGCGAAGGCCCTGTCAAGTGAACTGCAGTCACTGCACTCGGTTGGACGAAAAGATGAGCATAATGAGGACAACTGTTGTTGATGGGAATTGGTTGTCAGCCGAACTAAGGCAGGAACAAGAAACATACATTGAATTGAGTGTAGTTATGCAATGGAGGAGAGATAATGAACGACTGAATTGGTAAGATGTCTCCAGGATGCGTAGAAATATCAAGGCTTATTGAGCGCAATGGGATACACTGTTAATGGAAGATGGTCTGCTGAAGTGACGCTTAGAAAACGAATTTGGAGATGATGAGCGGCTTCAGTTAGTTCAAAGAAGCAGAGTGAAGGCAGACAGTTTTGAAGAAGTTAAATGAGGAAGCTTCAGGAGGATATTTCGGCATCAAGAAGACTCTCGAGAAGATCTGAGCTGGATTTTATTGGGTCGATTCAAAAGCAGATGACCGAGAGTATTGCAGGAAGTGTAAGACTTGCGCTTCGGTAAAAGGACGTTATGAAAAAGGCAAGGCCCCAATTAAACAGTACAATGTTGGAAGTCCGATGGAACGTCTTGCTGTAGATATAGTTAGACCTTTTCCAGAAACTGATGGCGGCAACAAATACAAACTAGTTGCCATGGATTACTTTACCAAGTGGGTAAAGGTTTCATTCTATACCAAATCAAGAAGCCGCAACTGTTGCTGATATCTTGCTGAAGGAGTTCTTTTGTCGTTTTGGAGTTCCCTTAAAATAACATTGCGATAAAGGGAGAAATTTTGAATCGAAACGTGCGAAAGACTAGTAATCAGAAAGACCAGAACAAAAGCGCTTTATTCTCAATCAGACGGCATGGTTGATAGAATGAATAGAACGATGGGAAAATAGCTGGCTAAATTGGTCTCAGATCATCAGCGTGATTGGGACCAATACCCACATCTTTTTGTAATGCCCTCTAGATCTTCAGTGCAAGAGTCAACAGGAGAAACGCCAGCTCGGGTTAAGTCGTGAAATGTGTTTGTCTCCAAAGCTACAGTGACATTGGGAAGGTCCTTATGGAGGCATGAAAAGAATCAACGACATCGTTTATTGCATAAGAAACTTACCGAGGAAGAAGCCTAGAGTAGTCCATTTCAATCGATTGGCTCCTCGACTATAAAAGTCGAAAAATGATCAGGTGAATGAAGCTAGGGACTACGATCGTTTTATGGCTAACTAAAGCGGCCATGGAAGAGCTAGATTCGGAGTCACCACAGAAATACAACAAAATTTTTTCAAGTAGGCAAGGAATACGCCATTGCACATTGGGTATCATTGAGAGCTCTCAATGCTTAATATGGAAGACCTTCTGAACTAAGGCGGAAACTGTCTTGAAACTAGATCCTGAAGGAAGAGCGGTCTTCTACTTGGTGACTAAAGAATATTCACAGCAGAAACCCTACTATAAAGATTTATGGTCAGCCTTACTATACTTGGAAAGGGCACTTGGTCAAGCAGGTTGTCAAGAAACCCGCCATACCGAAACTTGGTTGTGGGTTGGACCAGTTAGATTTGAGAACAGTACGAAGCATGGTCGAAGCTATCTTCCAAGAAAACAAAATGAAAGTTCTGATGCACTGTTTCAATCCTACACCTTAGAGATAAGGTGTATTCGTAGGCGTCAACAGAAAAATTAAGGCTGATGGTGTATCACCAAGAAATATGTCATTAGTGGAGGATGTATCGGTATGGAGTATCAATTACAGGAAATAAGACACTATTCTTGGGTGTTTGTTACTTTCCGCCAGATATAAAAAGTGAAGATTTTGTCGTCGTTTTCGACAGTCGACATCTCTCATGAAATCGCATCCCAATGATGTCTTCATGATAGGTTGGGTTTTCAATCTCAGATCATTTTCATGGTCTTCAGTTCAATGGTATCACCAATCATTATTAATATCTTGGATTTGATTTTGTCGAATTCTACTGGTGTGTCTTCTGTTCGATGATGTACGCCTTCCGTTCCATACACTTAGGAGTGTATGCAAAATTTTCTTTGGATGAAATTCCTAGCAAATCTATGTTTAAATTTTTAACGCGGACTATGTAGCGATAAATTCGGCACTGTCAAGTTTGAATTGGAAAACTTTGTTATGTTCTACCGAAGTGAATGAATGTGTTTATTCATTTTATTCGGCTTTGAGTAAAGTTAATGATGAATATGCACCACATAAATCTGTTGAGTGTAATAAATTCCCTTCGTGGTATGGTAAATACACTATTAAATGCATTAACGATGAAACTGACTTACATCAAAGATTTAAAAAATTCTAAAACCGTTTTCTGTATGAAAATTTTTGTATTTTGCGTAGACAATGTAAAGTCTTAATTGAAAGAGATCAAAAGAAACATATTGCTTCTGTAAAAGGTGGAATTGTGAAAAATCCTATGCTCTTTTGGTCTTATGTGGGCCAGTTGAGAGATAGCCAGAGGATGCCTCAATCTATGTGTCATGGTGAAAAAATCTTAGAAAATAGTTCGGCTATATCTAATGCTTTTTCTGAGTAATTTTCTAGTGTTTATGAAGATCCGCATGAACTTCTTCTTCACCAAACTAGATATAAATCGATTTATAGTTATTTAACACAATAACCAACCACCTGTGGCCTAGTAGGAAGAACACATGCTTCCTAATTTGCACACATGCGGCTGCCGGTTCGAGTCCGGAGAAAGTATGGGTGTTGTGAATGTCCATATGTTTAGAAGATATAACTAGTTGTTGGATAAATGTCTAAATTGACAAGTCCACGCCTTCCTTATAAATGTCAAGAATTGACGGACGTTGGCCAATTTGTCCTATGATGATATTTTCCGGGTTCAAAGTGATCTTGACAAACTTTTCTCTTTTTGTCAAAATAGATATTTTCAATTGAATATTGATAAGGGTAAGCCTATGAGGTTTACAAAAAAATGTCACCGTCTTCGATGCTAGTTCTTCTGTTGATGGGCTTGTAATTGAGAGGGTAAAACAAATTAAGGATCTTGGTATATATCTTGATTCTAAGTTGTCATATTGATCATATAGTTTAAGGCCTTCAAAATATTGGGTTTCGTTCTAAGAATTACTAAAAGTTTCAGTGATCCGCTATATTTCTCGTTGATGAGGAGTAATTGGGAATATGCTGTACCTGTTTGGTCCCCTCACTATTACAAGTATACTGACGGAATTGAACGAGTCCATAGGATCATTCTTTTAGTTTTCCGCTTGTTAATTATCTCACATTCAATGTTCCCGTGTATCCTAATCGTGGAAATGCACTCTTCTATGTTGCGAAGGCCCATGCTAGTTTATTTTTTCATTCTGTTTTCTTGCGAATTATGCTTCTGTACAATTAGCATTTTTCGAGTATAGATATTCTTCATGAACCTCTTTCTTTTTTCAAAAATAATGTTGTGGCATAACTCGTTAGATCTGAATCATCCGCATTGTCATAGTTTTTAGTTTTTATGATATTTTGCTTGATTCTGTAATCTTCAGTGAGTATTTTTTTTCTCCTGAATTTTTATGAAAGTTATTATTTTCATTTCGTATGACAGATTCACTTCTTTTTTCTGTTATCGTTTTTGTGAACCCCGATAATGGGATTTATCCTGTAGGGTAGGTTCCTATGTTTTGAACCAACGAATGAATGAATGAATAAATATACAGGGTGCTTCAACGAAAACTAAACAGAGGCTATATCTACCAAGATATTAATTTCTGATCAAAACGCAAAAACAATTTTGTTGCAAGGGGGACATCTTTTGGGGTACACAATTCGCCTGAAATATCAACCCCCTAAGCAGGGGTTGCAATCCTTGAACATTTTGAATATGGAAGATGGGTCGAGTGATGACTCAAAAGAAACGTGGTATCTTTGTCTACATTGCCTTGAACGAATTTCAATTTTTAATTGAAAACTAAAAAAGATACAGGGTGTGCAACTGAAAGATAGGAAAGACTATTTCCCTTAGACTATTCAAGTTTCAATGAAGTGAAATGGAACAAATCCATGCTGATCAATGGCAGTCATTATCAAGTACCATCCTCATCTCGAATTTCAACCCCTAGAGCAGGGGTGACCACCCTTGAAAATTTGGAAGAGGGTAGATGGGTCGAGTGATAACTCGAAAGAAAGGTATTATCTTTGTCTGCATTCCCATGAAAGAATTTTTTCAAGTAAAGGATTTCGATTGCCTTCATGACTGCTCGCAATAATTCTATTCTCATTCATTTCTATAGGAGTTAGAGTAGCTCACTCTGTATCTTTTACAGCTTTCGATCAAACATGAAAATTCGTTCACAGGGATACAGACAAAGATAATACCTTTCTTTCGAGGTATCACTCGACCCATCCACCCACTTCCAAATTTTCAAGGGTGGTCACCCCTGCTCTAGGGGTTGAATTCGAGATGAGGATGGTACTTTATAGCACTTGGTAATAGTAGTAACGAATATATTAAAATATCACACCGGGCAGAATTTTTATGTACCTACGTATCGTCTTAAAAAATACCGCCCCGGCTATCAAGAGTTTTATCTGATACTATAACTTCATAAATGAAGTCAACTTATGTTCATGAATATTCACACAATTTTCAACAAAATAGTGATATATCTACCTCAAACTAATAATATTATTTGTTTCCTTCAAAATAAATTGTTTCAAATAGATATATCTATCAACAATTGTTATATTGCATTTTTTATAGTTAAGTGGCTATTCAATTTTACGGTTCTCTCTAAGTTATCCAAGAATATAGAGGCTGAAAAGGAGTTAAGAGGTGAACTTTGGAAAGTCCTGATGTTTGCTGCTAAAATTTCAATTGAAATAGAAAATAATTCTGACATAGGCAGGTTTTTGAAAGGTTACAAAACTCATCAGCAACGTGTGGCAGCGTCTTATTTTTGAAACTATTTGGATACATGTTTTTCATATCAAATGAAACTAATTTAAGATCTTTCTTGTTTTCGTACGAGTTGAAAATAGTGTGTTTGGAACGGAATATTGTGCAGTCAATAAATTTCTGAATTAACAACTTTGCTAATTCACCTGAAGGTGTATTTGTATATGAAACTACTGGTCTAGCGGATTTTATTAGTCTTTATAACTTAGAGGATTGAGCGTTCATTGGAATAAGTTTTCTTTTTTCCCATTCCGTTTGTGATAGGAAATCTGATGTTTCAATCTTTGTTTTATGACTATCATAAAAAAAGAAAAAAAAAATATATATATATATATATATATATATATATATATATATATATATATATATATATATATATATATATATATATATATATATATATATATAAAGAATTCGGTCGGATCCTTAGGTATTTACATTATGTTCAGTTTTTCTATCTTGCATTTTATAATGGCACTCAGGCATACGATAGTGTTGCTTTCATCAGCTTTTTTTAAAATGAAATCCTTATTTTCATTGTTTCGTCTAAATTTGGAGGTGGTTTGCTCCGAAGCGGTTAGGAATGTCGAAATGAGTGTACGCTTTAGGAAAAGGAAAATTCTCGGGAAGCGTTTCTTCTTCAGAAACCACGGCTGCATATTCGTTTTTTCGAATTTTTCGACCGGGTAAAAAGCGTAATCGTCATTCGGAGGGATGAATTTTTCGTTTTTGGGAAAATTTCCTCTAAATCTTACCTAGTGTGGCCCCATCCCTTTTTTTCGAGGGGCCCTTGCCCCGTCACCGGACTTTGCCTGGACGCGATTTTAACGTCGTCAAATAGAGAAATTTCCAATTTCTCCGAATAATTGTCCACTATTCAAAAAAAAATCGCCTTCCTCGCTTTCCGCCATTGATTTCTTCCACTTGTCTACGCCCATTCCTCACGGTTTTAGTATTGTTAGATAAATATACCTTCAGGTGAATTAGCAAAGTTGTTAAATCAGAAAATTATTGATATCGCAAAATTCCGTTCCAAATACAGCATTTTGAACCTAACGATACGTAAGTTTTCTAGGCTGGAAAACACGCAAAATCTTAAATAAGTTTTTTGATATGAAGAATATGTATGTATCTGAATATTCCAACAGCTGAATGTCTTCAGATATTCAGAAATGTAATTTCCAAAAACAAGACCAGCAAATATCAGGACTTCCAATATGATCACCTCTTAGCCCCCTTTCAGCCAAAATATTCATGGATAACTTGGAAAGAACAGTAATATTAAATAGCGAAAAATATAGTGTTCTGGTACTGATAAGTAGATGAAATTTAGGTGGGTTTTAACGCCTCAAATGAGCAAATTGATAAATTTTTGCAATTTCTGAAGGAAGTTCATACCAAAAATAAGTTTATAGCACAAATAGAAATTAGTAAGTCAATGAATGTTTTGAAAATGATAATAACACAATAGACTGACAATTTTATTTATAACATCTACTGTAAAAAAACCTTCACAAACTCAACTATTTCCATAGACTCATTCAATTATCTGAATTACAAACTAGCAGCTTATAATTCAATGATCCATTGGGCCTTTGCCATTCCACTGTTACCGACAAACATGAAATAAATACTATCAGAAAATTTACCTTGAAATACTTGCTTCGAAAATACTTGCAAGTTACAACTACGCTAGTCCTCTCTCCAAAAAATTGAGCAACAATTTTTCCAAATTTAAAATGAAAACCTCTTTCGCAAGTGGTCTGACCTTGAGCAAATTATTATTCAATGCTAAACTAAAAAATAAACAAATTCAAAAATACAAGAGTTCACAATATTGTTTGCTATAAGTGTTGAGCAGACTGGTAAATTTCTGAACCAGATTTAAGGAACATTTATCTCTCGCTAAAATTCTGCGATATGTGAGCATATCAAAACCACAAAACGTTCAATTACATTAGATAATATCAAAATTCTTTAAAATTGCGACGAAGGACGAAAAATGAATCTGTTGCAGTGTTTTAAAATCAGGGAACTTTTTAAAACCCCAATTTGAATCCCTCTTATTAGCCAGCTAGACATTAATACTGCTCCACTCCTTAATATTAAATTAGGCTAGTACCTATATAAGTAAGTTTTTTTTCTGTAATTAACCACTTGAAGATAACTTGATGGTCGAACCAGATCGTGTTTGCAAAAATAAAATTGTGGAAAGTATAAAAAATATTTCGCTTCATCTTTGTAGTTAATTATTCGTATGAGTGGAAGCTCAATTCCAGAATTAACAATTTCAAATAACTTATTTAAGTAGTGATATAGGTTTTCTTTGTATAGACATATAATTAGGTGGAAAAAATATTTAATTAACAAACGTGATACCAGTCAACCAAAACCTGATATCAGCACCAAACGTACTATCAGTTCAATGAAACGAAAGATCAAAGAGAATAATTTGATCCTCACAATGCGGATAAATCCAATGCTACCATCATCATCCCCTGCAATGAATACTACCAAAAATGAACAACACTTCTCTTCAAGATACATCAATTTCCCAATTGAATTGTGACCCAACTCTGAAATTCCATCCCTTAAACGCTTTCCTGCCAAAATGTTACCCACTTTCTTCAATAAACCAAAATGGTCCCACATTAATATGAAACTTTGTGCACCCAAAATTTTCGGACTTATTGAAACTCAAAAAGAAAATGCCCCATCCGTCCAATTGTTTCTTACACTAGTTCTCCAATGTACAAACTTTCAAAAGAGCTTTATTACATTTTCAAAGGACTTACAAATTTTATCCCCGAATATTCCATAGAAAACTCCCTAGAACTTCCAGAAAAACTACAGAATAATACAGTACCTACGCCTTTCTACTTTCTTTGGACGTCGACGATATATACACTAATATCCCCAGAGATGAATGGCCACCATCAATTTCTAGCATTTTCGACCGTTTACATATTAATCATATTATTCACAATGCTTTTATCACTCTCCTCAATTTTTGTCTTCAACAAAACTATTTCTAATTTATTAACAAGTTTCTTGAACAGTCTGGAGACCTTGATATGAGCTCTCCCATAAGTCCACTTCTTGCTGAAATATCAATGAGTCATATAGAAGAAAACATTCTCAAAAATTCCAGAGTTTATCATATAATTTTTTGGTATCATTATGTTGATGATGTACTTGCGTGCGTCACTTGTTTATCTAGAAAACTGAATCTTTTTCTGAATTCCATCACCAATATCCACCAAAGAATCAATTTCAAGTTCTAAATAGAAACAAACAATCGAAAAAATTTCTTGGGCTTAACTATTTCCCGAAAAAATAACTTTTTTGCATTTGATATATTTCGAAAACCTATTTTCACAGTTATTTGCATTCCTGATGACCATTCTCATCCCTTGCAACATAAACTAAGCGTTTTCATTTCAATGGTTCGTAGAGCATTTTTATTGACACTTTCTATCGAAAATCTTAGCAAAGAAATTTACGTCATAAAAACTATCGCCAGTAATAACTTTTAACCCCCTCACCATGGTAGACAAAATAGCTCTTGAAAAACAAACAGAGTCAGCTTACAATAGTATTAATCCCCATGTTTAACCAAATACCGTTATTCAAAATATCTCTCCCTTGACTATTTTGGTCCAATTTCACAGCAACATTAAAGTTGCCTTCAAACCTACATATAAATTATCATAATTATATTTGAATACCAAAGACAAAACGCACAAACTAGACAATTGAAGAGTATACGGACTGTAATGCCCTGACTGTGACGGTGTGTACATAGGCAAGACAGGCAGATATTTCCGAATTAGATACAAAGAACATCAGTCTTCCTTTTGTTCAAACAAAACTGAATCCACCCTGCACAGTATTGCCCAGATAATAACCACCGCTTCCCTAGTATAGATAATCTCAACATTATTTATCGTGTCCGGAAAGAGCAATGAAGTTAATTACCTAGTATTCCAGAAATTCTCAAAGCTTAACTCAATAGAAACAATCTTACTCTTCTGAACGACAACACAGGTCTATATTATTCCCCAATATTTGGGATTTTCTTGTAATTATAAATGGACCTTCGAATACATTTCTATATTCCAATAGTTGAAAGCCCTGTTTTTCTATATTTAAGTTAAATTGTACAACAGTACCTTAGTTTTAACTCGCAATTTGTAAGTTTTTCAGATGATTATATGAATATTGGAATAGCTACTACGTTTGTAAATTAAATATTTTCCACTTAAGTTTGTGATATTCTTCACAAAGTAAACCAAAATCACCGTATGATTATTGAATATCACTTAGTAACGGCCGACTCAATATCAATTTTATTAAAAGTAAATTTATATCTACCAACTATAAGTTGTATTTTTATGATTTATAACAATCTTCAGCCGCATAAAATTATAAAATTGCAAATTTATAGTTTAGTGTTGCTGATAATAATAAATATAATATAATATGGAATTCTGTGTCATGGAAAATTAATTTCTCCTAGAGGAAACAAGAGAGAACAATTTCAGAATTAGTGCCTGGTTCGTCATTAGTTTTGCAAGAAATTAGTATTCTTATAAGATAAGAGAAGCATCGAAATGTCAAGAACCAGTTTTATACTTGTTGCAACTACCATCCGTACCGGTACATACTGCATGAAGCTTCATATTCATCTGTTGAGGTTTGGCATGTTTCTAAAGGATATAAATATTATTAAATGAAAAATTAATATTTGGGAAACTGCTTGAATGCAAATATTGATGTAGTAGTTTCTTATTTGATTGAATTTAAGAGGAGAGAAGGGAAAATCATGTATCCACTGAGATGTTGGGTTCCTATATAAATAAAAACACCTGAAGCTTTTTTCCTATGAAATTAACATCAACAAGTGACAGAGGCTTGTGATACTCATGTCCCAATTTACTGAGAAGAGAAAAAGACAAAGTAAAGATTTGTGATCATTCACCACGGGAAACTGGTGATATAACTAGTAAGAATATTCAATTCTGCCAAAAAGTATAAAACATCTAAAATAAGCGTTATTCTAATATGTTATTCAATTCCATCGCTCTGATTTAATATTGGTTTTTCTAGTTTTATTTTTCTCGTACCGAGTTTCCACTTATGATTTCATATACTATTTTCTTTCAAGTTCAAATAAAAGTATCGATACTGCCAAAACACTTAAAAAACACGATAGCGTCCGTCGCATGGTAGCGAATAGGACCGGGGTTCGAGAGCAACACCCACTATGCTTCATTTTTTCCTCAATCGCGGTATCGAACTAATTGGTATATGGAGATAGCCAAGTATAATTGTTGATTAAATGTTACGTAAAACACTTCTAGCTGTGTTATTAATCACGGGAGATCAGATATCTTGAGATCGAAATACTTTTCGAAAATTCACCCCATTGCTCTAACCTTTCTACAAATATTCGTATTATTACTTAGCCTGAAACCTAATTCTCCATATTCATACTTTAATAAAGAAAACTTGAATGTCGTTCTATTGAGAAGGGTCGATCAAAACTGCTGCTTCCTGATCTGAATTCTCATTGACAAAACGGAAACGGAATGATGGATCTACACCATTCATTTTACTCCAGTTTGGTTTTTGAGTTGAGTCTTCAAAGAAGCATATCTGAATTAAAAATTAATTTCTACAGTGAGATTGATGAAAGTCTACAATTTCGAATGAATCTAAGCTAGGAACTTTGTGCACCTTCATATGAATTTCTTTGTCTGGACAAATCCAGGTTCGAACACAACTCAAGTAATAATTGAAAACTTCCAATTTCGGAAACTTCCAAGCTTATTCCAGTAATTTATTTCGAGCCAATCTATAGAGGTGTCGTCATTATCGTTTTCTTTTAGTTACATAATTGGTTAAAGCAGCAGCACCTGTACTCTCTTCATCAAGTTTAATTTGCAGTTCTTAGATTTCTGCGCTGCATGTGTTGCCATTGATTGGAAATATATATCTCCATGGCCTGTTGCACAAAACGAGCCAACAATCACTACATACTGCTCCTGTTTACTCCCATGACATAGTTTCACTCACCTCGCTTCTCTCACACTAGGAAGTTGGTGCAGTTATGGTGGTAGCTATTGCGCCGGTGTACTCGCATCACTGTAGCTATTGAAGTCTCGCGCGATGTCACAAAATTCACAAACTCTCTGTTTCAAAAGCCCCAAAAGCTGTCACTAAGATACTTTGCTGCACTACGACATCACCGATTTAGATCATCAATTGAAAGTGGAGAAAAGGAGTAAGCAACAAACATAATACTCACAGAACTCTATTATACTTAGAATTTGAAGCGATTATTTGATTCATTCTTTGATAAGTGGAGATTTTTCCACATTCAATTGCTCCATTGACGGATGGACATAGATGTCATATGTGTCAGATCGACAATTTTCTTCTTATTCCTGATCATACATGGAATGTGTTTTTTTCGTTCGTTACTTAATTAATGTTTTTTAAAACCTCATTCGCAAATAAATTTCTGCGAGACTTAAGGAAAATCGCTATCTCTGTAATTAGACTTTCAACAACATTCTTTTCGACAAATTGTCTGTTCAGTTTGTAAGTTCCACAAATCAATTTCTTATTATTAGAAAACGAATCAAAATGGATGATCGCTAGCTTACAATTTAATTTGAATTATGTTTATATGAAAAAGTGACATGCAGCTCTCCAGCTGAGAACATACTTACTAGTAGTCAAACTAACAAAATGTATATCTTCTGATTCATTAATTAAATTTTCACCACAAGGTACTGAAAACAAGAACTCCTATAACATTCATTTTAATCCCAGTTTGCTATGTCTGATTTGATATAAAGTTAGTTAAAACACTCAGGTCCTTATAAATTCAAATAGTCAAAAAGTTTTAAAATAATGATCTCATTTCATGAAACGTCTTTTGCAGTTAATGTGGCCGATGTAGATCCTAACACAACTCTTAATGAATATCTCAGACATCACATGTCCCTTATGGGAACGAAAAGAATGTGCTATGAAGGTGGTTGTGGGGCTTGTGTCGTGGCTGTTACCAAAACGGGAGAACAAAAACCAATGGCAATTAATTCGGTAAGTGATATGAATATTAGTTTCATTATTAAGTAGTTCTGCTCGCATTCTTATTTTATTTGTTTCTCATTGTTATTATTATTATTATTATTATTTATTCATCGAAGTTGATACAAAAATTATGTTTGCTATTCTGTTTTGGAAAAGTTTTCCACACTCTTTCATAAAATAGGGTAAATCGCATTATATTCTCCAAACGCACTTCCAAAGATGAAAATGATGCATTTTGAAATTTTATTTCTTACAAATAAAAAACTGCCGAGGCTGTACGTAATATTCTTAACAAGTATGAAAAGTAACATGAATTTGAAACGATAGAAAATTTGATGACACTCGATGCACGAGCTTGTGCAACTATCTCTCAGTGCAACATAACTAGCAGTTAGAGTTGAAGAAATCTGCGAAATAGTTTCATGTATTACAGAAGAAAGGTGTCAAAATGTAACCTAACACCATGTGGACGTTAGACGAAATGTCGTAATAGATCGTTCACAACTAATATTAATATTGGTAAATGACAGATGGTCCTCTAATGTATAAGAAAGGTCGATAACACTTCACAATTCAGTTGTTTTTTTTATGTTGAACATGAAAGTATATCCGAAAAAAACTCGGAAAATATTATTATCACAATAAATGAAGTGATAATGGAGAAGGCTAGTTTTTTTCTTACCCAGGAATGTAACTAAGAAAATTCCGTATATGACGAACCTACACTTTCTCTTGAGAGTTGTCAGAAATTGTTGATGAGTCAGGAAGTATCCTGAATGGACATCCTTCTTTGTGTGAGATGTTAATGAGAAAGAGCATATTTTATATGACTGTTTAGCATTATCATAGTATAGCAAACTCACTTTCGCTATAGGTACATATAGACGACCGAATATGGTGCGACCAAACCACAAATGTGGTCCAAAATCCAACTACATTTGATGGTGTAGTGCCGGTTCGATTGGTTCTATCACTTACACATCAAACTTGGTGCGGTGTGGCACAGATTCAGTTCTGTCTATGATGAAGCAGTTATTAGCAGTCATTCCCCTATGTAATTAACATCATTTCAACCTATTTTCCGAGGACTGTTCTGAGGAGTTGAGTAAATAACGAGCATTACAAGATGTAACCGAAATCTGCTGCCACGGTTAAGACAAGAACGGGTGTGATGCAGTGCAGTTGTATAGCGCATGGTGCGGTGATTTGGTCGACGTATATTTCATATGCTTCGTTTATTTTTACCTCAAATTTTAACGACGGAAAAACGATGTCATCACTTTCTAGGAGCTGATTGACAAATTTAGACGATGTTTCTTATAAAAGGATGTACATTTTTTGCCCCTCAGTACCATGAGTATCATTTATCCTCCCAGATTAACGTGAAAGGTGCTGAGTTGATTCAAGAATAGAGCGCCTAGTTTGTTGAGAGCAGGAAAAAAATTAATATGAATTACTAATTTCAAATATCAATACATATCATATTTGTCTGAATATGATACTGTATACCAGAAGCATGACTATTTGCAACGCATAAGACTATGTATGAGAGTATTTTACAAATAACCCTCAGTATAAACATCATAATAAACAGTTTAAAGCTGTTTAGAGTTAAAAATATGTGCTTCTCATGAAAGAGTTTCCCATATTATGGAAGGAATAGTGGCAAAATATAGTATAATCTCTTTATCATGGGGAAGTTTGTTGAGATGTGTAAGATAGTTTGCTAGTCAAATCATTGAACAACTATACGCTTCTCATCTATAAAAAAGCTGAATATCATTTCTCAGTTGAATTGTTTCATTCACGGTTGAAAATGAAAACATATTCAAAAAGAAAACTAAAACTCGAAAAGTGTTATTAACTCAACAAATGAGGTGATGATAGAGAAGGCAAGTTTTTTGCACTTATATTTCATTGAATGTTCAAAGATCCTTTTCACGAATAAAAAGCATACCTAATAATCCTTGAAGATTGCGGAATGACGTAATTCTATTGCACGGATATAATTACTAATTGCGCATCTATTCAGTTATATCATTATTGAAGGTTATTCAAGTTATTATGCTATAGATGTATGAATCTGTTTTTTATAGAGTTTAGCACACATTATCAATTATCAGTATTCCCATTGGCTTCCTTTCCAATTATTTCAATACAAAAACTGTGCATTTTGTCAACTCTCCAATTATAGTTGGAAAATAACGATCGATAAAGTCATCGAATTCTGGTAAAACTTCAAGGGTTTTCATTTCACAGAATCCTTCATTTGATGATTCCCTAAATATTAATTCTCGAACTATGTATTTCTGAATTTGCAATATAGAAGATTTTGAATTTCATATTTTTGGGCAAGTCAATGATTCTGATTTTTCGAGCAAATTTTTTCGAAATACGCAGAAAATTTAATCTGGAGAAAAATTGTGCTCAAATTGAGATGAGGAATGATTCTTTATTGTTTCGGTACGAAAAATACTGGAAAACATTTTCTTGTCAATAGAAAAAACGTACAGAGCAATTTACTGAAATGCTGCTATATTACGGTTGCATATCAAAGAAGAAAAGGCCAACTGTTTAAATTATTACCCAAGTTTTTGTTAACGTGAAGGAACTAGATAACTCTTTAAAATGTTGGGTGGTGAATTGTACTTGTGAATATATGCAAAATTAGACCTAAACTGGTAAAATGGCTAGGGTATCATAGAAAGAGTTCCCATTTTGTAAAATTTGTTCACAAAGAAAACGCTAAACCGAAAGTATGTTTAAATTTTACGAAGAATTTTACATTGGGCAGGGAAACGCCAGAAGATCACACCCCCTAATAAACTATGCTTGCTTAACGATGTGAGGAAGGGAACTATAGAAACCAACTTCATTCTATGTCGATGTTTTAATTCCATTTAGAACATGATTCACGGCTCTGCAAAAATGAGTATACCGAAGATCAAACAACACCGCAAAACATTCAAAACTAGTAACCAAACATCCAAAGTATAAATAAGAAACTAGTGAATAAATGAAACCTTTGGTTAGGCAAAACAAAATATTCATAAATTATTTTGAAGATAAGTGACTGAATGTGACTGAATGAAAACGAGATAAAATAGATCCAAAAACATATATAAAATTATTTGATTACGTGATTAGTAAGTTATTTATGAAATCAGCTGGGTCCATGAAAAATGCAAATGCAAAAAAATTAAATGTTCCTTCTTCGTACAACGGAATGACATATTCTCAACTAATTAGATCTCAGTTATGCGGGCAGTTGAAGGAAAAATAATTTATCATGCTAATCAGATTTAAATAGGGCATATTCTGTTTTCTATGTTAGACCTCTTGTAAACCTATTTTTCTCTTGTGAAGTTCTATTTTTTCATTTCAACCAATTTTTCAGTAGTCTCTTCTTCAATAAATTCATTCCTTCACGAATATCTCAGCCCGCCAATGCAGTATTACATGTATTCAACCGCTTATGTTTGCTTGAATAACAAACATTGAAACGCTTGCATTAACAAAAGAAAAATCAATAAAATTTTAATCTAGTATATTGTGACTAGTACATCGCAAAACAAAGTAAATTGAAGTTAGTGTTGCCATGATTTTAATCATGAATTATATTTCTGAAAAATTTTTCCTCTATTTGTAGGCTAAATATTATTTATAACTAATACTTCTAAGTCTGCATGAGTTTTAGATACAAATAAGAATATTTATGACCATAGATAATAACCACAGAGAACTTAAATTGGCTATATTTCGTAACTAAAATGATTAGATGAAGTAGACAATTACAGATTAGAACTGTTTTGTTTTTCCTCTGAATTACCGAAAATCAATCGTCTAACCGCGTCATTCTCAACACAGGTATATCTGGATCGAAAGAGCTATGACTGATATGAAGAAACTGTTGTACGAATAGTTTCTTAATAATAAACCTGATCGAAATATCATCTATAAAAAATAGGAAATAAATTTTTCCCATGTTTTTGAGTATATTATAAATGTTATGTTAAAATTTATGGAAACTGTACCTTATGTTTTTTTTATTTCATTGCAGTGTTTAGTTTCAATATTAACATGCCACGGTTGGAAAATAGATACAATCGAAGGCATAGGTAATCCTGTCACCAAATACCATCCAATCCAACAAACTCTAGCAAATTTCAACGGTACACAATGTGGGTTTTGTTCGCCTGGTATGGTGATGAATATGTACGCATTGTTCGAAAAAGAGAAACCAACCATGGCGGAGGTAGAAAATTCTTTCGGTGGAAACATCTGCAGATGCACTGGTTATCGTCCAATACTTTCAGCTTTCAAGTCGCTATGCAAAGACGCATCAACTGATTTACTAGGGAAGTATCCAGATATAGAGGATATGCTTTGTACTAAAAGTAAAAAATCAGGAGTACCAAAAAGAGAACTCAAAGTGTGCATAAGTAAACATCCAGTCAAAGTAAATTTCAAGGACTCTCAGTGGACAAAAGTTTACACGCTAAAAGATCTGTTGGGAAATTTGGCTAAAATAGGAGATGATCCTTACATGTTGGTTGCAGGAAATAGTGCAAAAGGTAACAACAAAGCAAATTAGGTCACTTAGTATCTTTTGATTAGAAAAATGTTGTAATTAAACATAAATAAAAGATTGTTGTTAGTTATTGTTGACAAATTCTATAGTTTTCAGAAGTTTATTAATTTCTCGTTGAGAGCTAATGAAAATACATCAATATGCACCCAGATTCTGAATTATATCAAAATATATCCGCAGTTGTTGAGAGATTTCTATTTCATGATATTTTCAGAATATCATAAGATTTTTCTGCATGTAGGAGAGATTATATTTTCAATTGATATTAACCGCCAAATAATTCATTCATTTTATATCTCATTTGAAACATATATTTTGTTGAATATTTCTTCGAGTATATCCATGTCAACAAAATAGTACAAAAAGGTTCTTAAAACCACTAGATCAGAACATCAATTTAAGTGTGATTGATAGAAAGATTTTGAGTGAGCAGGATATTTGCCGCTTTCTGATATCTGTCGTAAGTTAAAGTAAATTATTCATTCTGAAACATTTTATCTAAGACTCGAAAATAATCGAAAGAAACTGATCAAGTTGAGGACAGTAAGTCATCAAAAAAACAATATCATTAAAATTTCAGCTCCCTCTTTTGATAAACGTTCTAGTTTCCACCTTTCTAACAAATAAGGGATTACCTGTGAGAAGATCTTATAGGCGTCAGATCAACTAGGTTTTATGGCTTCTGGACCATTTTAGAACATTTTAGTATCAATGTCATGTAGAAGTATTCCAAAGTTACTTTTAGCTCTTGGATTCTGCCTAGTTTATGGATGAATATTTACTTGGAGTATTCATTAGCATTTAATTATAGACTCGAGTATATATGCTTTCTACTCTTTATTCGATTCGAACTACTAGTCATCTGCTTCAATATCATTTTCTCCATCATAGCTATCTTCGGATGCTTTGATTGATCGTTCTAGGTTTCAATTCCAGAACATATTTTATTAACTATTTTTTTTTCTAATTTTGTCTCCTCTTCGCTCTGGGATATTTTCAATGACATAGTCAATTTTGGAGTTTTCTCATCTCAATTCCAGAACATATTTTATTAACTATTTTTTTTCTAATTTTGTCTCCTCTTCGCTCTGGGATATTTTCAATGACATAGTCTATTTTGGAGTCTTCTTATCTCTTCGTTGACGATTCTGTTCCCTAGGTTCCTGCCAAGTACGAGACGTTCTGTTGAATCGAAGATTCCTTAAAATTTATAAACGAACACGGAAGAACAAGTTAAAAAATTGAGGTGGTAGTAGTACTGACTAAACCGTAACATTTACACATTCTAATGCAGGATCACCGGTTAAGGTCACATGTTTTTATAACTGTGCAATAAGTTATAAATAACACCTTACTAATTATCTTGTATATACCATTCAGGCACTGCACTGAGTAAAATAGGTAAACTGTGTTGGTGAAGTTATTATACTACGGATTTTTGAGTCTCAATATTTAATTGTTTCAGGTGTTTATAAATTACCAACTCCAAAGCATTACATAGACATCATTGAAGTCAAGGAATTAATAAGCCATGAAGTGAATGGAGATATGCTCCGTTTGGGCGGAAATATGAGCTTAACCAACACCATGGATCTATTTAATGAAATGGCGAAAACCAATGATAAATTTGCCTATTTGAAAACAATGGCAGATCACATTGATTTGATCGCAAATGTACCCGTTAGAAATGTGAGTTGGTAGCCTTATACATGAATAATCATAATGTATTAGTTTGTAGCATGTGACTTGAAAGTCCCGAAAATCAGTCCCCTTTTCTCTTGAAGAAAACGCAAAAACTGAAGTTTCACATATTTCTCGAAAAGTTTGGCTCAAATATCTTTATGAAATTATTATAAGCAACGAAATATCAACAAAAATGTTTTGGTCCTGTTCTGACAAATTTTGAAGTACGAAAACTACCCTAAGGTGAAACATGGAAAACTAATCTTTTGCGAATATCTATTTGAAGGATTTGGACACTTTTAAGGACTACTTCCACTTGTTTGTGATACATTGGTCGAGATAACAGCCCTATATTCTTGAACTGACATTTACCTCTTCTATTACTTTTCGGTTGGACAAAGCCGAGTTAGATTGGAAAGGTCATCGGTTTTAGAAAGAAATAGTATTTTCCAATAGGCAAGCCAATTTTACTTAACGGTATAATGTTATTATTCTTAATCTGGCCGAAATAATCAACTCGATCACAAACTTTTTCTTTCGAAACATAGGAAACAATAGTTTTAAGTGGCCAAACTCTTTCAATGTATCTATTTAGAATTTCGCAAGACTTGAATAGAAATATTCCTGAACATATTCAGTTAATCCAGTAAATACTTTCTGAAAAGAATTCATAAATTTTAGAGTATATTATTGAATTTGAATGAACAGACAACAATAATACCTAATGAACTGAAGCGTTGACAAGAAAGATTTTTTTTTTGAATTAACGAAATATATCGTTATTTTCGTATTTGTCTGAAAGTAGGTGAAAAAGAATTCTGCAAATTTCATACCAATTGAAATTTAATTTTCCTACTCACACCGATCCGTTAGAAATTTCTAATGTTATCGACCTTCATGAATCTTGACATTTGAAAGACAAATTTAGCAAATGTATCAATTAATCCTTTTCATAAAGCCGGTTTATGCTCTTGCCTGAATGGAACACAAATATTGAGACATTTTTGAATTTCTAGAAATTTTCATGAATATATTTCGAAATCAATGTGATGTTAATTGATGAGATATTCATGCATTTTTCGGAATAAAAGGAAGAATATAAGTTGTCACATTGAATTATCTATGACTTCCGTTAATGTACTGAATTAAGGAGCAATTTTAGGCTAGATTTCAGAATAAATTGAAAATTACCTATTTTCAATGTGTTTTTATAAACACTATTCATTATTTCAGACTGGAACAATTGCTGGCAACTTAATGATGAAATATTTACACCATGAATTTCCTTCTGATGTTTTTTAATTTTGGAAACATTTGGAGCAAAAATGAACATAGGTAAGATATGATTACATTACTGAAGACATTATTTCCTTGTGCGTAGGGTCCAGATGTCACACTTTAATACTAATAATGTAAATATTCATTCTCCAACCATAAAATTTTGTGGGAGGATCGAATAGTTGTTCATATATTGTTAATTTTTATTATGTACCAACGTAGCCGGGAGAAAAAACGAAATATTTTCATAATAAAGAATTAAACGACATCGCATGATCTATTCGTCTATCACATTGAAAACTCAAATCAAATCATTATAGCTCATAAAGCTTTCAGATACAACCTGAGTAGAATTATCTCTGAGAAAGTGGAAACTCAAATCAAATCATTATAGCTCATAAAGCTTTCAGATACAACCTGAATAGAATTATCTCTGAGAAAGATATATCCGAAAATTTCTTTTGCACAATAAAATTTCCTCTTCTCTACATTTATTCTTACACATTGATGATACAGCAACAGTAGATGTTATTTCAGGTCATCGGGATTTGATATTTCCTTGTTTGATTCTTTGTTGGATAATAAAACATAATTTGTCGAACGAGGTATACAGTATTTCGATGTACATCGCAAAAGTGTCAATCCGGTTCATCTTCTTTGAGACCCAACTCCTGTATCCATGTAGGGGATAAAAAAGTAGAGTAATAAATTGGCGGAGTTCGCGTCTCGAAATCGATTTGAACAATATATACCTAGGTATAAGAATAGAAGGAATATAAATCCTTTTCATCGTACAACATATCTATGACACTTGAGGAAATGAATCTAAATAAGTCATCGTTAGGGAGTGGAATTTGCTGTATATGCTTCGTGTAAATTTTCAGCCAACCCCTTCGGCTTCGAAAAAATAAGAAAGTCTCTCATTCCTGTCGTTCGAATGCAAAAATGTGTCTGTTATTTTAGTTAGCATCACTGGAAGCAACTAGTAGTAGTAGTACTTTATCACAACTTCATATTCAGTTAGTTACCTGCTAATATTAAGCAGGTTTGTATCAAAAGTGAATAACTCAATTCATTTCCTGTTTAAGTATCAAATTTCTATTGGGAATAGACATCTTCATTTCAGAAATATATTGAATGACTTGGTAATTACATGAGAGCATCAATTATTTTTTAAAATAATTCATCCTCAAGTTCGCTTTTTGATCAATTTTGTAAGGGAAACTCATGGAATCTTGTTGCGAATATATTTGCGTGTAGTAACCAATAAGTATTATAGGCGTTCATTGTTGATGCAGCCAATTGGTAGCCAACTAATTGAATAAGGATTTATGAAAAAGTAATCGAATAGGAACCAACTGAATAAACTAAGCCCGTTTTATATGGGATCTAACATATTTATGCTATAAGTTTATATGAGTGATTGGATCTCATTTATTTTTGTAGGCTTCATTTTTACCCAAATGGAATATATATCGTGTTTTGTTTGTGTAGAACGAGAGAAAACTTTGTTTCCATTAAATAAGAAACAACAAAGGAAAGTGCAATCACCGAAATTGGTTTCTCTCACAGTTCAGTACAGTGTACGAGTATAATGAGTAGTTATCTATATTTGTAAATTCATCCAAACAACAATCATCAATTGAATTTAATAAACGAAAATCGCAGACAGTCTTTCGAATTTTCGAGACACGTCATAACAGCTACTTAGAAAAATTATTCACACAGAATAGTGACAGATACATAGGTGGAGGGGATGGGGGTCGTAGATTTGAAGAAATTGGACATCTCAAAAGGGAAACAAATGTAACTAATTATTTATTTCACTGAATTTCATATAGTTTGGGCCTGAGTCGCCCCATCAGAGCTAGATATATTGATCCGCCCCTGACACACACCCGCGGCATATATCGGTAACGGATTGGCCATTATGTTGTGCGATGCCAGAAGTATCAAAATTATAGTATTTTATCCTGAATCAGAAATTGTCAGCTCATAATCTTAATAATTCTACCATAATTTCGATGAATGCAATAGTTTGCTTATGATCAAAGAAATATATGCTGAAAACAGATGGCTTGAAACGGAATAGGACAAGTCGATTAGGCTACAGGGAAAGGCACAGCAATTTCAGAGCTTCTTATCGTGAAACAAACGAGAAGACATCGATGTTCAGATGACTCTTCTAAAAAAGGAGATCGGGCATAATGTAAGAAGTTGTACCAACAACGACCAAGCGAATTATGGAACAAGAGTCTTTCATTATTTTCACAGATGAAGCAACCGAAACTCAGTTGAAAACAGTAGGAGTCTATTAATCTTGAGGACGTACATTTGTCCTAAAGTTTATTTGTAACAGAATTAAGAGTTTACTAAGTTCCGAAATGGAAATGAATGACGAAACTAATCAGACCAATCGTTCTAATGTAGATATGTAGCGACGATAGTTAAAAACATAAGATAATCTTTTGAGTTACATATAAACAGTTTTTTCAAGTAGGTTTCCCGTGAATTGAGTTCTGTATTTTGTCCCACTATAAGCTAAAAGTAGGGATATTAGCGATTCTGAGTATATTGTCGCAGTAGACCTCCTGTTTATAGTACTGTCTTTTGTGATTTCTCACTGAAGACCGATGCTACTATATATTTAGAAGAACACACATGAAGGTATCTGTAGAGGTAGTACAACTGGGTAGATGAAGACTGAAGACTCTGTTCAGAATATTCTTCCAAATTCTCACGCTGCAATTTTATATCTATGTGTATACCAGGTGTCGATTTAATGCGGGTACGTTCCATATCAGTAGGTATATATTACTTAACCCTTTTCGAAGTAAAAGCCATCCTTGACAAGTGTACCATATTTACTGATATAGTCTTCGAATCTCAATTTTGATACCTAATTATTCTCATTATCTCAAAAAATCATTAACAATTAGTAATTGTTGATGCAGCTCTACTAGGTAGCTATACTTCAGTGATAAATGTTAAATTTTAATTAGTTTCAAACCTCATTATTATTATTGTGACAAGTAGAATACCGGGAACATTATCATTCAAGTGAAAGACTATTCCAATAGCTGAAGAAAGATATTAAGCGTCCTCATACCTTTTTCAATAGAATCGAAGATAAAGATGATTTTCTATTCAATGCTATAATTTCCGCATGATTCTGATTAAATTTTTCTCCAAAACTTTCGAACAGAGTCTAACTAGCAACAATATCCGCGAAAATGGTAGCATACACACTCTATGGAATGTTTGAAGTGTAAATATACTGGGTGATTCACCAGTGGCGTGGTGCTCTGTAGCCCGTACACTCTTGAAGATTTCAATTTTGTTCGTTTGGTATTGTACTCAGAAACTACTTCAGCAATTTATTTTTAACTAAACAGGGTGTCCAAATTTTTTATAAAACAATCTTGGAAGGTTTTTTCAGATTGGAAGGCCACTTTTTTGTTGAAGATTCAAGAGCGTCCTAAGCTCTGCTATAATGTTTTTTAGTATCAAGTTTTTTTGGTGAGTAATTTCGTCACAATATTTTCTTTTTCCGTAGAAATTCATGAAAATAGGCTTTCACATCATCGCATGCTCCTTCGGCCAGAGAGGATGAATACTTTTTTGCTTTCGTTTTCTTATTGCCCAAGGATAGCTTTATTGAAGAATTGAAATAGATTATCCTCATTTTATACAAGAGTGAGTCAAAAAAATTATTGAATCTTGTAATTTTAAAAATATCATATCTTGATTTTTTCAAATGGAACATTCTGTATTTTATTATTCATGTCAACGCATAAAATATTGTGCCATATTTTTGCAGAAGTCACTTTATCCTTATCTTCGACCATTTTCGAAATGAAAAAAATTAACTAAAATAATAAAATCAGAGGTTGCGAAAGAAGAGAATATTAATACATATCATTATACTTGATCAGAGAAATGGAGATATTTTAAGGTAGTCGTGTATGAAATACGTAGTAGATTGGTTTTTGGTGAGATGGTCTACAAGGTGTTGAAATATTTCAATAAGTGTTCGAAATGTTGCCCATTTCTTCGAAGACACAACTCAATTCTACACTCCTACTGTTTTCAACTGAGTTTCGCTTGCTTCATCTGTCACTGAAAAAAGGATGTTTTATTTGAAATGAGAAAAATGATGAGTTTTGAACCGAAGAAGATATCCATCTCCGAACACCTGTATAGCTGTATCAACCGTATTTATATATATATATATATATATATATATATATATATATATATATATATATATATATATATATATATATATATATATATATATACCTTCATCAAAAATAAAATCAAGAATACAAAGTTATTCATCAAATTCAATATTGTCTCCTTCAAAGTACTGTCCATCGACTGCAACCCACTTATACCAGCGCTTGATCAAATCCTCAAAACACTTTTTTATATTCGATTTGCGGTATATTTTATAGGGCCATCTTCGATTTTTCCATTATTTCCTCTCGACTGCTAAAACGCGTTCCCTTTCTTCAGTCGACCAAACAGGAAAAAGTCACAGGGAGCCAAATCAGGTAAACTTGGTGTTTGTTATTTCATTTTCCATTTCAATGAAATCAATCATTTTGTCTTTGTATTCTGATTTCTGTAATATTACTGTGTCGTCTCATTTATCTGCTGTGGTGATGATAATATCCATAAAAGAAAAAGTTTTGAGCGGTGTTCTTACAATCATCAAAACGGATATATCAGCCACCATAGATACATCGAAAATATTAGAATACAGAACCAAAATGATTTATTTTGTTGGAAAAGAAATATTAATTCAGAAATTACTAAGAAGCACATAATCAGACATTACATCTAATATATATTAATATACAAATTGAATCCAGACCACTACATATAGTCTGATAAAACCCACAGAAAAATACAACAATTCATTGAATAGTTTCTGAACTGCATATTTAATATCTATTCCATCCAAATCCAATAGCTCTCACATACCATTTTGTCACAATGTTCTTGATTTTCATACTATCCAATGGTAAACGAGAATTTAAAACCTCCATAACACTGATCTGCTAATTTAATTCATTTTTTGGTAAAAAAACATTTAAAAAGATAAAATATTTCTATTCTTTTGCATATTCTTTCTTCGTTTTCATTCGCTACTTGAGTACAATGTGTCCCAAATTCGATGCATTTGGATGGAATCTCCTTTGATTTTGAGGATATAGGATTCTTGTTTTCACTATCCTTTCCTACTTTTTCAGGACAGTGAAGAATCTGTCAACAGAATCGGAATATTTTAATTAGTTTTCAAGATACAGGGTCATTTTAAAATGTTCAGTTTCAAAATACTTTTTCTATTTCCGTTGTGTCTTTGAAGATGTCGAAAAGGAGAAAAAGACGTCTTAGAGAGTTTTAAACGCAATTCTGAACCCAATCTCTATTCTGTAATCAGGTTATAATTTTGGAAATATAAATACTCAGTGCGGTTTTTTATGGCAGTTCATGTATATTTTGTTACCATTCCATAACGATTTGTCTCAGGAATACAAAAATATATAACATTTGACTATTTTATCTATGCTGAACTTTTTCTATTCCAATTCAGAGAATTCACGATCTAATAACTGAGTTGACCATGGAAAATAGTGTTACACTTCTTGAAGATTCACAGACAACCACAAGACTGAAAAAAGAGGAAAGACCATTTCGAACCTGCACCTACGTCCAGAAATACCAACAACTACTAGTAGTGACGTTTCTCAGCAACATGTTTTTTCATAGAAGACACATATAAGAATGCAAATTAGATATGAGCCTACTCGGTGGCGTAGAGGATATGATGCTCGTCTCCTTCGCAGATTTACCTCGGTTTAATCCCCACAAAGTCAGTGCGATTTTTTGGATTATGGGAATCGCTTGAGTATTCATCTTTCGGAGAAGATGTAAAGTGGTCGGTCCTATCTAACAGAGATGTGTTGGACATTAAAGATCCCTTCCCTCGACACGAGAGGGGTTCGGCAAAATTCCCGGGTTAGGGAGGTGACAGAATTCCTCGGCTTGTCATTGGCCGAAGGGCGGGAATAAAGCACAATAAAGGAATAACAAACGAACAAATTAGATATGCAAGAAAGCTACTTATAATGACATGCACCTTCGTAAATAAACTTCATACCATTCATGACAACAATATGTTGAATTCGCGAATTCTTATGTAAAATGAAAATTTGAACGATTCTTCACTAATGATCAAGAAATGATTTATTTGGACTCCTATAGAACAAGTTCTTTTTCTGTGGTTATCACATTCTAAATAATTATTTCAGCATGGTAAAACAAATCAGTCAACCGATTGTAATATCCGCTTGTCAAAATTTACATATCAAGAAAGTTAACAAGGAGTAGAGTGTTTGTTTCAGTTTTTCTTTAATAAGTTGTGCTTATAAATGGATGTTTATCCGTATCATAAAAAAAATTATATGTTGGGTTGATATATTTCGTGTTTTAAAAGCGCAGGAGCCGCATCTGAGCTATATTTCGAGAGGTTCGATCATTGTTGTGTCCGACAGTTTCATTCAATTTATATATTATTAATACATACCTCGAAAGGAGACAACCGTATTCAGCCATATTCCGGCGTATTAAAAGACATATTAAGAAATATGGTTCATTCGAAAAGCCTACTACAAAATCTCATGGAAAAGAAAATAAAATACATAATAAAATAAATGTATTAGCGTTCTGCGAAGCTACACCTTCGAGTTCATGCCGAAACATCGAGTAAGAAGTTGGCGTGAGCAACTTCTCAGTGCAGAGAATATTGGAAAGATATAAGTTCAAGCCATATAAATGGACAGTCGCCCAAAACCTTCATCCAAACCATGACGAACGGCGATTGCAATTCTGCAATCGGTACTTGAAAAAAATTGGCACCGATTTCAATTTCGGCAGCCATGTGATATCGTGCGATGAGACGTACTTTTTAAATTCGGGAATTTCTAATAGACATAATAAAAGATTTTTGTTGCAGGAGAACCTTCATATGAATTTTGAAACGGAGAATCAGAGAACATTCGGATTTAGCGTGGCATGCTTCATTTTGGGTAGTAAAGTAGTTTATCGAACCTACGACATAGGTCTCTCGGCAAAAGAATACGTTCGTTTATTATTTCAGAATTGATGGATGCTGGTCTGTGGTACAATATAACAATATATATTTTCAGCAGGATGGCGCACCTGCCCCATGTTCACAACTCGTTCGCCCCATTTCAGAAAACAATTTTCTCAGAAGATGCATCGATACAAATGGGATTATAAGGTGGCTCGCCGGATCGCCAGATTTATCTGTACTGGATTTCTTCTGGTGGGGATATCTTAAAGACCAAGTATTAGGCTGGAGACATCCAATTAGAGAAGAACTGCAAAACTACCTAAATTTAGCTCTTCTCAACTCACGGAGACGGTAGTAATCAAACGCAATTAAAAAATTCGTAGAACGATGTCGAATGTGTATCAGAGGAAATGCCAATCATTCTCAACAGTTTACATAGCAAATAATCTATAAAATTTTCTGTTCGTTTTTTCATACTCACAATTTCAATACCATTCCACTATATTTTATTTCTGGAAATTCAAAAGTAATAAAGATTTTTAGAATCTGATTGGGATGAGAAAGTTGACACTACCAATGATTATTAGGGTATTTCTGGAAGTAGGTGCAGGCTACAAATGATGTTTTCTCTCTTTTCCTTCTTGTGGTTGTCTGTGAATCTTCAAGTAGTAGGTATAACACTATTTTCCAGTTATTAGAACGTGAATGCTCTGAATTGACTCTGAAAATGGTTCAGCATAAATAGAATAGTCAAATGTTATATATTTTTTTCATCCTGAGAAAAATGTCATAGAATGGTTACAAATTATACAGGGTATTCTATAATTGAAACAGCATTTAGTCTTTATATTCTCAAAATTGCAACGTGAATTCAGAATTGAGATTGCCGCGGAAACAACGGATATAGAAAAGGTATTTTAAAACTAGACATTTTCAAAATGACTCTGTATCTCGAAAACTAATTATAATATTCCGATTCTGTTGACGGATTCTTTATTGTCATGAAAAAGTATAGTATAGATAGTGAAAACTTGAAACTTCCATCTTAAAAAAAAAGAGATTTCATTCAAATGCATCGAATTTGGGACACCCTTTGCTTTATACGGTTATCAGATAATGAGAAACATAATGATTAAATGAGCTTTGACCACTTACGGAAAATGATATCATTCTTCACAATGTAGACTTGAGTCGATGTGTGTATAGAGTTAAACAGGTTTCATAAATAATACTAGGTAAAAGAAAAATATAAGAACAATGAATTAATCAAACTGTTATTTACAGTGGATACCAGTGGAATAGAAACAACCAAGACACTAATCGAATTTTTGAATTTCGACATGAAGAAGAAAGTAATTAAATCGATTCAGCTACCGAGCCTATCAAAAGAATACAAGTATGAAAGTTACAAGGTAAGAAGCCTCATTTTTCAGAATAATTTTCTCTGTGTTAGGAATATACTTTAGACTTCACGAAAGGTTATATGGTTTGAATCTTTGATAATTTTATAGAAATAGTTGTTTTAGATTGGTACTGACGTGTTTGAGCCATTTTATATTAGTATTTCACTATTCGATTCTGATAGATTGGTTCCGCATTTTCGGAGTATTTCTCAGTATTTAATGGTTAATTTTATATTTCAACTGAACCTGTTGTGATTTTATTATAAACTTTGTTCTACAAAGTGTTTGACCCCAAAACGAACTACTGATATTTTCGTATCAAGGTAACGAACTGCTTTTTGCTCCTGAGTTTTTCAGTAAAAGCTCTCAATCGTAGCTTTTCGTTCTCAGTTTTCACCAAATAGCAGCCTGGTTACTTCTATGGTTCATTTTCAGTTTATACAAGACGATTCATCATCTTCCTGTTTATCAGTTCTAGCAAATTTTATAGAAATTATATCAAGATATCAAGATTTATTCTCAGAGCTCCTCAACAAATCAACTGCTATGAAAATTCAAGCACTCTTTTCATCATTTTCATGATTGACACGACATATCATAAAGATTGCCTCATATTCGAAGAACTTCTAGAAAACTGACATATCCTCGATTTATTCTCGCAAGGGAATAAAGTAAATGAATATTAGTCGCCGATTTTCAAAAACTTTTTTAATTTCATGGACACCCTTTTACTTATAATAAAATTCTGAAATGCAACGATCAGATTTGTTTATTTTAAATACCAATCAAGGTAACATATTTATATGTTATATTTCTTAATTGGTTAGAGGTAATCATGTTGAATCTTATACGCTAGAAGAAATAATTAAACTATGAGTTTAATAGATAATATACAAGGTTGCTCTGTAAAGTATCCGACCTTAACGTGAAGAGGGTTGTATGTGCTTGCCCATCTTTTGGCAACTAGTAAGTGAGCCACTTTTGACGCTAATTTTATCGCATAGTTACTGTTTCACTGTTGTTCAAAAGAGCCAGTATGACGTTTCCTAAAAATAAACAAAATTAGGAATCGTAATATTATCGAATAATTGAAGATGCTTCATCAATATTCATGTTTCACAGATAATGCCTCGTGCACAAAACGCCCATGCCTTGGTGAATGCTGGTTTTCTTTATAAACTAGATTCGAAGAATACAGTTTTGAGTGCTTCAATCGTTTTTGGAGACATAAATCCAGAATTCATTCATGCTTCGAAAACAGAACAATTTCTGATTGGAAAAGAACTATTCAACAATGACACTCTGCGAGGAGCTTTCAAAACTCTTGCAGAAGAGGTCAAACCTGATTTCATCCTACCAGATCCACATCCCGAGTTCAGAAAGCAGCTTTCTATCGCTCTGTTTTTCAAGGTGAGTAGATAAAAACATCAGTAGAAGAATGCCTCCCGACTAACGGCATTATTATTTATTTTTCTATAATTCAACAAAAAGATTGACATTTACATTGATATTAAATTTCAAAATATTATAGAATACCATCAAAATATTTGCTTCCACTATATTGGGAATATAGTTTTTATAGAAAATCCCTTGGAAGTAAAAAAGCATAATAAGACTACTCTGATTCTTCAGGCTTGAATATTCATTTTGATGTCCCTGTTCTATACTAGAAATCACACATCTTCGATTCATCAAAATATTGTAATGTTGATCCATGTGCCTTACGATTGAATTGTCAATGATCCCTACACATGACTCGTTAGTCGAGTTCTCTTAAACTTTTGGAAAGGGTAAGGAAGACAAGAAAAAAACTACTTGGCATGTCCTTTTCAAATGCATTTCGTTAGCCATCTTCAAACAGAACATTCGAAGAATAACTACTTAGTGCAAATGAACTGGAAACATTAGTGCTGAAATGTGCATGAAAATTAATGGTACAATGGACAAAGGCCAAACCTTCTTACTTTAAATATTAAATTTTATTCTAAATTTGAATTGATAGTAGACATGAATGTCTCACATGAATGTCCTCGTCTGAAACCAGACTGTCCCTTGTATAGAATTTTATTTTTCTCCAAAAATGACAGTGATTGATCTCTTATTTCATTCTTCCCGACCGCAGGTAACAGATTTATAGGTCTACAACCCTCCGGACGTTTCGGTGATGGAACCTTAGCTATCTGCACTATTGTACTTATTTTCAGTTCTGCGGGCATTTCATTCGCGGTGAAAATTGTATTTATGAGATTCAGAAGCTGGTATCCAGCTACACAGAATATTTCCTTTAGAGTCTTCATAGTAATGTAGTCATCCTCTGAAGATTTATTCTTCAAATTAGAAACTAGTGTCTTCAGTCTGCCGAGAGTCATTTTCTTGAAAGCATACATAACTTCACCAGAACCAACCACCTTATTGTCATTTACTGGTGCTTCATACTCGATACTGTTCACAATTTCTCGGATACTCTCACTGTAAAATTATCGAAATTTTCTTCATATATATATATATATATATATATATATATATATATATATATATATATATATATATATATATATATATATATATATATATATATATATATATATATATATATATATATATATATATATATATATATATATATATATATATATATATATATATATATATATATATATATATATATATATATATATATATATATATATATATATATATATATATATATATATATATATATATATATATATATATATATATATATATATATATATATATATATATATATATATATATATATATATATATATATATATATATATATATATATATATATATATATATATATATATATATATATATATATATATATATATATATATATATATATATATATATATATATATATATATATATATATTATATATATATATATATATATATATATATATATATATATATATATATATATATATATATATATATATATATATATATATATATATATATATATATATATATATATATATATATATATAGAAACAAGGGTTTAACCCCGACGAGTTGCCTTTCATGAAAAATATAAATCCACTAGCCGGTAATTAATACCATTGCCAGGCAATAATTATAATCAAACTATATTCTGTAATCATTATACATTAGGATAAAGTTGAATGTTATGAGAATATATCCATCTACCAGTATATATACAAACTATAGCATCATCAGACAATAACATCAATGTACCAACGAGTACTGTCAGGGGCTTTCTCCCAGGAAAAATCCAGTGTACGGATCTTTGTCATATCATATATACTAATAAATAAAATATAAAATGAGATTCTGAGTAGTATAAACTGAAGGGAAAACCTATGACTCTAACTCATTATTTTTTTCGGAAAGAAACCTACGAAGAATATTGCAAGATTTGATGACTGTTATCTTCTGTAACTGTTAACACTAATTTTTCTTCAGACCCAAAATCTCAATATTTTTGTGAAGATTCCTAGGAATAACACCAGTTGTAGAAATAATAATCGGTAGAATAAATATTTTTTGCATTTTCCACATTTTCCAAATTTTTTAATCTCGTCGCCTAGCATCATATATTTAGAAATTTTTGCGTTGTATTTATTTTGTATATTATGTGTGTCGGGTATAGCAATATCAATATATATATATATATATATATATATATATATATATATATATATATATATATATATATATATATATATATAACATATATATATATATATATATATATATATATATATATATATATATATATATATAATAACATATGTTATTCGATTTTGTTTATCAGTAAGAATGATATCTACTGCAAGAATCATCTATATTTTGCTTGATGATGTGTTTTCTATAATTCCTCGTGAAAACATTTAAATTTGCGAGGCTTTTACAAGGTAAAATTCCATTATCAATAATAAAAAACAAGTACTGTGTTTTAAGGAATTTTACTTAATATTTGCGATTCGTAACGCGTTTCACTACACCGTAGCTTCTTCAGACGAATGAATTCATTCGTCTGAAGAAGCTACGGTGTAGCGAAACGCGTTACGAATCGCAATTATTAAATTGCTGACTTTGGGTGGTGCTTATGATATTTACAAAGCATTTTCCTCGTTTGACATTGTAATTCATTTAGATCAATTTTAGACCATTCAATAATTCCAAAAGAACATGTAAGAATAGGAACTGCATAGGAGTTGATAGCACTGAAAAGGTTTTTACTAGTTGAATGACTCTTGATGATAATGCTAAGTCTGTTGTAATTTGAACTTCTTATATTTTCTTTAGTGCTGCTATGGTTAATTGTCTTCTCGTGAACAAATCCAAAATATTAATATGTATCTCTTTAATGCATTGGATCAACTTCGATATTGAAAATCTTTATATAATCAGAGGTGATCTTTCCTTTGCAATGGAAAGATTTTTACATTTTGGAAGCCCACATTTCATATGAATATCATTGGAATAGTTGAAAGTAATCTCGAGTAGACTTTTCAAATGAGATCTAGTTCCGGCATATAATATGTATATATATATATATATATATATATATATATATATATATATATATATATATATATATATATATATATATATATATATATATATATATATATATATATATATATACAGGATATCCACCGGGACCGTACGTTAAAAACTTTTCAAGTTCCAATTACAATATCAAGCTGAAATTTTATACGCGGCCATAACTAGCGATTTCCAATTGGAATGAAAAATTTTCGAAGTAATACCATTTCCGGTTATACCGGAAGTGGGTCATCACTTTGTTATTTCAAATGGCAATCTTATTTTCTTCATTATACATCTAGAACGTACATTTGAGCAAGGCATAAAATACCCAAGTTGTTGACACTTATTTGTCAAAACTTTTTGACGGATTTAATTATTTTTGTTATAAACTCGATGTTTGAGGAACGTTTAAAAAAATTGTAGCTCGTAGATCTGTTGCACCACAGACACAATTTTTGCTTGGGTGGATAGAAGAAGGATCAAGGAATTTTTTAAGCAGTCTACACATGTCAAATGTTTATTGCGTTGTTTTGTATGATTTTTTCAAATTAGCCTTTTTCAAACAGCAATAACTCAATTTTTTCAAATGACACGTGCCAATTTTCATATCGCCATCAGATGAATCGTCAAATTTCAGCTGGAATTGTATCAGCATGTACTATACCCATCTCTTATAGTTCCGAAATAATTTGGGAATATATTGAATTGTGATGATTTTGCAAGAACTAACAGAGAATGCTTTGAAATATTTGAATCAAGTAGCGTAACTGACTACGCTCACCTGATAGCTGCCTAAAATTAATGTACTTGTCACTTCGTTCATTCGAATTTGATATTTCAACAAGGATTGTTGGTAAAAGAATAACCCTTTCGGGACACCATTTCAACTCACCAATGTTCTCACCTATACCGTTGAGAATTGACGGCATAGTACCTTAATTTTGTTTGTCAACCAATACTAGACGGCTATAAGTAATTCGTGCTGTATAAGCGTTCTTATATATTGGCGGCAATGAATACAAACGCTGAGAACATATAATGCTATTTACTGCATTCCGGAATAACTGATAAATAGAGTTTCAAATTTCATTGATATATTCCTCTTCATAAGTTTTAGTTTTGAAAACTGACTTTGTACGAATTTACAGGCTATACTTAAAATGGCTCCTGAAGATAAGTTATCGCCTAGAAATAGGAGTGGTGGTTCCAAACTAGTGAGACCAATTTCCTCCGGGGCACAAGATTTTGAAACAAACAAATCACTCTATCCTCTAACGAAACCAATTCCGAAGATTGAAGCTCTAGCTCAAACATCTGGTAAAAAATTATTGGTTTAGTTCAGAGAGAAAAGTAGGACATGCACATATATTTTTTTCAGGTCAAGCTCAGTACATTGAAGACATTCCTGATCACCCTCATCAGTTATATGGCAAACTCCTTCTGGCTGAAGCACCTGCTAATTCAAAGATAGTTAAAATTGATGCCTCTAAAGCTCTGGTAGGTACTTTAGGTTTTAGAAGGTATTTTATCAAAACTGACCATCGCTTTTGATCGCATGATTGAAATTACGTGTAGTATCTTAATATATTGTACTGTAAATGTAGTGTTGAGGTAAACTTTCCACGAAACTGGTCAACAGTTCAGGGATTATTGATGAACCACTATGAACTAAAACGAGATCCATCATGAAAATGCCCAGTACTCTGATCCTAGTCTTATCCGGCGCCCCCAGTTATCCAACTCCAAAGTAAATACATTTGATTCCGGCAAATCTGTAACTTGCCCCACCAATATTAATACTCTTCAATATTTATAGCATCCTTTGGAACACTTTCACTTTTTGTACATTCATTTGTAATCAGAAACATATGTATTTACTAATGTTAATAATAACTTTAGTTATTATATGTAAAATGTTAAAAGCATTAATATCAATAATAAAAAAGGGTTATCTTTATTATGATGTTGATAGCACTTAATTCTTTATGTTATGATCTCAGCTTTAACTTCAATTCATACAGAATCTTATCACTTTAATTTGTTGGGTTTCAAGGCACTCTTACCTACAAATTCGTTAGACCAACACCGCTCTTCAAAAGGTTTGTCGAATACGCTCTGGGTTCACTGTAACTCAGTTTATTGAGAATTACAATCAAGGAGAATTCCGAATGAGATCATCAAAGGAAGGGGTGTATTAATAACAAGAAAAACAAGATTGAATGAAGTAAGAAATAGGAAAACTGGGATAAAGTACAGACCGAGCAGTCAAAGAGGGCAACATAAATAGGAAACTATGAAATTAAGGAGGAACTTTTCAGCCATCACTGCATTTTTGTGTTCAGAAACTACAAAATGAGTACTGAGCAAGTTTTCACGGTTCCGTCCAAAAAAATACATCACCTACATCTACTATGACTTTAATTTACAGGAGATCGCTCTCTAAATTTGAAACACTGCGAACTAAATGTTTTTTATGTAAAAACAGATGAATACTCCTAAATTTTCGAATATAAAGGGTGTTCTGGATTAAGTATCCATGCTTGAATCTGAAAATAATCCTAAGGAAATATGAAAACATTTTAAAAAATAGTCAGTTGGGGACTGTAAAATTATTTTTCAATAATAATTTCTGCAATTGTTGGGATCTTCAGATCAAATGTGATTAAGTAAAGATGCACATTACTATACGAATCCATGTATATGGAAATTCATTTGTTTGTATTTTCGATATTTTCAATGCAAATAACTTTTTTCGAAATTCTCTTGTTTTTATTATTTAATTGTTGATGGTTTGAAGGCCCAGTTGAAAAAAAACGAGTTTAATTAAAAGGCAGTTTCGATTTATATTTTAAATCTCCTTCAGGGCTATAATCGTTTAGTTTTTCTTGTCACAATTGCAAATAAATATTTGAACGAACGAACGATACATTTCACTGCTAGAGGACGGGATGCGTGCATGACATCAACTAATCAACTTGTTCTTCTCGTATCTACTTTTTGAAAACTGTTACTACCATTAAATGCTAATAATAAATACTCGTTACGTTTGATGATATTTACCTTGAGATTGATGACAGATATACAAGAAATGCATGGGATTAAAAGTTTTCGAATTGGCCAAACGATCAGAAATAATGTAACAAAATTAACTTTATATATTCTGGTTGAGACCAGAGAAAAATAAGCAATGAGACTCTAATTCAATATTCGTCACTGAAATCTTGAAAGAAAAGTCAATAAAGTTTTGCTAAGATATTTAATCAATTACATAAATTATGATAATAATATATAACGTCACAAATACTTCTTTATATGTTAATATAGGCAATAAGACTTATCTTGGTGGTTCTTGGTCTTACTGCTGGCTTTTGGGAAAACCTCTATTCCAGCTTTTAAGCTCCACGTACGAGTCTATATCTATCTCACCTAGGAATGTCTGTCTAGGGCTCCTCACCTAAGAATTTCTAGCTACGTGACTCCATCTAGTGCCTATATTTTGATATAGGTCACTATACAGTATATGGGATAAAAATATGAATTTTAATATAATTTAATTATCTTATCTACAATTTAGGAGGAATTTCAAGTTCAACTGATTCGCTTGAAGGTCTGCAAAGAAATGAAAAGAATGCTCGTAGCATATGTACTTATCATATGCGGATTATGCGCATCTGATTGTTAACCATTGGCATGACACATAGAGAGGGTTAACTGGAATCAGGCAATTTAACTCAAATTGTTGTGACGTGATTTTAGCACGTTACACTATTCCTTCCTCACGGCATTCTGCCTTCGAGAACAATTCAATCAGCCACAAAAGAAGAACCTTGAAAATTTAAGGAGATGGAAATATGAGAAGTAAATATCAAACGACGAAAAGATAATGATAGATATGGAGAATGAAAAGTTAGAAAAATGGAAGCCAAATGAAATCAAAGTTGAAAACGCGGCAATCTTTGTTTTGCGTGCCAAAGCCTAACCCCTTTTCATCAGAATGAAGCTAAGTTAAAGAAAATTTATCAGAAATTTAGAAAAGTTAATAGGAAAGAGAATTATTTTCAATTTAAAAGAAAACTTGAAGATAATCTATAGACATGAAACTAAGTTGAAGAAAATTCACCAGAAAATTAGAAAGGTTAATAGGATAGATAATTATTTTTAAAAATTTAAATGAAATATATATTAGTACCCAGCTTTAGGAACACATACACGGTGAAACGCATCGAGGATCCGCAGATCCCATCCGCAAATTGAATATAATATTGCTGGGTTTCGACCTTATAGTAGAGACAAAACTGAAATGGGTTTAGGAAAGACAATTTTTGGTTTTTGTTACTACCACCCCCTATTCAACTAAAATTAAGGTTGTACAAATACATCCCGCCTATTCAGGCCCGGATGGTACAAAATAAAGAAAAAGTTTTGAGCCAGCGGAAAGAACCAACTACGAAACTGCGGCAAGGTTACAGATTACAAGAAAAAGAGTCATGTGACAAGACTCACCCTCTTCCCCATGGGTAGAAGAGGTCAACTTCATGTGATCGTTGGATCCTTTTGATTCCACCCTGGCTCAACGTAAGTTAGTCCGATCCCAAAAAGCACATCCTCTCCACCTGTTTCATCACTGATGTTGTGTGACTAGTCAGGCATTGCACAATAGAGTGAAACTGTACTACTAAAGCCTCGTGTATCTGACAGATGAAGTGGAAATTTACTGTAGGATCAGTCTGCAACAACTCCAGCCAGCTAGGAACCAACTCTAGCCAAGATCAGTAAAATAATTCTAAATTAGAGGATGTCTAAAATAGAAAATAGTAGTTTTGTCTTGACCAGCAATACATCGAAGATAAAAGGTAAGAGCATCTCAAGTCTCCTGAGAGGTGAAAAGAAACGAAAGGTAATATTCTGTAGAACAGCTAGACAAGGCAAAATCGATATTCACAATCAGTAAGTAATCAACACAATATGTTGTTATTGAATTCCATGCTCACACAGTGAGGAATTGAACAGAACATGTTCACCTAATACCTGAAGGAATAAGGGACTGTTCAGTGTTGATACGAAAACTCAGCAACCTACATAAGAGCATGTCGAAATCGCTGAGAAAAGAACTTGAGATACCAAGACAGGTCTTGTTTCAGGAACGATAAGATAATGAAGATAAACTGAAACAAGTCTATTTAAGTATGCTCAAGTAGAAATTTCGTCAAGATCGGTAATAAGAGAGAATTTATTTGAGATACCAAGATAGGTCTTATTTTCAGGAACGATAAGATGAGATAAGGAATCTCACCCATCGAGATCCTTCAACTGATAAACTAGAGGAGAGAGAACCTTCTTTACTATAAATGGCACAAACTTTGGGGACAATTTCGATGCAAAATTATCAACTTCTTTTGACTGAACAAAATTGCGTTTCCAGACTCGGTCACCAACATAAAATTTAACGTCCCTTCTGCGAAGGTTATATCTCTTTGAATTCATTAAATAGGAATGATATAAACGTTTTTGAACATCAGAATAAATCATTGGTAGATTTTGCTTTACATTTTCATTCAAAATTCTATTAGTTATTTCAGTTTTGTTATTTGCATTGTCTGAAATCTTACCGAAGAAAGATCCATCAGTAGCTACATTTTTATAAAATGCAAGGAAACAGGTCAAAAATTGAGTAACTTCATGTTTTGCTAAGCTTATAGCCTGTGCAATTTTGTGAATGTTCTGATCCCAATTCTTGTGGTCTTCATGTATATATGATCGTATAGCAGTGGTGACAGTGCAGTTCACTCTTTCTGTTGGGTTAATCTGCGGAAAATATCTGGCATTATACCAGATCTTCTGTACATTATAATGTTTAATCAGATCTTTGAACTCTTCAGAAATGAACTGGGGTCCATTATCTAAAATAACAATCTGAAGAACGCCAAAAAGGAGGAAAACTAAATTCTTTATAAATTTAACTATGCTACGAGATGTAGCTCGGGACATTGGATGAACTATGACAAATCTTATGAACCAATCAACGATTAGTAAAAGATATTGATTCCCACCATTCGATCTAGGATATGGTCCTAACAAGTCTGTAGATATCAGTTGAAAAGGAAAATTGATATTTCGGTATTGTCCCATTAAACCTGCTTGTGGAAGATTACTAGATTTACTAGCAGCACAAATTTTACATTTCCTAACATAGCGAAGGACAGACTGTCGCATTTCGGTGAGTGGTGGGTACAACAATTTTCCAATCAAAAAAGTCGTCAGTTAGTCGTGATTCTGAGGTTACATGTTTATAGAGAATTCTATTTTCAACCTTATGAGAGGGATACAAATATGGATTTCTAGTGACTTTATCACATAAATTATTATACCATGGATCTGGCACGAGAGAAGATAAATCTAGAAGTGACACTTGTTTATTTTCGTTAATACTTGACATTCTAGAGAGAGAATCAGCGACATTATTTTCACAACCCCGTCTATGTACGATATTGAAGTTGAAGCAAGAGAGTTTTACAATCCATCTTGATATTCGAGGTGAAGGATTTTTTATATTGTTCAGCCAGATCAAAGAGCAATGATCAGTTATAACGGTGACCTTTGTCCCTTCTATGTACCTGAATTTATCTATGGCATATAAGACAGCCAAGACCTCACGCTCTGTTGTAGTATATTTACGTTGACAACGATTCAAGGTTTCACTAAAATATGCTACAGGGTGTTCAAGACCATTTTCTCCTTGAAATAGAACTGCGCTTACTCCAGTATCAGAAGCATCGCACATAATAGAGAAAGGCTTTGAAAAATCTGAGGTAGTCGATATGGGCGTAGATATTAGTGCCTTTTTTACATTGTGAAAAGCTACGTCTGCCTCAGGTGTCCAACTGATAGGTTGTCCTTCCTTTCTTTCTTTAAGGAGATCAGAAATTGGACTACACATTGAAGAAAAATCTTTGAGGAATCTACGATAGTATCGAACTAATCCAATCAAACGTCTTATTTGAGTGGTATTATTTGGTACAGGGTATTCTAAGATAGATGCTATTTTTCTGGATCTGTACGTAAACCTTTATCATCCACGACAAATCCCAAAAATTTAAAGCTAGTTCGACAAAATTGACATTTCTCAAAGTTCACAGTTGAGATGGCATGCTTGAGTTGATGAAATAACTTTTCAAGAATATCAAGATGAGTTGGAAAAACCGGCGTTACTATTATTATATCATCAAGAAAATAGAACACATAAGGTTGTAAGACTTGTTCAATTACATTGTCCATCAGTCTACACATTGCTTGAGCACTTGTGTTCAAACCAAAAGGGAGAACTTTAAAACAGTAGAGGCCTTTTTCAGCTACAGCTTCTTCGAGAGGAATTTGGAAAAATGCAGATTTAAGATCGATTGTAATATGAACCATTGCATCCCTCACCTTGGAAATTATTGAATCTATTGAAGGCATAGGCCAACTATCAGGTTTAGATACGGAGTTTAATTTTCTCCTGTCAAAACAAACACGATAACTATCCTGATCTTTCTTAGATATAAGCTAAAGTGGTGACAGCCAAGGTGAAGGTGTATATAAAGGCATTATAATGTCTTGTTCAAGCATTTTATCGATTTAAGAATAGAGAACCTTCTGCATGGCAGGTGAAGGTGGATACTGTCTTTGGATAATAGGTTTCGCATCACCAGTATCTATATGGTGTGTATATAAATGAGTACGATGAGGGCCTATTTCCTCAAACAGTTTCACTTTCCAACTGAATTTTCTCTTCCTCTGTTAATACATCCGGACCTTGAATAAAATTGACTACACACGAAAAAAAGTGGATAATTCATAAGAAAAATCAGAAGAGTTCAGTTGCAAGCTAAAATCCTTGATCAGATCCATTCCCTAGATAATTTTTTGCTTAATTGAACGCACTACTAAAATTCTGCAATTTTCAGTTTTATTATTAATTGTAATTGGAAGACAAATGTATCCTAATGCAGTCTGTAGTTGACCATCAGCGGTAGCTAATTGTACTGAGATATTATAGTTAATAGGCAAAAGGAATTTTTTCAAAGATACAAAGCAGGGGTTCCTTAAATTGATATGTTACTTCCGCTGTCTAACAAAGCAGAAATATTTTCTGTATTTATTAATACAGAATCAGAGATAACTTGTAAAAAACTCAACTCGTTGTGTCTAATATCGTCAATACACTTGATTTTGTTTGTGTTAAAACTGTCATTCTAGGCACAAGGTTTTGAATAGCTGTTATAAAAAATTTTAAAAGTTCTGAGCTAAGATTTCCAGTGGTGTATATTAAAAGTTGGAGTAAATAATTTAGAAATGTGGTTTAGGAACTTCGATTTTCTGTCTTTCGTACTTTCGACTTTACTTGACCTGAAGGGCATGCAATCTCGATAAGATTGAGGCCTGGTCTTGTGAGGTTTTTGAACAAACTGGACATTTTATCTTTGAAATTCCTTCCTTACCACAGCCAAAACAGAAAACTGAACTACTATAGATATGACCAGATTTTTGACAATTCCAACAACAAACATTTGAAGATACATTTTGGGATTGAGATATCTCAGAAATATTATGTTGCTTATATTCCCTGCGAGGAGTAGATCGATAATCTCTATGAAGTTGTAAAGAATCTTCAATTCTTTTACACAAAGAGGTAAGCTCAGGAATTGTTGAGATATCGTGAAGAACTAAAGCTTTTACATAATCAAGTAATAAATTGTTGCGGGTAATATCCACAATTTCTTGTTGAGTTATTGAACGTGTTAACTTATTGAATTGAGCCTCCATCGTAGATATAAATATAGTGACTTGTTCCCTATGATCTCGTTTCCTTGATTTGATTTCGTCCAATAATTTCATATCATAAAAATAAGGCAAAAATTATTGTTTCAATCCCAATTAGAAAAACTATTTTTAAGGTAGTTGTTTTGCCACCTGGTCCAAGCATGTGATTCGAACAGATCACAGGCAGATTCGAATGAATCAGATTCAGAGCAGCCTCTGGATATTCTGAGTGAATCAATTAATTCTAAGAAAGCAATCAGAGAACCTCTTCCAGAAAATTTTTTGATACCCCATTCATAAACAGGAATTTTCTTGAGATAAATTAGATTAGAAGGAACTGAACTTGAAGAACTTGGCGTAGAATGAGGTGGGTTATTTCTAGGATTACTAGTTCCTACTATTTCAGCCAATTCTGCTTCTAATGTTATTAACTGAGAACGTAAATTTCTCTGAGTCGCTTCTTCTTCATCATTTCCTTCTGTGACTTTCATTTAAAAAATTCTACCAGAGATATGCATCAATCGAGAAGCTATTTTAAGATAATTTGGACTGGTTGCTGAATCTTGTTCTTTAGAAATCGATTCTGTTATTTGAGTAATTGACTCTGCAACATCAATACAATCTTGCTCAAAAGGAATATTTACTTCAATTTCAGTGAACTGCGGTTTGATGATTCTTGAGCTAACAAACTTCTCAATATTTTCCTCTTTGCATCTACCGTTGCTGAAGGATCAACACCACGAATAGAGATTTCATAATTTAGTTCTTCGCTTTCAAGATGATTTGGATTCATTTTGGTTGCCATAATTTCAATATATTAAAATAAAGGTAAAAATTTAGGAAAATTTTGAGGAAAGTTGAAATAGTAACTGATCTTTACCTATTTTCAAGAAATAACGATAGAGATGAAAAAAGAGATAAGATAAATTTCAATTTAGTAGATAGATATAGCTTCCAAGTAAAAATGACCAACAAAAATAATATGAACAAGTAGCATTTGTTTTTGACAATGTATCTATTTCTTCCAAGTTCAGAGACAAATATTGAATTGAAGGGTGTAGTTTGGCTTGACCTACGAAACAAGTAGTTAGGTAAGGTAATTCGAGGCCTTACGTTTGTTGCGCCAGTGTAAAAAAATCAACTTTATATACTCTGGTTAAGCCAAGAGAAAAATGAGCAATGAGACTCTTATTCAATATTCGTCACTGAAATCTTGAAGGAAAAGTCAAGAAAGTTTTACTTAGATATTTAATCAATTACATAAATTATGATAATGATACATAGTGTAACACAAATACTTCTTTAAATGTTAATACAGGCAGTGAGACTTATCTTGGTGGTTCTTGGTCTTACTGCTGCCTTTAGGGAAAACCTCTTTTTCAGCTGTTGAACTCTACGTACGAGTCTCTAGCAAGGAATCTCACCTAGGAATATCTGTCTAGGGCTCCTCACCTAGAAATGTCTGTCTAGGGCTCCTCACCTAGGAATGTCTGCCTAGGGCTCCTCACCTAGGAATTTCTAGCTACGGGTCTCCACCTAGGACCTATATTTTGATATAGGTTACTATACAGTATATGAGATAAAGATATGAATTTTAATATAATCTAATTATTTTATCTACAATTTAGGAGGCTATTCAAGTTCAACTAATTCGCTTGAAGGTCTGCAAAGAAAAGAAAAGAACGCAAAAGCTGAAGAATGCTCGTAGCACATGTACTTATTATATGCGGATTATGCGCATCAGACTGTTAACCAGTGACGTGACACATATAGATAATTGAATCAGGGAATCAGGTGTCTTAACTCAAATTGTTGTGACGTGATTTTAGCACGTTACAATAATATTTAGAATTCATCAGTGATGCACTAAAAAGTGAATGGAGACAAAAAAGAATAAGCTAAAGCGTATATCGAATTTGAGATCGAAAACTCAACAATTGCAGGAATTATTGGAATAATATATTTTCAATTTCAATCTATCCAATTCTCTTCAACAATAAATATCTGACAAAACGAAGAAGATGCAAAGAATCATTTTTTTTTCTCAAATCGGATGATTCAACCACAAAAAGCTTTGAAAGATATCACCCAAGGTGTGACTTGTACGGTGATGTAGATTTTAATACATACCTCTTGTGCAAATTTTTGACAGAAAATTATGAAAACTCTAGTTGCTATTAAGGAAAAACTCAATACTTCTGGAACTTGAATACCCTATACCTCGGAAACGAAGAATTTCTGAATAAGGAAATATTTTTCAGTTATTCTTATTTCTAGGAGAATATATTCCACGAATACACACCACTGCACCAGAAAGCGATGTATTCGACTCGTTGTGTGAATCAGATTTTTGGCCCTCAGAGGTTATCTTGAGGGAGTTCAACTTCGGAGGTATTTTTCGCTTAAGAAACACTCATCCACCTGGAAGATAGATCCTTTTATCCCTCAATCTCAAACCCTGTATTATTAAAGATTGCAAAGACTACTTTTTGAGTACTCTGAACATAAGTTGTAGGAGAATCTACTACTACTTGTAGTTGAATCCCACTACAGAAGAGCTTCTTCTAGCAGAAAGTATCTAGAATCAACATTGAGTATTCAAAAAATGTATAACATGTATGTGGAATCACTTTCACCGGAAAAAAATATCTGTAAAAAAACATACCTACTACAAGATATTCAACGAAAAGTTCAATCTTTTCTTCCACAAGCCGAAAAGCAATTTATGTGACAAATGTGAGCTTTACCGGTTGACTTTAGAAAAATCCCCAGAAATTGGAGAACGACATCCGTTACATTTACCCAATGAGAAGCAATGCAGGGAAGAAAAAAAGAAAGATAAAGATAGTTTGAACGAAGATACTCTTTTAGTATTTGACCCATTTTCGCCCTTCCGAAAACGAATGTATCTATCAACTTCTATAAGGGAAATACACCCTCAATTTAACTGCGTATTATGTAAATAATGCTCTCACATACTACAGCTTTTGGCACGAGGCGGTTGATGGCCGCAATGACAACAAAGCAAGCGCTTTGATAAAAATTCTAAAAACTGATTTTTAGGATCTCCCGAAAACTAGAAAAATCATTCTGTGGTCCGACAGTTCCGTTCAGCAAAATAAGAACTGTATTATGGGTTACGCTCTGATGGAATTTCTCGACGAACACGATTCTGTTGAAGAAATTCGTCAGAAATTCTGCGAACCGGGTTACAGTGGTCTGCAGGAAGCTGACACCCAAATCGGCGAAGCAATTTACAGGAAAATCACCTGAAACTCTCACGCCCAAATCTTCAAGAGAAAATTGTCGCAAGAACCGAAAAGAATAATCAACTAGGGAAACAACAAAGAAATGACATCAATTACCTACATATTTTTCTACTGCGCTGTTCGAATAGAATGGAGTTTTTTTGTTGAATATAAATTCTTTTTCCGTTTCTTCAGTTATATAAAATGAAATAAATATTCAATTATCTTTTCATTTCTATTTGAAATTATTCTAAGTTTTTGATTGAATTTCCTGAATCGTTTTTTCCTAAGCCTTTTTCAATATATGTAATCATTGAGAATTATTGACCAAATTGTTTCAGTCATTCAATCACAGTTGTACTATATACCAAAATTTTATCCAATGTGTGCGATTCTTAGGGATCTTGACCTATATCCATTATCAAATGACGAAAACTCATGGAAAATGCCCATTATCTGAAAAAATGTCAACATAAATTGAGAATAGCATAAAACCTGAAGTACAGGGTGAAATTTCATCCAGAACACCCAAAAATCAGAGATATTATATCGAATTAGCCTTCTTCAACTTAAATCGCATTTTTCTGGAAAACTTCGAGATGGCGTATAGCGAAATGGCATTTTCAGGCGACTATGTGTACAACATAAAATATCTACTCGTTCCCTCATATCCATTACATTAATTTTAAATAATTAATTAATATTTCATTAATAGAATATTTTTGTTGCATAGTAGCAAGAAGAGAAACCCTGCATTTTAAAGTATAACTTATTGCAGTAAACATGTCGGAGTTTTATGTTTGAAATACTTCTTTGCATTCTAGAGAATGAAAAGATATAGGCGACGTAGTTTGATCATTATTTTACGACGCATTGTTATCACTTCATCCAGTTATCAGTTAAAAAATCGTTGCCGTTTTTATAGTGTCTATTTCTATCACTAGTTGTATTCATATTAATTATAATAATACAGCATAAAATATAAACTTCCGCAAAAGTTAACATATAATTGTATTATTACAGGCGAAAGAAGGGATCGAACATTTTTTCACTAAGGATGATATCCCAGGCGATAACAATTTTGTTCCATCTGGTTTTGGACCAGGAGTAAAAATACCAATTATAGAAAAAATTTTCGCAGATGCAATTATCGAGTACTTCCATCAACCTATTGGTATATTAGTCGGATCCGACAGAAATGCTCTCGATGAAGCTGCAGATCTAGTTAAGATTACTTATGCCCTCCCAAAAATCCACCTCTCATTTACATAAGAGACATTTTGAAAGCTAAAGCCACAGATAAAATGTTCAAAGAGAGAGAACTCAGGCCTAAGAGAACTGGTAAGTATTGGATGGTTTTCAAATGGATATAAATGAACTAAGAATTATTAAAAATATGAGTAAGCTCTCTCCGGCATTTCCAAGTTATCGGTCACATATTACTGATTTTGAATTTAAATTAACGTTTTAAAAGCGATGATTATTGATGATTCCCTTATATGGCAATCTAGAGTTTTTATAGATTACTCTACATTATTTCTCTTATATACATTCAAGATTGTTTTTATGAACTCGTACTCACGCTTGGAGAGCTAGATTTCCGTAAGTCCTCTCGTATTACACATTTGCATGGTTGGAAATATAATTTCACTCATTGAATAACGCGGGTCGTCTCGTTGGAGTCGGCGTCCAAATGAGATTTATCAAGTATATATGCCACTGTCCTCTTTAATTAACTTGGAAATTGACATGAATATCTGAATGACCAATATCTTCGAAATATGCTCTTGTTACCTGCTAAAGGTATCTGAATCATGAAGCGTCTTGATTTGGCTCTCCCAGAGTACCAAACCAAATTTTTGAAATGAGTTTTTTGAGTGAATTTGCTCTCTGTCAGAATCCGGGAAAGTATGGTTCTCAAATAAAGATTTATCATTTTCTTCCGATATATTGAGATCAACTAAACCAGAGATGAAACGCATCGTCCTAAAAATAGCTGTCTCAAAGGTTTTTCAAAAGCTGGATAATTCCTTCACTTAATTTTGTTCAGATGGTCAGTACAAAACTTTTCCATTTATTGGTGTTCTACAACAGTGTATTCAACTCATTTTTTTCTTTTCCTAACATGGGTTTCGGATTACTAGGTTCGCTGATGTGATTCGTTCTCAGATTTTCTAAAAGTGAATGAATCCTTGAAACGATGAAACAATTTCACATTAACCAAATATTGCAACTAACTTCATAGACGTAATTTCGGGAAACCAGATATCAAACTATTTCAGAGAGTTGTAAAGATTTTGCTTCCTTGAGTATAAGGTCCTTGAGCGATTTTAAATGTCAGTGTTTTGGAGCTGCTATAGCTTTTCATCTTTCATATTACCCATCTGTTATCTGCTAGCTACTCTTGTACCCAATATTTTTCGAAATTGATTATATTTACATGAATAATGTGATCATTTTCTTCAGTTTTCATTTCTCTGAAGTTTCCACCAGTTGATTTTCTAATTAACAGCTCCGTGTTTCCGGTTGAATATTATTCTTATCAGATTCAGGTTCCATTTAAGGCTTGCGAAGTCATTCATGTAACTAATTATGGTTTCCTGTTTCTTGCCCATTTCTTGACAGTCGCATAGTGTTTAGATAGGTTGTCCCTGTATGTGCTATAGAGCTGATTCTTGTAACTAATATTTGTGGTTTGATAGCCTTCCTTTATCTATAGCATGAAAAAGAATGAAGAACCAAATGAAGGATGAGCATTTGAACAGAGTTTCCTTTCCATTCTTTTTTAACTAGTAGTTCCAATGTCACCAATGTAATTGGACTTACAGTAAATCACCGAAGGTCGTTTGAAAAATCATTAGAAAGGTAGACGCTGACTCTGTTTCAGTTTGTTGAAATATTCGAGATCCCTAATGAACTCTTCTTGTGAGCAAAAGCATTTTATTTTCTATTACTTAATGAAGATCTGATAGCGAGACAAGTGAATGTTCAAAATTTAGCGCATGATGAATCCTACCGTAGATTCCCGTTTTGGTGATAGGTATCACCAAAACCAAGTGCAACTTTGGTCAATATTAATGCACGACGTATAAAGTGTTTTTAATGGGATCAGGATTAATATTATCTTGAGTAACATAGTTATTAAAACATTAGTTTTCAGTAATATGTCGAATTTAAAAATGGTAACTATGGGTTAACTTTGAAGCGCGTTTTTTGTACTTGTATTTTGTATATCTGTTGGACATCCACATATACACAATTATGATCTAATTCGAAAGACTTAGCCAGCATACGAAATCTAAGAACACAAACGTATATTTCCACATCATTACGAATCATTCAAAATTCCAGGCTTTTCTCTATTACAAAATTCATGTATGTATAAAACATAAAATATTTCAGACAAGAATGTTCTTAAACTGTCAATATCGGTTGCGTGATTGAACTGAGAATCAATATCGGTATACTATTCAGAGACTTCAAGACTATAAATCTGCCGTTTCTAAAGCAAGTAGTAGATGCTCGTTGAAACTTCGTCGGAATAATCATCTGTCCTTTCTAGAAACGCAATGTCAATTTGCTCCAATTATAACGTTGAGTTTGGAACTATGACCACAAAAACACGGTTCTCTACAACGAGATTCAATTAGAGATTAAAAATTATCCTCACTTTAACTGGTCTCTACTGTTCATAAAAGAACAATCAGCAAATTCCATGCAGTCTTTCAGTTTCTATTCCTCATCGTTAGGGACATTTTTTTCGAAAAACTTTCAATTACTACTTTGTAATTAGGATCTTGAGCACAATGTTTTATATCTCAAACTTTAGAACTTGGAAGCGGTACATCGAAACGAATTATTACTCATTTAACTGACTTCGTCATTATTATCTCAAACACTACTTCATAAGTCTGCTACTCTAAAACTCAAAGAATTTCCATGAAAGCTTTCAACGCTTAAGAAGAAAATTGAGGTCCTTACTTTAACCGTGTAATTTTCCCAATATTTTAATCCCTGAGCAGGGAAGTAATGAAATTAATTCAATGGACTGTGAAGTTTTTTCTTTCTAGACTTCCTGAAAACCACAAAAACTCGTGAGAAATTCGATGATGTAACATTTCATTCATTCTCTCACTCGTGGCTTCTAGGGATTTGGAAACCACATGCCCTGAAAGAAATATAGACAATCTTCTATAAAATCTGATGAAGTATATTCTCAATGTCCCATGACTTTGGAGCCAAAACGACGAACTTCAAACTGAATCAGAATCAAGCTCCTTTTTGAGGGCAGTTGTTTGATGCATGCACACATATTTGTGACTGTCTGATTAAGATTTGTATCACAAATTTTCAGTTGTCGCATTTGGAAAATGGAAGAATTTGAACATCTGCTCTTCTTGTTGTTATGTTGTTATCCATCTTTTCTGTGTTATTTTCATTCCTCTACGTAAGATTCTTTGTGGGATTTCTACAAATATTTTAAAAAATAACCGAAATGGTACAGTAGTTTTCGAGTATTGTATTAGGCAACACAATGAACTATTCATTTTGATTCAAACAAATTTGTATTATACTCTGGAGATAATCATCTATTTAGTTAATGCACCTATTAAATGCAAGAGATTGAAAATTGAAAATAATTCAATATTTAATTACTAAGATTCTAGGCTTAGGTTTTAGTGTATGTTTATTTTTTTCGAAATGGGAAATGGTAATATTGGCTCTCATCTAGCCGAGTGAGGGAGAGCAAACACTTTTCATTTTGGGTGAGCATATCATTTATCACACTTCTTCTGAAAGACAGTTGATCAAGTTTACCTTCTTGGTTTTTACTTATCTGCCAGGCATTTTGAAGCACCATGTTGTCTAAAGACATTTTGAAAGTAATCTGTCTGACCATACTCAACCAATAAACTAGAGAAAAATAGAGCTTAAAATTTCTGAAAGTACGCAGTGAGTTTTATAAATCCAGAGGGCAATTATTTCATATAGTTTAAATCAAAAGTACCTTCAAATGTATGAAAAATCTCATTACAATACTTAAATACTTGAAGTAAACATTGAAAAGTCTAACTTTGTTCTTATCAGTTCAGTATTATCATTTTCTCGCCACCTGTTCCATGAAGAGTGATTGTATGAGTTAAAACTAACCACACACTAATAAATCGGCCTGACGATGCCAGAAAATTTAACACTAGAATATGTCTTAGAAGAAATTATGAAAACACGTACAGAACTGAAGAATTCCATTACAGCTAATGAAGAGAAAATTGTTCTGAATGTAGAGTCACTGAAGAATAGAATTCTGGAAGTTAAAAAAGAGAACAAACTTCTGAGGGAAAGAATTGAAGTATTGAAAAAGGATGCAGAAAAAATAATATGCTCGTCTTGGTTTTAACAAAAAACCCTCGGAGCTTCCAATTGACTCTGTGAGAGAATTGCTACAAACACAAATTAGAGTTAATAATATTTCTGACAAACAAATTATTGATCTTTATTCCTTTGAAAGAAGCGCCAACTGTCCAGCGAAGATTTAGTTTTCATAATTCTTCACAAAGAGATAGATTCTTTCGAGAGGTAATGGATTGAAAGGATCAAACATCGCAATATCCAACGACTAACGGAAAAAAAAGAAGAGATATTAAAATCTTGAATAGACATCAAGCTGCACCGAGAGCAGATGGAAAAAAGGAAATCATCAGAGGAGAATAGATATTTGAATTGACGAGGCTTTTACATCATAGAAGTCCATTTTCACAAATGCAAGTAAACGATCATTTCCACTAAATAATATTAATAAATGCTCGACGCGGTTCGATACACTGAATCTTTGTCAAGAGCGAATGAATGCTACAAATATATTTTACTAACATACATTTATATATGCTAAAGAGGCAATCCACTCAGAGCTATCTGTATTTGAACTAGTGTTCAGAAAACAAGTTTGATATGGGTGAGTTATTTATGTCTAACTGATCATTGAGAGTTTCTGGTGAATACCTAAATTTGTTAAATTCAAGTACTTCCAGAAGGTTGATTTTTGAACCGGTATTCTCAGAATAAAAGATTTCAGTTTTTGAATTGAAAGAATGACTTTGTCCCTAAAATGATTTGAATAATTTGAATCGGTGTTTTCATTGATGAAACTGCGTTTATGTTCTGAGATTCTAACATTAAATTTCTTCCTGTTCTACCTATATAAAAACAATTACAATCTGCACATTCCAATCTGTAAACACCTAGTTTATTTTCTTTATTAATTGAGACTTATTATTTCAAATAAATGAACCTGAAATTGTTGATGTTTTGAACGCTATATTTAAATTTGAATTTTCAAGAAAGAACTTCACATTATTGCTAATATTGCCTATATGTTAAACTATTGAATTTCTTGTCTTGGTGTTCACCGATGGGATATATGTTGTTGAGCTAACTTTTGTTTTTTCTTATATAATATGCTGCCAACTGAATTTGCATCACAACCGTTATTTATTGCGTTGTTTTATAAAATTCAATTCTTTGAAATAATTATCATTATGCATCGGTTTGCTTAAGAGTTTATGTACAGGATGGTCCAACGAGAACTTAACTTTTAATATAAAAATATGGAGAATCGCTCAGATCCTTCGATTTCTGATTCGAGGGGGAACTACTCTTCCAATTTTTTAATCCCCGTAACTTCATTTCTTCAACGATGATGAGTGCAACCCCCTGATTTGGAGTAGGGATGAGGGAAGTTGCGAGACATCATTTTGATGTATCGAAATTAAACGCACGGTCTGTCTACTTTTTCGAACAAAACATTACCAATTAAATAAAAACTTTGCATACCTCGAGGTAAGTTCAACATAAGCCATACACCAGCGTTCTTTACTGCATGGAAGTGAATGGTGCCCATTTTTAGCACTTGAAAAACTAATCGCAAAAGTAAGTAGTCTTCCACTTTTTTAGCTGCCATTTCGTTAACGATGAAAATTTTGAAGCGAAAATTAAGGGTCAGATAATACTCGATAAGATCTTCAAAATCAGGTATTGCAACATTCCTCATCCTTATTCAAAATCAGGCTGTTGTGCTCACCCCTGAAATGAGATTAAATTTACGGGGATAAAAAAAATCGGAAAAATTGGTCCCTCTCGAACCAGAAATCGATGGATCCAAGCGATTTTACATATTTTCATTTCAAAACCGGAAAATCGAGGTGTTAAGTTCTTGTTGGACCACCAAGTATATATCTGTCAAATGCTGCAACTTTATGTAGGTAACGATGTGCCGATGTATAATGAATTGTGATAACTTTATGAGAAGGTTTATTATAAATTGAAACTTGTGTTTATTATTTGATGTTGTTTTTGTTAGCTCTAGGAATTTGATCGAATTGTTTTGTTCTATTTCAGAAGTGAATTTTATTTTTGGGTGCAGGTTGTGGATGATATTTTCGAATACAATGAAGTGTCTGTTTGTTCCTCTGAAACACACAATGTCATCGACATATCGATACCAATATAGGAAATGTTTACTAAGCGAGTATTTATGTAAAGATTTCCTATATTCGTATCGATATGTCGATGACATTATTTTTCAGGAACTAAATAAGAAAGGATTTTTCATGTGAGTGAGTGAGTCTCAAGTTAATTTCATTAATATTCAATTTAGAAACACCGCATGCGTATATTATTGTAGGGGTGGGTTCTATTTATCAAGCTATGTCATTCGTTTGATTCTTGTTTTTTTCAATTATATATAATATAGCAAATGGGCATGTTTATAAAAGATTATAAACCGAGTCCATTCGACACTGTTGTTATTGACAATCTTACAAATCTCCGAAATTACAATCTATCGGAACACGTGAGGATGTTTCATACCAATATAAGGAACATAGGAAAAAATATCAATGAACTGAAAATCTCCCTCCAAAATACTTCAGTGCATTTCTACGTGATCGTTTTGTCAGAAACTTTTTATATAGAAGTCCCGAATATTCTTCATATTGAAGGATGATACTCAGTTGTTTATGATGTAGGTCGTGATAATAATAATGACGAGTGAGTTCTTGCCAGAGGGCTAAAGTACCATTGGAAAATATTTCTACAGGTGAAGTAGAAGTTTCAGAAATAAATGTTAAACTACACAAAGAGCCTCTCAAGTATCCTCCACATATCGATCACCTAAAATAAATCCGACAAACTTCAACGAAAACCTCTTTAAATATTTAAAAAATTGAAAATCTAATCATATAACAGCAGGACTTATTAGTTGAAGATAATCAGGCAAACAAGTATAAGAATATTTTGAGCTTATATAGGTATGAATCTTATAAAAATAAATGCACCAGACCATCCAGCGGAACGTGCTTGGACCATTTCTTCTTTAAAACTAATGACTGAATCGAGCAAGAGAATCAATATGCTTTTTTGGGAGAATCTCGTATAACAGACCATTGCCCGATTTTCTTGTGTGTCTATAAAATATCCTCAAAAAAAGAACGCTACATCGGAAAAATACTACACTAACTTTGATGAACTAAAAAAAATTGAGCATGGAGAGCTGATATGATATTTATAAGGTTAGAGATGGAGATACTGCTACGAATATATTTATTGAAAGATTATGCAATATTTAATGACGAATGGTAAAAAGTCTCGCAAAAATAGATGCATCAATCCAGGATTAGTAAAATCTTCAAACAGGAAAAATGAGTTATTTGAAAAGACTTTGAAATATCCGATCAATTAAGAACTCAAAATCAATATATAAATCACTGAAATATTATAAACTTATGACAAAAGCAAAACAAAAACACATCTACAGAATGTTGCGAAAATTAAATAAACTCAAAGCATTATGAAGTTTTGTGAAAGAGAATTTCAGTGAGTCTGGATCCAAAATAGAAATAAAAGGAATACAAGCTGAAACTTGAGAAATGTTACAAAAGCATAGCGAAATAGCTGAAGAATTTGAGAAATACTACAGCGAATTGAGAAAAGGATCTGCTGAAAAAATTCAAGAACAATCAGTAATGAACTCAAAGATCACAGTGCGGCAGGTCGCAATGGCAATAATCCAGAATTTGGGAAGGAAAGACTCATTTAAAATTGGGATGATAAAACCCATATACAAATCGGGACTAAAAACCCTTCCAAACAACTCTCGCTCGGGGTCGTTGGTCTCTAAGTTAGGAAAGGTAATAAAAAAACTAATAAAATCTCGAATATGTAGATTTATAGAGAAGCATAAACTCCTTTTCAAATGCCAGTTGGGATTCCAAAAAGGAAGATCATTTGAAGACAACGTTGGCTAATTGATAAAAAGTATTTACGGTTTCTAGACATGAAACGACTGGCGCTCTGCATATTCATTAATTTAGCCTAAGCGTTCGACACTGTCCTCATGACAAACTATTGAGGAAATTGTACAGATATGGAATTCGCGGCAATACTCATATTTTAATAAAAAGCTACTTATCGAACCGAAAACACTACGTAGAAATTGGGAATCAAAGGAGTAGCATGAGAGACATAACATATGACGTACCTTAGGGTACCGTACTGGGTCAAGTTCTATTTACATTATACATAAACAGCCTCCTGTTAATGGAGAGGAAAGGAAAAGTTATACGTGTTGCAGATGGCACTGTCATATTGTATGATCATAATTCATAGGAGGATCTGAAAACAGAAGCTGAAAAAGATTTGTTTAAAATGAGAAAATGGTTTGAACATAATACATTAACCATAAATTCATAAAAAACTAAAATACTTACCATATTCTTGCACGAAACCAGTCTTCCAAATATGGGTAGTCCTCAGCTGGATACTTGTACAAACATTCCTGAAACAGAAGATATAAAATATAAGGCAATCATCACTAAAAAAATTGAGACGGCTTCTTGGTAAGTTAAGGATGATGAAACAGTCTCTCGACAATGGATGTATGAAAATTCTCTAGTTTGAACTAGCTCATTCACAAATATTAAACGAAATTTTGAGTTGGGGTGATGCATATAATTGCTACTTAAAGGGTGTTAGTACTATGGACATAAGGATAAAGCAAAAATCTTACGTTTTCTAGCGATGAAATACACAAGATCTCTCATGTCATGGACGTAGACCAAATATTTTCGATGAAGATACGCAACTTTACAAACATAAAATAGAAATTAGCAATTCGAAACACGGCTACTCAACTAGACATAAATGTTCCAGATTCGAAACAATCAGAGCAAAATAAGCAATAGGTCAAAAAAGTTTTGTTTATTTGGCTGCCAGAATATATGCGCTACTACCAGAAGAATTGGGGAAGATGCAAATTACGAAACTTCTCATGAAGGAGATCAAAAATTTGATTTTGAATACCGAAAAGAAAATAATTTTCAATATAATGGATCAAATCTAAAAACACTATAAGTTAATAATACGATAACGACTGTACTCGATTTAGATTATAACGGAACACTGAAGTGACAATGATTTCTCAGACAAGACAAAATGACCTAATTAACACATAGAACACGATATGAAAAATGTGAAATGAAAGGAATGTTAATTTTTAATCAAGATCAAATATCTGCTTATATATAGTTTTGAATTGCTTAGGGATGAGAAGAAATGTTTCCTTTATATCGCGCACAGATAATTATTTTGATAATTATCTATGCGATTATTGTTCATTTGGAAATCCATTGTAGAGTAACTAAATGAACCTTATTATTCTTTTATTTATTTATTTTCATTTATTTACAAATTAGGGCTACATCAATCTCTAATTGGATCATTAGTAGCTTTTTCTTGGTTAGTATAGTATGTATGTTTCATATTTCTTGGTAAAGTTTGGTCATTTTAAGAAAGTCGAGAGAGCGTTGTATGTCGGTTGTCAGACCTTCTTGTAGGTTTCGTGATATTCTAGTTTTCCTTCGTTCATCTTCGTAGGTTGTGCAGTTGATTAGAATGTGTTCTATGTCGAGTTTGGTATTACAGGTGTCTCAAATTGGGGGTTCTGTGTTTTGCACGATATGACCGTGGATTAAGTTGGTATGTCCTATACTTATCCTATTTGTAACGACTTGGTCTCTTCTTGCCGTCGGTGTTGTTAGTGAGTTTGTTTTAGTTATGTGGGGAATTATTTTATTTAGATGTGTGTTCGTATCGTTCCATTGTCTCTGCCATTCTTCCTTGATGAATTTTTTGATATTTAGTTTAATGTCGGTTGTAGGTATTAATGTGATGTCTAGAGCTGTGATGTTTTTTGCTGCGGCGACTGCTGCTGTGTCTGCCTCTTCGTTTCCATCGATGCCTATAAGTGATGGGACCCAATGTAGTGCGATATTTATGTTGTGTTGGTTGATTTTGTATATTACTTCTTTCATCATAATCTGAATAGCATTCTATGGGTACATTTCTTCGATTCCTTGTAAAGCGCTTAACGAGTCCGATATTACCAGAGTGTTTCTCTTGAGAATCCGTTTTGAAGGCTTCGTATATGGATATAGTCTCCCCTGCAATAAGACGGCATTTTGAAGGTTTTGGTCTCGTTTTCAGAAATGAGCGCACTGGCAACTGATGAGTTATTTTTCGAAGCGGAAGCGTCTGTGAATATGTGTGCTAAGTGTCTGTATTTTTCTAGGATCTCATGGTATTTGTTTTTTATGACTTGATGGTTTGTTGCGTCTCTTTTGAATTCGGTGAGTGACTTTTCTGTTTTCGGTATTTTCACTCACCAGGGTGGAGTATTCCATTCAATCGAAATGGATGACTTCAAAATATCTAGGTTGAATTTTGTTTGAGATAATTTATCATAAAATGCTTGATGTCCTTTTTGTGGTGTACTAGTCTGTCTATGAGAGGAAGATTTTTCTTTGGATTTTGCTCGGCTGATCCGATTTGCGCTACATAACAAAGCGTGATATATTGTCTTCGTAGGAAAGGAGGAAGTTCGTTTGCCAGAACATAGTCTTTGTAATGGGCTTGTTCTGTACGCCCCTAGTGAGAGTCGAAGAGCTTGGTTTTGGATGGAGTCTACTTTTCTTATTTGGTTACTAGATGTGTTGCTGTGGCAAATTCATACTTTGCTTCTTATGAAGGATCTATAAATGTTAAGTAAGTTTTTAGTGTTTGCACCCCATAAGTGATTCGAGATTGTCTTGATGAGATTGGTCCTTTTTCGGCATGATAATTGGAGCTCTTTTATGCGATTGTTTCAGGATAATTTTGTGTTTAGTTTCATTCGTAAGAATTTTATTTCTTTTGTTTGTTCGATGTTTTTTCCATATAAGTTTAAATTGAGTTGGATATTTGGATCTCTTTTAGCGAATATAATTTAGTTGCTTTTTTCTGTAGAAAAGCTGAAACCTGTTCTGTTGTATTCTGTACAGTTGTTGTAGGAGGAGGTTTTCAGCGGAGTCAAGGTTTTTGCTAGCTGTATATATAATTATATCATCTGCAAAAATGCCGATTTGGATGGGCAGTCTCAGTTCTTCTGTGATACTGTTTATGGCGATCAAAAGTAGGGTTGGACTGATAACTGATCCTTGTGGTGTGCCATTTTGAATTGTGTGCTCTCAATATAAAATATCGTTTGCTCTCACTTTTATGATTCGATTATCAAGAAAGTTTTTAATAAATGCCAGTATGTTTCCTTGTATGTTCCAGTCCGACATCTGTTTGATGATCAGGTAACGCCACGCCCTATCAAAGGCTTGCTTTAAGTCTAGGAGTATTGCTATGACTTTGTGATCGTTTTGGAATGCTACTCTTATATCGTGCTCTAGTCGTACAAGTATGTCTAATGTTGAGCGGTTATTTCTGAATGCGAATTGATGTTGGCTGAGTAATTTTTCTTTCTCAAGGTACTAAAGCAGTCTTTTATTCCATATTTTTTTCAGAATTTTGCAGTTTGAGCACGTCAGTGAAATTGGCCGGTATGATGAGGGTTCATCCTTTGGTTTGATAAGTTTTGCGATGGGAATAACTATTGCATTTGACCATTCTTTTGGACATGTTTGTGATCTCAAAATGAAGTTAAAAATGTCGATAAGTATGAGTTTTCCTTTTATACTAAGGTTTTGTATGAAAATATGCCGAATGTCATCTGGCCCTACTGCGTGACTCTTCGAGGGTTTAAGTGCGTTGATGAGTTCTTGTAGTGATATGTCGCAATTTAGAGATTCCTCATTGTTAATTATGTCAATAGTATCTTCTCATGCTTGATTTCTAAATTGTATGTAGTTTGCGTCATAGTTATCATTCTTTGAATTATTTTTACATTGTTGTGCTAGTATTTCTGCGATTTCATCCGAGTAAGAATCTCTTTTTTTGGTTGCACTTCAGTGTATTGATCTCATAGAATGTGTTTGAGCCTTTCAATTTTCATATTTTGTTCCATATTATACTGGGTGGGGTTCGGGAGTTGATTGAAGATATATATTTGGACCATGATGCCTTTTTACTCTTTTCTTCTTGACTGTTTCGTTCCACCATGGAACAGGGGCTCTTTTCAGTTTGCCGATTTTTACTATGGAGTAAGCTGCTGTGATTGCGTGTTGGTTGAGTGCTTCGTCTATTGTATCTTGATATTTTGTCCAGTTTGCGTGTTTGATTTTCCATGATGCTATTAGCTCGCTTTTGCTTCTGAAGTGTGATGAATTGTGATCGGAAAATGATCGCTTGCATAAAGGAGTTTCTAAAGTGTTCCATTTCAGCAGTGTTGTATTTGGATCACAAACCGATAGGTCAATGGATGAGAAGGTCCCTTGGTAGGCATTGAAGTTTGTTTGTGATCCATCACTTAGAGCTATGTAGTTATTGTTATCGAATATAGTTTCAAACTCTTCTCCTTCTCTACTCAGATTATTTAAATCCCAGGATGGGTTCAGTGAATTGAAGTCTCCTACTATTAGTCTCGGAAGCGGTATTTGTTTTATCAGGATGTCTAGTTCATTTGTATCAATTTGCTGAGGGTGTGGAATGTATATGTTGCAAATATTTATTTTTGTTTGATCTGATACTGTGATGGCGATGGCCTCAAATTGGGTTGTTAGCGTATTTCTTCAGCTTCAACGTTGTTTTTTACGAGAAGAGTCAGTTCACCACTTGCACGCTGTTGGTCTGATCTATCTTTCTGAAATGATTGATAGTTCTTCATTGTGATAATTTGGTTTTTGATGTGGGCTTCTTGAATGGAAATAATTTTGGGTGAGTATTTGTTTATGAGTAAATCTAACATATTTTTGTTATGAAAGAACCCATTTAGGTTTCATTGTAATATGAATGTACTTAACATTATTATTTATTTATAAAACAAATTTCAATTTTCTAATTCTTTGTCTGTTTCGTCCTCTGAAGTCATAAGAATTTTCTCATCTTTTGATCTTGTTACAGTGTTAATTATTCTGGTGATTTTGTTCTTCAAAGGTCGGAGGTCTTTCAACATTTTTGTCAGGCTGGATAGGTCCTGGGTATCGTTTTTGGCTATATTGACTACATTTTTCAGAGGGGTTGAGTTTTCTAGGAAGTCTCATAGTTCGCTTGCATTTAGTGCATATGGGGGAGTTTTGTTGGCTATTATTTCTTCGAATTTTCCATAAGTTTTCTTTTCATTTCTCGGTTTCTTCAGAGGTTTTTTGGTTGGTTTTTTGTGCTTTCGACTGTTTATGTTGCTCTCGTTTGTCGTTAATATTGAAGGGTTCGGTGTTAGTAATATTTAGTTGGTTCTGGTTGGCTTCTGGTTGTGTCTGAATATCGATTCCTTGTTGTTCCTCATTTATTCCGATATTGGTGGTTGGGATGTCATTTGATTCTTTGAAGATTCTTCTTGTTGCAATTCGAGTCGTCATGTCCAATGGATCTGCATTTTGAGCAATTCAGACCTTCAATTGACAGGAATAGTCTGTAAGATGTGTGGTCGTGTGAAATGACTAGTGAATCGGGTATTGAGAATGTATTATTTGGATTCAAATAAATCTGCCTCCGGAAACTGAGAACATGAGAAAATTCATTTTCGGTTGATCCAATCTTGAGGAAGGTCAGTTTAGATACAATAATCAGTCCCAGGACTGCAAATTCGTGTTCTATAATATGATGGGGGATTGACATTTGATATGACGAGTCTGTGTGCAGGTGTGATGAGCCTCCTTATTTTCGTTTCACTTCCATCAACAGTTATAGCTTTGTATTTTTTTATTATTCCCTCAACAATCTGGGTGTTCATGAAATAAACACACATCCTATTATTTGAAATCTTAGATGCGAAAATAACGTTTTTGGGTGGAGTGATAGTTCCAATAGCTTTCAGGGAATTTTGGTATCATCTATGCCGTTTATAATAGATAGTATGGCTCCCTTGTTACATTTCCTGAGCTCACACTTGTATTTTTGTGAAACGAATCAAAATTATAGATGTAAGCATTTATTGTAAATACAATTATTCAAATTTTTGTGAATCCTCTCTTTTCAAAAGAATTGGATATATAATTATTGCTGGTTCTTTGGTAGGAAACTCGAATGATTCCGTGGCAGCGGCATTTGAGTATGATTGTGATGAGGTGAGGTTTGGTGATTTTGATGAGGTGAAGTTTAGTGGTTGTAAGTTGTGAGCAGTAGACTAAGTCATCGTTGATTCTGATTTAACGCCGGTTCTGTGTTGGTTCACGCAAAAAACGCGTTTCCGGTGTATGTACCGGTCTTATATGATGAAATTTTCACCGGTACGGTTTTGTTTCAGAGTTATGAAAATTGTTTGCGTAATTGTAAGTACTTGCTGTTTTAGCGATGAAAATATCCGCACTATGTAGATTGAGAGTAGCACTTTGTGGAAACCTATTTAATAAAACTTTTTCGGTGATTTGAAACGCTTAGGCGAGATATTCCGGGATCTTCGCAGAATCGATTTTGGTTCGATATTGGTCAGGACCGAATTCTCCTTATTATTTTTTATTATCGTGGACTTATGCACTATCTCAACTGTTAGCTGGATATAATTTACCTTTCCCAGATTCAGCAATCAAAGGACTGGGCTCGATTACAACATACTTGACATAAATTTCCTAACTATCCTAGATGTATTAAGAATTAAAGCTTTTGCAATTCCATATAAGTATTCTTATGGAATTCTAATTTCTTATGGCTATCATTCAAAGTTTTGGGTATCAACCCAGTCAAGGATACGATGACAGGAACAATATCTATTTTCTCGAGGTGCCACATCTGCTTGATCTCAATAGCAAGGTCTGCGTATTTGGACTTTTTCCCCTGGAACTTGTTCAGCACGTTGTTATTATTCGGTATGGCGACATCCACCAGCATTGCTGTTCTGGCTCTCTTATCATACACCACTGAGTCCGGCCTATTATTCGTCACCATTCTGTCAGTGATAACAGGCCTAACGTAGTATAATCTGAGAGTCATTTTTCCAATACGGGCGCCAGTTGATACTTGTAATATGGCTGGAAGGTATTCAGAAGACCGTACTTGTATGCAAGTTTCTGATGGATAATGTTGCACACTTGATTATGCCTGTGAAGATAGTCCGAATTGGCCAGTTGTTCGCATTCGGACGTAATATGCTGTATAGTATCCGATCTTATATCGCATTTTCTGCTCTTATCTGTTTCTAATGTTCCGTCCATCTAGATACATTTTTTGTAATTGTTTGTAGCGATCACTTGGTCTTGGATAGCCATAAGGAATCCCTCTGTTTCCACGAATAATTTTCCTTTCATCAACCATTTGTTGGAGGCTTCTTTGTCGGTGTGTGGTTGATTAATCTCATGGTGATGTCGTCCATGCAATTTCTTTCTTGTCCATTGCTCTTGTTTTTCAGTATCAGATAGAAACGGTAGATCCAGCAGGTCATCTCTGGTAGCAAGATGTAGAGGTGTATATCCCTTATCAGCCAACAAAACCACTCTATGGAGGTCAGAAGTGAGATCTTTCGCAGAGAAGAATTCTCTGAGATTTTTTATCTGTTCAGTGTGTAAATTGACAACATCTATTAATCCGCGTCCTCCTTCTCTCCGCTTCAAAGTTGTTCGTATCACAGAGGATTTTGGATGATGGTTGTTGTACTTTGTTAGCATAGTTCGGGTCTGTCTTTGAATATCATCCAGTTCTGTCTTAGTCCATCTGATTATTCCAAATGAGTAAAGCAACACTGGAATGGCGTAGGTATTAATTGTCTTAACTAGATTCCCCGAGTTCAACATTGATTTCAGCACAGTCTTCAGACGCTGACTGTATTCTGAACGAATCTTCTCCTTTGATTATTTTTGGTCTAGCAATCTGACTTGTTGGTATCTTAGATATTTATATGTTTCACCATCCCTCATGCACTGTATAATATCACCGTTTGGAAGTTGTGTCTCACCATCTATGACTTTCCCTCTCTGAATGTTCAGGGTCTTACATTTTTCAATCCCGAATTTCATATGATTAATATGAATATCTGCCGAGAACTCACTGACAGTTTTCAGCAGATCATCCAACTGCTTCTTGTTCGAAGCATATAATTTGATATCATCCATATACAGCAAGTGAGAGATTGTATGATAATTCCTATCTCTTTTCATTCTGAATCCGTATCTTGTTCTATTGAGCATTGAGGACAATGAGTTCATAGCTAAACAGAACCATAGTGGACTCAAAGAGTCTCCTTGAAAAATTCCACGACGTATGAGTATCTCGTCGGTTTAAATTGACTTATTGTTCATGTTGACCTGCAGAGACGTGCGCCAGTGTGTCATTGTTGTCTTCAAGAATTCTACCAGGGCTGGGTGAATTTTGTATATCTGCAATACTTCAACAAGCCAAGAATGGGCGGTACTATCGAATGCCTTCAGATAATCGAGAAAAGCCGAATGAACATTCCGATGACCTACGTGTGCCTGTTTCATTATCACAGAATCGATGACGTGTTGTTCCTTGCACCCGTGGTGTTTCTTTCTGCATCCTTTCTGCTCATCTGCTAATATATTGTTGTCGTCAAGGTGTTGGTATATTCGATTGGATATGCATGAGGTGAGTATTTTGTAGAGTGTTGGCAGGCAAGTGATTGGCCTATATTGAGACGAATCCTGTGTTCTAACGCTCTTAGGTAGCATATATGTTTAGCCTTCTGTTAGGAAAGTGGGTTGTTTTTTGGGATGTTGCAGAACGCATGTGAGCTGTTTCGCTAGGGCTCCATGGAGCTTATCAAACTTCTTGTACCAGAAGTTGTGGATATTATCTATACCTGTGGCCTTCTAATTGTTGGTCGCTCTAACTACTATTGAGATTTCTTTATTATCATTAGTATTATTATTATTATTATATTATAACTGTGCACCAATAGTACAAGTAGATATCGATGAAGAAGCTCTTAAGGCCTATAATCGAGGGACTTTTCTTTGTAACAGTTGCTTTCGAATATTCATGAGTTATTTCCTTTTGAAAAGACCTTTAATTTTCTCATCTATGGAAATAGTAAAAGCTTATAAAATGCGCTTGTTTCGAATGAGCTGATCGGATGATGTTTTCACTAGTTACTTACTTTTTCAGTTACACTTTTATGAAATATTCAAATCATATTAGTCATATGGAATGTCTGGTCTCATCGGAGTATTCCCGATTCTCTACATATAGCATAACTAGATAAACTTCTCTTTCAAATTAGCTGACTTACTACCATTGCTTGGTTAATACTTGCATAATTAAATGGCCATCTTGTCCTATAAATTAAGTGGTACGTTCGTTCAATTTTCTTTATCCCTTACAAGTCCGTTTTTCTCGGTGCATTTCGTGTGTATTTAAGACCAATGTATTTATGGTGATCATTGGAAGCGTTTGCATTGTTAGTATGTCAAAAATTGAAACACGCTTCTGATTGAGCATATGCAGTGATATCAACTTCAGTTCTTCATTTGATATTGTAGCTTGATCTTCTTTCATATATCAGTAACGTAGCCTTCAGAGATGAGAAATCAATGTTGATAATTATCGAGTGAAATTTTCAATTTTAGATCACGAATCCTCTACAACACAAAACGAACACATTTGATTTGCTGTATGATACATATAAAAGATATCGAATGACGTGATTGTTGTTCGGATTTGCTAATCAGGTAGAGTCTGGTACAAAGACAGAAATTCTGCATTTTACTTCGCTAACGTTACTGAGACGTATTTTCTATATCGTCATTTTGACATCGTCTAAGTTTATCAATTAAATGTTTGATCACTATATCCTACGAGAATATTTATCATTTGCCAGAGTATTTGGCTTATTTCATGATGCGGTTGGACGGATTCGTCAGATGTTGGTTATTTCAGGAGAAAAATTGACCCCAAATAGTGAGCTCAACTACAAATTCAATTAATATTTTTAATCCTGCGAAACACAATAGTAGTTCCATCTTTTTTTCCATGAGGGTTTTCAAATTTGTGAGTAGTTTTAGTAGAAGTTGAAAGCTAACCAATCAGAGAAAATTACAATATCCAATATCTTCCAGGAACTGATTTGAAGCACAAGGTGAGTGGTACATTTGACTTACATAGCCAGTATCACTTCCATATGGAAACGCAATGCTGTCTCGTGGTTCCAACAGAAGATGGTATAGACATGTTTCCATCTACACAATGGATGGATCTGAACCAAGCATCGGCTGCAAAGATGCTGAACATACCTCAGAATAAGCAAGTATTAATTTCTGTATATTTATCTGGAAACTAAAATATTTACGTAGCATCCAGTTCGTATATTTGATTACTCTCAAAATTTACTTGGCATGTGAATGAAAAGGAAGAAACTCAATTAGGTTAACTATTTATGGATATCTATGAATTATCATTTAGATATCTCTGCGACTAGTGTCTGATCTTATTTCAAGAAAACCTAGCGGAATACAATATTTCAATGTAAGAATTCATATCATCTACTAAAAATATTTCTCCGAATACAAATAGCATGAAAGATTATTGTAGTTGTTTACTTCGATATGCTCTTAAATTTTGTTGCGAATCGAAACTTCCTCTTAAAGTAGAAAACGTGCATTTGCGCACATTTTATCAAATTTTATTGTGAATTAAGTATTACCATCTCTTTCCTAACAATTGATCTGCAGCCGGCAGTGGCGTGGTTCAGTGTCGTTGGTAATACATAAAGTTTCAAGTTGTAAAAATAACTAGTAAGCCCATTCAGATCGCATTTTTATATCTACAGGTAATATACTAAACGCCTAATATACAAAAACTCCAAATAAACTGAACACCTAATATACTATACGCCTAATATACTAAACGCCAAATATAAAGAACACCTTTTCATATCCAACTCTGTATATACTGAACGCCTCATTTTAGTCACTGAAATTCAAACTTAAAAGTTCTTTATGTTATATGGAAGTCTCTCATACATTACCTCACACATCATTATGGTAAGGTAGCTTCCAGAATTGTTTTATGAATACTGACTACCCCAATTCAGAGAGATATATTCAATTTGTTAATCTCAACTTTTTCCAACTGAGATAGCTTAAGTTGAAATTGAAAAGTTCAAATATTAATTCAAAAAACAAACTGTTGAAACACCCTTTCGGCGTAGGATTCAATCATCAAAAACTCGAGTTATAATTCAGAAAATACCAAATTCTTAGTTCTAAAAATATAAAATATACAGAGTATCCCAAGTTGAGTGGCCTATTAGACGTTTATGGAGAACTGATAACGCTATCGCACTGAAATTTTGATAATCAATTCGGCTTGTATGAAACTCTTTTTCTGAAATATTCTCACATCAATGGCACTTCCGTTATAACCGGAAGTGCACACCAACTTTGTTATTCAACATAAAATACCCCGTATATTGCTGACTGGTTCGATAACACTTATTATTTTAATTACAAAGACACCTTACTCATAAGTCTAGCTTGTTTCGTTCCTGAATTATCCTAGTTTTATTTAAAAATTATCGATTTTTTGTGCTCTTCGATTTCGAAAAAAATGTTATATTTCGGGGTGGCGTGAGCTACCAAAATAATGAAAGGTGTTTTGCAAACAAGGAACCATATGGGACATAACTCATATCCGACTGAATCTCAGTCAGTATACAGAGTGCTATTTTTTTCGCCTCACATTTTGAAACGAAGAAACATCGAAAACTACGTATTTTCAAATTGTAACCCATATTTTTTCAATTCATCAGATTTGTAGTGAATTACAATTAAATGAAGATCCCCATGCACACCCTGTACCTGACATTTCAAGTTCTCAAATTATGGCGAAAAAACTAATTTGACGTACCTACCTAAAGTAGACAAAGGCGTGCATAGAGAGAGCATTAATAAATAACTGTCGATTTGCCATTGGATAATTGATAAAATGAGAGAAAACAATGGGAAACTGCAGTTGTTGTCGAAGTCAGATTAAAAATATCAAAACGAATTGAACTTTATTTTTCAAAATTTCTTCATAATAAATGTTTCAAAGTTATGAACATTCACTTCTAGACATAATTCTACTCGACGCTTAACACCCTGTGACGTGGCTCGCATATTCATATTGTAAGAAGAGATATTATAAACTACCTATTGTGCATTTGGGGCCTTCTTGATCCTAAAATGTGTTTCCTCTTGGTAATTATCATTTTTATTATCGTGGACTTGTGCACTATCTCAGCTTTCAGCTGGATATAATTTACATTTCCCAGATTCATGAATCAAAGGAATAGACTCGATTACAAAACACTTGACATACATTTTCTTACAATCCTACATGTATTGAGAATTACAGCTTTCTGCATTTCTATATAAGTATTCTCATGCAATTCGATTTTCTTTAGGCTATCATGAAAACTTTTGGGTATTAACCCAGTCGAAGAAATAATGACAGGAACGACATCTATTTTATCGAGGCGGCACATCTGCTTGGTCTCAACAGCAAAGTTTGTGTATTTGGAGTTCTTCTCCTGGAACTTGTTCAGTACGTTGTTATCATTCGGTATGGTATGGACTTCCACCAGCATTGCTGTTCTGGCTCTCTTATTATACACCACTATGTCCAGCCTCCTATTCGTCACCATTCTGTCAGTGATAACAGGCCTATCGTAGTATAATCTGATGGAGTCATTTTCCAATACAGGCGCCGGTTGATACTTGTAATATGGCGGGAAGATATTCAGAAGTCCGTACTTGTGTGCAAGTTTCTGATAGATAATGTTGCACTCTTGATTATGACTGGTAAGATAGTCCGTATTGGCCAGTTGTTCTGGCCAATATGGACTATCTTCCTGCACTTATTTGATTGTAATGTTCCGTCCTTAATCATAAATTTTTTGTAGTTGTTTGTAGCGATCACTTGGTCTTGAAATGCCATAAGGAATCCTATTTTGCGAATAATTCTTCTCTCATCAACCATTTGTTAGATGCTTCTTTGTCGATGAGTGGTTGATTAATCTCATGGTGATGTCGTCCACGCAATTCCTTTCTTGACCATTGCTCTTGTTTTTCAGTATCAGATAAGAACGGTAGATTCAGCAGGTCATCCCTGGTAGCAAGATTCAGAGGTGTAGATCCCTTATCAGCCAACGATATCACTCTGTGGAGATCAGAAGTACGATCTGTCGTATGGTTTGCAGCGTTTCTGAACAATGTAGCCTGTTTTTAACGATGTTCTACGTTGATCCAAAATTCTCTGCTCTGCTCATGTGCTGTTTTTCCGGATATTTTTCTTCGAATCAATGCAAGATGTAACGCGTATCTGTATGATGTCATTTCTTAGAAACGCATGAATGAACCCCAGAATGAATTCCTTCATTATACGTTCCTATTACAAGTTTGTAATCTTGTAATAGGAACGCATAATGAAGGAATTCATTTCTCGGGTTCACTTCATTCGTTTCCTAAGGAGTCCGGCTCTCGAGGTCATTGGCATAATGGCTTTCGCCACCATTGAAACATCAAGAGTCGGTTGGGAAGTATTGATGTTGTTTCCCATTTGATTTTATCTTTCAGTAGCGACGCTGCTTACGTCGCTAACTGAGGGAGACTGTGTCTTACTTTTCGAACAAGACCGCTTCCTAAATCTCGAACTCGACAAGAGGTTATGGTGGTACAATGTCAATTCACTCGTTTGTTCCGTAGATTGTATATCAATGGATAATTTGCATTTTATACCTACTGCCAGGTTAAGCAGCAGGTCTTCTCTGGTAGCAAGATTTAGAGGTGTATATCCCTTATCAACCAACGATACCACTCTATGGAGGTCATAAGTGAGAGATTTGCAGAAAAAAATTCTCATTATCATTATTATTTTCATTCTTGGAACTATTTTTCTGATGAAATCTTTGGGCTTGAGCCCCAGATAGGCACTCCTTGCTGAAGTAAAACTCGATTGGAAGTAAGACCTGAAGATTCGTTTGAAACATTGTCAAAGTACAGCTTAGATTAGAAACGATTGGTATTTTAAGGCTACATGTGTTTTGTTTGGGCGGCTTTTCGAGACACAAATATGAGTCTACTGGAGTTCTTTGGTGATTTCTTCAGGAATGCCACCATCTGAAATCGGCTATACATTTTCATCTTGTGTTAGAAAATAGAAATAAAATTTCAGTTTCACTGTTAACATTGTAGTAAGTTGTTTAGATAATAAATAATTAGGATTAATTACTGATGAACTTTTAGGAACAGGATTTGCATTACCAAATTTTTTCAAGAAATCTCAAAACCTTCAACTAGAATGACAGAAATCCATGTTCATCATCAACTCATTCCTGTAAGAATTTAAGGAACTGATAGGAATTAATTCAATAATCTGTAACTTCTTCTTAATAGCTTCAAATTCAATAGATTCAAAATATCCAAAATTTTCCGTTACTCTTTCTCTTTCTCATTTCTTCCTTCAGGAGAAGCTTGTCATAAGTCAGGTTAAATTTTAAAGAGGAACTCTGATCGCATCATCTTTTCATAGTTTTCTAACAGTTTCAGGTGAATACATCTATTTTGCCATTCATACTAATACTTCAAACACAATTGAATTTTGATTTTTAAATGGAATGGCCTTCTGTTTATCAGATAATTTGTTGTTCGCTTTGTATTTGTTACATGGCTTTATTTACCAATAACTTATCGTCGAAAATGTTGAAGAAATTGCATTTACTATTAATATAATCAAAAAGTTTAGAAATTCGCATTCTCATTGAGAACTTATTTATACAAACATTCAAATTAGATTATGCACATCATTATTTTATGCACATCGAAATCTGGCTTTTTAAAAACTTGAATTGTTGGTCGCTCTAACTACTATTGAGATTTCTTTATTATCATTAGTATTATTATTATTATTATATTATAACTGTGCACCAATAGTACAAGTAGATATCGATGAAGAAGCTCTTAAGGCCTATAATCGAGGGACTTTTCTTTGTAACAGTTGCTTTCGAATATTCATGAGTTATTTCCTTTTGAAAAGACCTTTAATTTTCTCATCTATGGAAATAGTAAAAGCTTATAAAATGCGCTTGTTTCGAATGAGCTGATCGGATGATGTTTTCACTAGTTACTTACTTTTCAGTTACACTTTTATGAAATATTCAAATCATATTAGTCATATGGAATGTCTGGTCTCATCGGAGTATTCCCGATTCTCTACATATAGCATAACTAGATAAACTTCTCTTTCAAATTAGCTGACTTACTACCATTGCTTGGTTAATACTTGCATAATTAAATGGCCATCTTGTCCTATAAATTAAGTGGTACGTTCGTTCAATTTTCTCTATCCCTTACAAGTCCGTTTTTTCTCGGTGCATTTCGTGTGTATCTAAGACCAATGTATTTATGGTGATCATTGGAAGCGTTTGCATTGTTAGTATGTCAAAAATTGAAACACGCTTCTGATTGAGCATATGCAGTGATATCAACTTCAGTTCTTTATTTGATATTGTAGCTTGAACTTCTTTCATATATAAGTAACGTAGCCTTCAGAGATGAGAAATCAATGTTGATAATTATCGAGTGAAATTTTCAATTTTAGATCATGAATCCTCTACAACACAAAACGAACACATTTGATTTGCTATATGATACATATAAAAGATATAGAATGACGTGATTGTTGTTCGGATTTGCTAATCAGGTAGAGTCTGGTACAAAGACAGAAATTCTGCATTTTACTTCGCTAACGTTACTGAGACGTATTTTCTATATCGTCATTTTGACATCGTCTAAGTTTATCAATTAAATGTTTGATCACTATATCCTACGAGAATATTTATCATTTGCCAGAGTATTTGGCTTATTTCATGATGCGGTTGGACGGATTCGTCAGATGTTGGTTATTTCAGGAGAAAAATTGACCCCAAATAGTGAGCTCAACTACAAATTCAATTAATATTTTTAATCCTGCGAAACACAATAGTAGTTCCATCTTTTTTCCATGAGGGTTTTCAAATTTGTGAGTAGTTTTAGTAGAAGTTGAAAGCTAACCAATCAGAGAAAATTACAATATCCAATATCTTCCAGGAACTGATTTGAAGCACAAGGTGAGTGGTACATTTGACTTACATAGCCAGTATCACTTCCATATGGAAACGCAATGCTGTCTCGTGGTTCCAACAGAAGATGGTATAGACATGTTTCCATCTACACAATGGATGGATCTGAACCAAGCATCGGCTGCAAAGATGCTGAACATACCTCAGAATAAGCAAGTATTAATTTCTGTATATTTATCTGGGAAACTAAAATATTTACGTAGCATCCAGTTCGTATATTTGATTACTCTCAAAATTTACTTGGCATGTGAATGAAAAAGGAAGAAACTCAATTAGGTTAACTATTTATGGATATCTATGAATTATCATTTAGATATCTCTGCGACTAGTGTCTGATCTTATTTCAAGAAAACCTAGCGGAATACAATATTTCAATGTAAGAATTCATATCATCTACTAAAATATTTCTCCGAATACAAATAGCATGAAAGATTATTGTAGTTGTTTACTTCGATATGCTCTTAAATTTTGTTGCGAATCGAAACTTCCTCTTAAAGTAGAAAACGTGCATTTGCGCACATTTTATCAAATTTTATTGTGAATTAAGTATTACCATCTCTTTCCTAACAATTGATCTGCAGCCGGCAGTGGCGTGGTTCAGTGTCGTTGGTAATACATAAAGTTTCAAGTTGTAAAAAATAACTAGTAAGCCCATTCAGATCGCATTTTTTATATCTACAGGTAATATACTAAACGCCTAATATACAAAAACTCCAAATAAACTGAACACCTAATATACTATACGCCTAATATACTAAACGCCAAATATAAAGAACACCTTTTCATATCCAACTCTGTATATACTGAACGCCTCATTTTAGTCACTGAAATTCAAACTTAAAAGTTCTTTATGTTATATGGAAGTCTCTCATACATTACCTCACACATCATTATGGTAAGGTAGCTTCCAGAATTGTTTTATGAATACTGACTACCCCAATTCAGAGAGATATATTCAATTTGTTAATCTCAACTTTTTCCAACTGAGATAGCTTAAGTTGAAATTGAAAAAGTTCAAATATTAATTCAAAAAAACAAACTGTTGAAACACCCTTTCGGCGTAGGATTCAATCATCAAAAACTCGAGTTATAATTCAGAAAATACCAAATTCTTAGTTCTAAAAATATAAAATATACAGAGTATCCCAAGTTGAGTGGCCTATTAGACGTTTATGGAGAACTGATAACGCTATCGCACTGAAATTTTGATAATCAATTCGGCTTGTATGAAACTCTTTTTCTGAAATATTCTCACATCAATGGCACTTCCGTTATAACCGGAAGTGCACACCAACTTTGTTATTCAACATAAAATACCCCGTATATTGCTGACTGGTTCGATAACACTTATTATTTTAATTACAAAGACACCTTACTCATAAGTCTAGCTTGTTTCGTTCCTGAATTATCCTAGTTTTATTTAAAATTATCGATTTTTGTGCTCTTCGATTTCGAAAAAATGTTATATTTCGGGGTGGCGTGAGCTACCAAAATAATGAAAGGTGTTTTGCAAACAAGGAACCATACGGGACATAACTCATATCCGACTGAATCTCAGTCAGTATACAGAGTGCTATTTTTTCGCCTCACATTTCGAAAAAAAGAAACATCGAAAACTACGTATTTTCAAATTGTAACCCATATTTTTTCAATTCATTAGATTTGTAGTGAATTACAATTAAATGAAGATCCCCATGCACACCCTGTACCTGACATTTCAAGTTCTCAAGTTATGGCGAAAAAACTAATTTGACGTACCTACCTAAAGTAGACAAAGGCGTGCATAGAGAGAGCATTAATAAATAACTGTCTATTTGCCATTGGATAATTGATAAAATGAGAGAAAACAATGGGAAACTGCAGTTGTTGTCGAAGTCAGATTAAAAATATCAAAACGAATTGAACTTTATTTTTCAAAATTTCTTCATAATAAATGTTTCAAAGTTATGAACATTCACTTCTAGACATAATTCTACTCGACGCTTAACACCCTGTGACGTGGCTCGCATATTCATATTGTAAGAAGAGATATTATAAACTACCTATTGTGCATTTGGGGCCTTCTTGATCCTAAAATGTGTTTCCTCTTGGTAATTATCATTTTTTATTATCGTGGACTTGTGCACTATCTCAGCTTTCAGCTGGATATAATTTACATTTCCCAGATTCATGAATCAAAGGGAATAGACTCGATTACAAAACACTTGACATACATTTTCTTACAATCCTACATGTATTGAGAATTACAGCTTTCTGCATTTCTATATAAGTATTCTCATGCAATTCGAATTTCTTTAGGCTATCATGAAAACTTTTGGGTATTAACCCAGTCGAAGAAATAATGACAGGAACATCTATTTTATCGAGGCGGCACATCTGCTTGGTCTCAACAGCAAAGTTTGTGTATTTGGAGTTCTTCTCCTGGAACTTGTTCAGTACGTTGTTATCATTCGGTATGGTATGGACTTCCACCAGCATTGCTGTTCTGGCTCTCTTATTATACACCACTATGTCCAGCCTCCTATTCGTCACCATTCTGTCAGTGATAACAGGCCTATCGTAGTATAATCTGATGGAGTCATTTTCCAATACAGGCGCCGGTTGATACTTGTAATATGGCGGGAAGATATTCAGAAGTCCGTACTTGTGTGCAAGTTTCTGATAGATAATGTTGCACTCTTGATTATGACTGGTAAGATAGTCCGTATTGGCCAGTTGTTCTGGCCAATATGGACTATCTTCCTGCACTATTTGATTGTAATGTTCCGTCCTTAATCATAAATTTTTTGTAGTTGTTTGTAGCGATCACTTGGTCTTGAAATGCCATAGGAATCTTATTTTGCGAATAATTCTTCTCTCATCAACCATTTGTTAGATGCTTCTTTGTCGATGAGTGGTTGATTAATCTCATGGTGATGTCGTCCACGCAATTCCTTTCTTGACCATTGCTCTTGTTTTTCAGTATCAGATAAGAACGGTAGATTCAGCAGGTCATCCCTGGTAGCAAGATTCAGAGGTGTAGATCCCTTATCAGCCAACGATATCACTCTGTGGAGATCAGAAGTACGATCTGTCGTATGGTTTGCAGCGTTTCTGAACAATGTAGCCTGTTTTTAACGATGTTCTACGTTGATCCAAAATTCTCTGCTCTGCTCATGTGCTGTTTTTCCGGATATTTTTCTTCGAATCAATGCAAGATGTAACGCGTATCTGTATGATGTCATTTCCTTAGGAAACGCATGAAATGAACCCCAGAAATGAATTCCTTCATTATACGTTCCTATTACAAGTTTGTAATCTTGTAATAGGAACGCATAATGAAGGAATTCATTTCTCGGGTTCACTTCATTCGTTTCCTAAGGAGTCCGGCTCTCGAGGTCATTGGCATAATGGCTTTCGCCACCATTGAAACATCAAGAGTCGGTTGGGAAGTATTGATGTTGTTTCCCATTTGATTTTATCTTTCAGTAGCGACGCTGCTTACGTCGCTAACTGAGGGAGACTGTGTCTTACTTTTCGAACAAGACCGCTTCCTAAATCTCGAACTCGACAAGAGGTTATGGTGGTACAATGTCAATTCACTCGTTTGTTCCGTAGATTGTATATCAATGGATAATTTGCATTTTATACCTACTGCCAGGTTAAGCAGCAGGTCTTCTCTGGTAGCAAGATTTAGAGGTGTATATCCCTTATCAACCAACGATACCACTCTATGGAGGTCATAAGTGAGAGATTTGCAGAAAAAAATTCTCATTATCATTATTATTTTCATTCTTGGAACTATTTTTCTGATGAAATCTTTGGGCTTGAGCCCCAGATAGGCACTCCCTTGCTGAAGTAAAAACTCGATTGGAAGTAAGACCTGAAGATTCGTTTGAAACATTGTCAAAGTACAGCTTAGATTAGAAACGATTGGTATTTTAAGGCTACATGTGTTTTGTTTGGGCGGCTTTTCGAGACACAAATATGAGTCTACTGGAGTTCTTTGGTGATTTCTTCAGGAATGCCACCATCTGAAATCGGCTATACATTTTCATCTTGTGTTAGAAAATAGAAATAAAATTTCAGTTTCACTGTTAACATTGTAGTAAGTTGTTTAGATAATAAATAATTAGGATTAATTACTGATGAACTTTTAGGAACAGGATTTGCATTACCAAATTTTTTCAAGAAATCTCAAAACCTTCAACTAGAATGACAGAAATCCATGTTCATCATCAACTCATTCCTGTAAGAATTTAAGGAACTGATAGGAATTAATTCAATAATCTGTAACTTCTTCTTAATAGCTTCAAATTCAATAGATTCAAAAATATCCAAAATTTTCCGTTACTCTTTCTCTTTCTCATTTCTTCCTTCAGGAGAAGCTTGTCATAAGTCAGGTTAAATTTTAAAGAGGAACTCTGATCGCATCATCTTTTTCATAGTTTTCTAACAGTTTCAGGTGAATACATCTATTTTGCCATTCATACTAATACTTCAAACACAATTGAATTTTGATTTTTAAATGGAATGGCCTTCTGTTTATCAGATAATTTGTTGTTCGCTTTGTATTTGTTACATGGCTTTATTTACCAATAACTTATCGTCGAAAATGTTGAAGAAATTGCATTTACTATTAATATAATCAAAAAGTTTAGAAATTCGCATTCTCATTGAGAACTTATTTATACAAACATTCAAATTAGATTATGCACATCATTATTTTATGCACATCGAAATCTGGCTTTTTAAAAACTTGAATTGAATCAGATTCGAACAAACCTTAGAATTTTAAATGCACTTAACTAAAGATATGAATATTCTTGGTGTTTCAAAAAATTGTTATACTTTACAGAGAAATCATAATATAGATATTTATGAATTTATCACCGAAAGAGTATTGATTTGCCTTTAGAAACAGGCAGCTTTCAAGTTTCACAAAAAACACTCGAACCAGGTGATAATATTTTTGAATGTTCCACTACGTGATAAATTTCTTTCTCATTTTCAATAATACCTGAGAAAATAGGACGTCATCGGTTCTCTTTTAAGAGGCACTATATGACGTGAAATACGTCGTTCAACAACTCTAGCCAATCATCAAGAGCAGTTTCATTTTCCAAAGTTTTTTGAATATTGTACTCAGAATTCTTCTTCTGAAATGAAATGAATATATATATATATATATATATATATATATATATATATATATATATATATATATATATATATATATATATAATTTGAGACAAGACGAATTATTCAAAAATCCGTAGATCAATGAATAATACGTACGAGAGTCGCCCTCTATGGACCGACACGGCGAACCCACTACCGGACTTCGAGAAAAATACTAACAATAACAAACATAAAAAAATCCCGCTGGAATAGTGCTCTGCTTCGGAGATAAACCTCCCGTCGGTAAATATTTGGTCAAATATCTTCCGCGATAAACTTCGCGTGGAGTCTATATATGTAAATTTGAGACAAGACGAATTATTCAAAAATCCGTAGCAGAGCACTATTCCAGCGGGAAATTATTTATTATCGTTGACTTATGCACTCTCTCAGCTGTTAGCTGGATATAATTTACCTTTTCCAGATTTAGCAATCGAAGGGAATAGGCTCGATTACAATATACTTGACATAAATTTTCTAACTATCCTACATGTAATAAGAATTACAGCTTTTTGCATTTCTATATAGGTATTCTTATGCAATTTTAATTTTTAAGGCTATCATGCAAAGTTTTGGGTATTAAACCAGTCGAGGATACGATGACAGGAACAATATCTATTTTATCGAGGTGCCACATCTGCTTGATCTCAATAGCAAGGTCTGTGTATTTGGACTTTTTCTCCTGGAACTTGTTCAGCACGTGGTTATTATTCGGTATGGCGACATCCACCAGCATTGCTATTCTGGCTCTCTTATCATACACCGCTAAGTATTATTATTCGGTAATTATTATTATTATTATTCTATATATATATATATATATATATATATATATATATATATATATATATATATATATATATATATATATATATATATATATATATATATATATATATATATATGCCTGGCCTCCGTCTCCCGTTCGAGAGTTATTCGAAAATCCCCGTCCCGGTTCAACCCGCGTCCACCACCTCCATTTTAACCGAAAAGTATTTACGCGTTTAGTATATATACACAAGTAGTCGGGCAGATCTACCTTATATATCAAACGCCTAGGCGGGTGTGTAATAAGCTGAAAATGTTCATGTTATTATTGACGAAAAAGATCGAATTGTAAATACGTACTTTTCAATTAGCTTATTTTTCTAATAACATTGGAAAATACGGATGGTTTATATCACTGGAATTGGTATCCTATGGTATTGGTGAGAGAGGAAATGAGGGCGCCAGGGGTATCGAGCAAATTTGCAAATTTGTCGTTTTTCCGGAATTAATTAAAAATATTGGAATGCCCTTTTCGCAAAAAAGAAAGACGTGAGAGTAAAGTTTCATCTTTCTTTTCAGTTTTAAACCTCGAACCGAAGCGCTTTCATCGACGACTTTCGATGGGCATGTCCGTTTTTTCGAAAATGTGGAAATATCTTCCGCGACTAAAATGGACCTCTTTTCGGACGCGAATTTAAAATGTTTTCCGTGGAAAATACGCGATAAAAATATCAGGAAGCATGATGGGAAAGACGAACGCTTTGTTCGGTGAAAAGTGCGGGACCGATTAGGCGAAGGAAAAAATTTTTATAGCCTACTCGTTTGGGTAATTTCCTTCCTATCGTTTCGAAAAAATCGTGAACCTTTTTCTTTTTGGCGTTTTTGAAAAGTTTTTCGGGGGATTTTGAGATTATCGCTATACGAATCGTCTTCCGTAGGACGAAATTTATGGATACTGAAAGAATCACTTGGCTCTTTCCGTTTTTAAGATCTGTCGATATCGCGAAAGTTTTCGAAAATTCGTATCTCCACCCTTCGGGGTCCCGCGGCCTCCCAATTTCACACGCACCTTCGACCGACTACCTAGTTTTGTAAAAAAATTATTCGACCCGGCCTTCGTCTTCCGCTCGAGAGCTATTCGAAAAATCCCCGTCCCGGTTCAACCACATTCCATCCTCTCCATTTCAATCGAAAAGTGCCTTATGCATTTAGTATTTTACACTAGCAGGCGGGCAGATCTACCTAGTATATCAAACGCCTAGCCGGGCAGATCTACCTTGTATATCAAACGCCTAGGCGGGCAGATCTACCTTGCATCCAAAACGCCTAGGCATGCAGATCTACCTTGTATATCAAGCGCCTAGGCGGGCAGATCCACCTTGTATATCAAACTCCTTGGCGGGCAGATCAACCTTGCACCCAAAACGCCTAGGCGGGCAGATCTATCCTGCAATCTAAACGCCTAGCCAGGCGGATCAACCTCTCATCCTCTAACGCTAACGCACCCCGAACTAACCCGCGCATAATTTCCCGAACTATCTTACGCCTTCAAACGTCCAGAACTAACTTACGCCCGAACATCCAGACGACGCAAACCACCTTGTATCCAAAACTATCTTGTTATAAACACTCGAGCGCCCTACACTGACTTGCGCCTGAAACTCGGGCCCTTCAAACCACCCTGCGCCTCGACCGGTCAGACCCCCTGAACGTCTAGACGCCTCGAACACCTAGTGCCCAAAACCGACCTTGCGCTTCGAACACCTGAGCACTCCGACTCCACCGGCGCCCGAGTTCTTAGAATCCTCAAACGCCTAAGCTCCCTGAACGTTCCATCATCCGTCGTCTTGCATTACCTAGCAACTGAAAATTCTGTGTCAACCTGGCACCTAAAATGCTCAGGCGCCCTAAAAATACAGGCACGGTGGGCGCTTAGGCGACCAAAATGTTCATTTGGCACTCTAAATAATATTATGAATATATATACATCATCGGTCGCCCTGAAACAACATATTCAAATATAAAGATACCTTTTAATTTATATCTTCTATGTAATATAACATATGGCTCATAATGAATGCTATAACAATCTTTCTTTGGGTTTTTAGGTAAGCTTTGGTTCGTCTTCAGTCATTATTAAGTCAATATAATATAATAAAAGTTATATGTGTGTGTGTGTGTGTGTGTGTGGATGTGTTCAAATGCATAAATTTATGCAATTTCAATATGTTCAATATCACAAAATAACTTACAGATTCTGCCCAAATACACTCAGAGTAGGCAGTGTGTGTGATGGGTGTTTCTGTGTCGATGTGTTCAAATGCATAAATTTATTAAATTTCAATATAATCAATATCATAAAATAACTTACAAATTCGACCCAATTACACTCAGAGCTCACAGTCACTAATACAAACAACCTTTCTCAAAGAGGCTTCGGTTGAAATGGAATAGTCATCTTCCCTCGATGATTTTCGGACTGTACATTGCCTCTATGTTTTCACCCTGGAACCATTAACGCTATCCTTCGATGCCATATTCGGGTATTATCATCTGCATAACATTATTATTTTGTTAAGAATAATCGTTAGAAGTTTATATAATTCACTTCATTCTTATTTACTTCTGAAAAATAAGTCACATGGCACTGAAAAAAACGATAATAATAGAATATTCTACTATTCTGTCTAGGGGTGGAAATGTATGCAAATTCGACCACATTCCATCCCCTCCATTTTAACTGAAAATTGCCTTACGCGTTTAGTATATATACACTAGTGAGCCCATTCAGATCGCCTCATATACAAAAACGCCTAATGGACTAAACGCCTAATATAAAAAACTCCTAATATACAAAACGTCTAATATACAAAAACGTCTAATTTACAAAAACTTCTAAAATGCAAAAACGCCTAATATACAAAAACGCCTAATATACAAAAACGCCTAATATACAAAAACGCCTAGTAAACTAAACGCCTAATGTACTAACCAAATATACTGAACGCTGTTGTCATATATCTTGATTTCTCAGTCTACCTCTCTTTGTCATTCCTACCACACCTCTCAGATACTTCATCTCCATCGAAACTATTTTGCTTTTCTCCCTTCTACTCAATGTCCAAGATTCAGAGCCAAAAGTAATAATCAGCGCGTATATTGACTCATAAACTTTCAATTTCGATTTTGTCCCGATCCTTCTGTTTCTAAGAAAACTTTTGCTGAATGTTCCATAAACTTTCGCACCATTCTGAATCCTTTCTTCGATTTCCAAATCCTGTTTACCCTTTTCCTCCACTATACACATTAAATATTTGAAACTTTCTACTCTCTCTATGATTTTGTTGTTGAGTGTCACCTTCGGATTATTTCTGTTATTCGATATAACTATAATTTTCGTTTTTCCCTCGTTCGTTTTTAGGGATCTTCTCGTGAGGCAGTTATTCCAAACATCCATATTGTACTGGAGGTCATTTTCATTTCTGGCAAAAATCGCCAAATCATCAGCAAAGGCGCACTCAGTGATTTCAACTGGATAAAGATTTTTGAAAGTGTTTTCTGACTTTAGTTCTCGACTCTTTGATAATTTCATCCATGACCACTATAAACATAAGGGGACTCAATACTCTACCCTATCTCAAGCGTTGTTCGGTGACAAACTCTTCAGATTTTATCCCTCTTACTCCTACCACGTTCCTGCATACAGCATATAAGTTTTTTAGTGCCCTTAGATTAGATTGTGTCCTATTTGTCTTTGTGCCAAAATTTCTCAAACTCCATGTCTCATGATATATATATATATATATATATATATATATATATATATATATATATATATATATATATATATATATATATATATATATATATATATATATATATAACACTGAATGTTACTCATTAATAGTTTCCTTTGTGTGATATATATATATATATATGACAATATATATATATAATATTGTTCTTCGTATTCTATTTTTAGCAAACTGTTTGGCTTCATTCCAATTTGTGCCTTTCTTCTATAATTGTAGAATGTCATTCGTCATTCGATGTCTTCTTAAGTTTTCCACTCACCCAGCAGTTCCTGACTTATGTTTGCTATATGCGTTTCACTGGTTTCTCTTCTCATTCTCACCAAATGTTCAACCATATCATTCCAAGAAAGATAATACTTCCAGTTCATTTCTTATATCTTCCTTCTTCAGTCAGTCCCTTTTTTGTGTCACTCACTTTACTCTTTGCAGGTACTTCATTTTGATAACTTGTAGTTTGCTCTTCTGTGCCAAACTCAGAAGCCAGCTTTCACTACCGCATGCGATAACAGATCTAATTAATGCCTTCTTCAATTAAGATATTTTTGTTCTATTACTCATCTTCCTGTTCCTCATAAATTAGTTTGCAATTGAAAAATGCAGCTTAGAAGCATTTCCTATCCTCTTATTCTCTCTTGATCCAGTTTTGTTTCAACTATTGCAGTAGATACCGGTTTATTTCCATTTTTTTCCAACTCTATTGTCCATACTTGCAAATTATCGTGCAGTCTCGTTTTGTTCTTAGAACATAACATCACATAATTTACAAATTCCAATTGATTCCAGGCTTTTGTATCATGTGTGATGTTGCTCCATTACTTTGTGGATAACATCTGTAACGATAAGAAATAATAATTTACTCAACACTCCACCCTTCCTGAGTTCTTACTAAAAATGAATCCAATATCGAATTTCCAGTCGTTATATGATTTTTCTCTGCTGTATATAGGCTTCTGATATACTTCTTTAGTTCATAAATCACTCCTCTTTTCCTTAGACTCTCCCCTACTAATATTTTCAACATTCTGCCAAAAGCTTCTTCCTGATCAAGGAAAGCCATTCATATTTTTTTGTCTTTCAATCTAGACTTCCTTATATATTATTGATGGTAAAGATGCAATCTCAAAAACTTCTTGCATCCCTGAAAAGTGTGTTTCTTCTTTTTAATCCTCTCAGTTTGGTTCCAAGAATTCTTTTGCAATAAAGTATAAAAGTATATCTCCTAAATTTGCTCTTTTACTGTTGTTTCTCTATTCAGTATTGGAATTATAATGTCAATCCTGTAATTGTTATGAGCTGCACATTTTCCAATATATATATATATATATATATATATATATATATATATATATATATATATATATATATATATATATATATATATATATATATATATATATATATATATATATATATATATATATATATATATATATATATATATATATATATATATATATATATATATATATATATATATATATATATATATATATATATATATATATATATATATATATATATATATATATATATATATATATATATATATATATATATATATATATATATTTGAAACATTGGAAGAATCTAAACTTTGTACATACAAAACTTGAATATCTCCTCATATTTGAATTTCATATTATATAATTTTACTTATCTTAAATTAATTATATAATATAAAATGAAAATTTATGAGCAAACTGGACTAAATCATCATATAACGTGAGTATATTCAACGAAAATCATCAACTTACACAGCATTTTTCAAGAAGTATTCGCATTTTCCAAAAAATTTGTGATTTTCTCGAACTGAAAGTTCCTGTTGTAATAAAGCTTCTTAATTTGCTTCTCCTGATTTTATCGAGTTTCCCACAAACACCAATAAAAAATAAACTTTACATTCTGAATGAATAGACCTGTATTTCAGTGAACAGCATTGACTAAATTTCTTCAAATACAAAAGAATGTGTTATGCACAGAAGTAGCTCAAAACATGTACCTTATGTGTTATGTAAATATTGGAATATCCTGAAAAGCTCAAGTTTTCATGCCAACTGTATGAAGAATTGTTAAACAAATAAATTTAGAAGTTAAGAATTGCAGGTAATTTACTTGATCTCTTTCGTTCAGAGTTAGAGATCTGACTCTATTGTAAATACTATTAATCAGACTGGTTTACTTACACAAAAATTTCTACGAAGATATTATCAAGGAATCACATTATTTAGGTTGGAAAAACCTCAAAGTGTCGAATTTATGAATTTTGAAAGTTTGTCGTTTCTTTCCTTACACAAAATATATATAAAACGGATAAAACAAACGTCAAACTACCTTCACTAACCTCTAAAAGTTTATTTCAAGTTTCGTCAAACTTTTCATTCAAATAAAATTCGGAATTACTTATTATGACAGATCGAATATAAGACTAATTGAAATAAGGTTAGATTCGATTAGATGTAATGGATATTTCATTCCGTCACATATTGTCATTCTGAAAAGGGTGCACTATGATCCAGATGTTGGTAGTACCGAAATTATGTTGGTGAGACTGAAATATCTATTTCAATTTTACTATTTCCATTAAAAAGAGAGAGAACATTAAATTTTACACGTTGGTAAAGCTCACTTCCGACATTTAATAGCGATCGTAGGGGCTGTATGAGAGGTGACTGGCACCTCCCCCCCGTGTCTTCGGACTTTTTTCGAAAAGCTAGGTTTCAAACTTCGTCCCAAATTCGAAAATTGAGTCGTAGACTAACGATTCTCCTTCGCGGATCTGATCTCGTGATATATTGGAATCGTTCGACACCCGAATCCATTCTACCGGTAACCCCGTATAAGTAGGACGGATGAAAGCAAAACACTTATTCTGACAGCTCGACGTTCAATAATTTTGGGCCTTCAGAGATATTCAGAATGAGGAAAACGGAGCGAAATTTTGTAAAAGTCCGCCGATAGCCCTTCGTTGAATCGAAGATTTTCCAGTTTTCCGGAGGCTTTACAGGGAATGAACCATTGTGGCGCAGCTTGCAAAACTCTAGGCTTGCTCTTTATTCAGGTTTTGAAACGTGGTAGAAAAATTTGTATAGACATAAAAGTCCGACGAAACTATTACCTCCACCCGCGAAAAATCGGAGACCATTTCAATTTTCGCTTTCTTGGGGCTTTCTCTGGAAATTCTCGCTCGATCTATCATTTCGATCGCCTTCCGAAAGACCGAAGTTTCCGATTTCAAAGAAATCTCGCCCTTTCGACTTTCCGTTCACTCTCGGCGACGTTTTGGCGAAAATTTCCGAAAAATCCTATGGGTTCCGTCGTCGATCTAGGGGCTCCAAATTTGGCACGAAACTTTTTCAGACGGTTCCCGTCCAGAAAATAAATATACGTGGGGACCAAAGGCCCCCGATTTTTCACCGTGTCGCTTCTTCTCTGCCCGGTTCAAACTACCGTTATTCCCTCGGATTATTCCCGAAAAAGGCTTTACGACTTTGATAATATAGACTTTAACGAACGATTCTCAACTCGAAACTAAAAACTCTTTCCTTTTTTCTGAATAACAATGACAACCTGATGCAAGTTTGGTTTTTTCTAATCGAGATTTCCACTGACTGCGTCATTTCCGTAGATACTGTAACGTTTCCTAGTTCTTCAAATAATTGCTGAATTCAAATTAAACACTTCAACGTTACAAAAACTCTAACCAATTCATTTACACGTGAACTGAACAATTAAGACACTAAATTAAACAAATAAAAAACTAAATTGAATGATTAACTTCTATAATTTACCTGAAATGTAACTCTCAGGGAACTCCAAAACTGCTAAAGAACTCCTTCACCAAGATATCAGCGACAGCTGCGGCTTCCTGATTTGGTATAGCATAAGCCTGAACCCACTAGGTAAAATAATCCATGGCAACCAGTATGTATTTGTTCATGCCATCAGTTCCTATATCTACAGCAAAACGTTCAATCGGACTTCGAACACTTTACTGTTTCATTGGGGCCTTACCTTTTCCATAACGTCTTTTTACCGAAGCGCAACTCGTACACTTTCTGCAATATTCTCAGACATCTTCCCCCGAATTGACCCAATAAAAGCTAGCTCGGACCTTCTTGAGAGTCTTCTTGATGCGAAAATGTCCTTCTGAAGCTTCATTATATAACTTCTCCAAAACTGCCTTCACTCTTCTTCTTGGCACATTCAACTGAAGCCGCTTATCATCTCCAGCATCATTGTCAGAGCGTCGTTTCAGCAGACCGTTTTCTATTAACAGTGTTTACCATTGCACCCAATATGCCTTGATGTTTCTACTCATCCTGGAGACAGCTTTCCATTGTGGTGGTTCAATATCTCTTTTCCGTTGCAGAACTACACTCAATTCAGGGTCTGTTTCTTGTTTCTGCCTTAGTTCTTCTGGCAACCAATTTTCATCAACAACCGTTGTCCTCATTAGGCTTATCATTTCGTCCAACTGAAAGCAGTGACTGCAGTTTACTGGATAGGGCCTTCGCGATAGGGCATCTGTGTTATTGTGGCTAGTTTCTGCTTGATACTCAGTATCAAAGTCATATTCTTGCAGTCGCTGAATCCATTTTGCCATCTAACCCTCAGGCATCTAGAGGATACTAATCTCGCTATATCAGCCTGAAATTCTTGCAAGCTCTCTGTAGATTTCTAGCTGCGATACTTGATTTGAGCGTGGTATAATTGTTGTAAATGAGTAGCCCCGTACCTCACTTGAAACTTAGATAAAAACGTATCGTAGCATACCTTCTGGCTTAAAGGTAATGTCTGCAAAATGTTGAGGGCTGCTCCACGTAGAGCTACAATCAAGTACGTTGCTTTTTCCTGCTCATTCCATCCATCGGCTGTGGCTGCCGCCTGAAAGTGTTTCTGGTACGTCGACCAAAGAATCTTCCCGTCGAAAGTAGGAGGTTTTATTTTCATTTTTTGAGCTCCAACAACATGTTCCACTTTCGACAAAATTGGCTTATCATTCATTTCCACTCTATATGATTGCTCCAAACCCTTTAGTTTTGCTTCCTTTTCATCCAGATTTTCGAATAAGCCTTTCAATTTACCGTTGAACTTTTCCTCTATTTCTTCCTCTATTCTATCTCTCATTTCCTTCATATTTTCCTTAAGCAAATTCAAATTTCCTTCCGTTTCGTCCCTAACCTAGTTCAAATTTTCCTGCATCCTTTCTTCAACCTTGTACAGATTTTCATCCATTTTTTTTTTACCTTATTCAAGTCTTCTTTCAGGTTGTTAAATTTAGTTGAATTATCCTGCATCTTTTTCCTTCAATGCTATCGAATTTTCCGACATTTTTTCTTCTAGTTTAGTTGAATTATTCTGCATCTTCTTCAATTCTTTCGAATTTTTCAATATCGTTTCCTTCAACTCTATCAGGGCTTGCTGAAGGAATTTTAACGCTTCCGTCTTACTAGTTCTCTGTTCCAAACGGGTAACAGACATTAACTTACTAAATTTTTTTTCTATTCATCGAAATCCCACCGCTGCCACCAATTGTAACGTTTCTTAGTTCTTAAAATTATTGGTGGGTTCAAATAAAACACTTCAACGTTACAACAACTCTAACCAATTTATTTACACGTAAACTGAACAATTAAAACACTAAACTGAACGATCAACTTCTATAACTAATTTATATAACACAATCGATACTGCTTAATTTATTTCCAACACTTTGTCCACTTTTTCGCGCTCTCAATGCAAAACTGAACTCCCTGGGCTCGGTATCTCTGTGATACTTGCATTCTTGTGTGGGTCGAATGTCTATCCTTTCTACTCTTCATCTCGCTTATTTTACATCTCCTTGGTTTGTCCTAGGGTCCTAGAACGCCCTGGCCTGTGCGCTCTCTTTTTATATACAAGCACGGGTGTTCGAGAATCTTCCGCTTTGTTCTAAATCTTCGTTCAAGAGCCTTCTCTGAACAGTAACCTGGTTTCTCAGTATTATATTTTGAATATTACTTCAGGGATTTTGGAAATTTCAAAGAATTGTTAGAATTGATCCTTTTCGAAATATTTTAATAGAAAAAAAATGAATAAAGGTTCATTTTAGAAAGAAACAAATAAAAAAAATAAGAGACTCTTTCTGCTTGTAGTTAAAAAATTGAAAATTGTTTTCTCACGGAGAAAGTGTTTCTTTCTCGACCTTGGCAGCTTGTATTACCTCCTCTTGCCCTGATACAAGCCTGATTCTGTCTAGGCATACTTTGGATTAGGTTTTCAACCTCCTCTGGGGTGATCTTCTGCCACTCTTCTGTGGCGGCACGGATAATCTGTTATGGGGTTCCTGGATTATCCTGGCGCGAACTAATTTTCCTTTGAGATTATCCTATAAGTGTTCAATGGGATTTAGGTCTGGAGAGAAAGCTGGCCAGTCGCTCGAGGTTGCTGTTATGCGGAGGAGCATTATCTTGCGTCAAAGTGAAATTTTCACCGTGGGCATCTCGCCAGAGTCTCACTACGGGCTCCAGCACTAGGTCCACGTAATTTCTAGCCGTTACACTTGCAGGAAACGAAATTCAATCTGTTTTTCCTCCAAGCATAATGCTACCTCAAAAAATCACTCTGCCCCCTTGGTATTTCGGAAATTGTCTTTCTGCTCGGAGTCTAGCTTGTCTTCCACGACACCCTAAGACCCGAATCCGGCAGTTATCTGATGGAACACCAATTCTGGTCTCATCCGAAAAAAGAACATTTCGCCAATTCTCAATATTCCAACTTTCGTGCTCGATATACCAATCAAGTCGGTTTATTTTTTTGTTCTCTTGTTAGCTATTGAACTCTTGAGGGGCCTTCTGCTATATAAACCCCTTGAACGTAGCATTTGACGTATCATTTCGACTGATACACTGATGCTTGTTGCTTCCAGAAATTACCTTTGGAGTATGGGACTCATTAAGGTCTCTTCTTGCAATTTGACACAAAAAGCGGTATTGTTCTTCAGAAGTGATCTTCCTACAATTTTTTCTATGCCGATTTTGCAGAAATTGTGGCTCCACATATCGGGCGTAGGTTTCTGAGATCACCTCCTGTGATACCCCCATTGTGGCCGCTATATCAGTCTTTGTCACCCCTTCTTCAACAAGAGCAATTATTTGACCCCTCTGCACATCGGCAATCTAATGTAAGGTATTTTCAATTATGATTATAGGCTTTTTTTAAATTTGAAACTCGCAGTTTTAAATCTCAGTGACGACTGAGTACAATATCTCGAACATGTGGTAATAATTCGACATTTCTTATAATAGTATCCCGCTTTTTCACAACAGAAAACATCATTCCTCACAAATAGTCAAAGATCCATTGTCAAAATCTATCAATAATATGAAATACTGAGTGATTCCATATAAATTTCGTTCTGTGTATATTTTTTCAACGTATCACGAGAACGTATAAAAAAAATAACAAAAACGAAATGGGTTGCAACTACGATCCCTTTTTAATATTTCGAAAATACAACCAAAAGCATTATTATTCTAACAGAACAAAATGTCATTCTCCTAATGGGACTTAATTTAGGGTCATTTTCACTAAAGAACGGTCACCGATTTGAAACAGCACGACTGAATTGCAACAATATCAGCTTACCGAACAAAGCAAAGGCTCTTATTTTATGTTTCACATGCCATATTGTCATAAAAACAAATTTTTGTGGAGAAGGAAATTAAAACAAAGTACCAAGCGCGAATGTTTTCTACATACAGCCAAAAGACTTTCTCATAGCCAATATGTAGTTTGTTAAAAATGTTGTCCTGTGTTTGTCTGACAGTATGTGATTACGTCATCTATCACTACATAACATAAAAACAATAATATGATTGGATTCAGTTTCACATGACTTAGATCCATAAACTGTATTTTCTTGTGAGGAAGGCCTCTGAATTACTGATTGGCGGTTCGTGAATTGATATCACTGGTCTGATAATGATGTACTTTATGTATTTTCTGATAGATTGGTACATTTCCTTATAAATTTAGAATTGTCTTACTAAATATGTACTAAAACTATCCAAAAAGTTCCCAAACGGTACGATATGTTGAGAAATAGTGCTTGTAGAGAAAAAATGTCGAATACAGTAGTTGTAAAACTCAATGTGACCTTGACAATGACTCCTAAGGATATTCATATTCAGGAATGATTTTTTTCATTGGAAATGAAAAGAAAAACAGAAACTATTATATCAACACATAACGACATACGAAACAAGTTCAATTTTTTCTCCTACATCAGACAAGGTTGATGACATTTTTCATTCAGAAACAGTAACTCAGAGTCATTCAACAGAATCACTGGGAAAACTTTGATTGCTCATGAATTTTAATTTCACCCCAGCACATCTGGAGGACAAATGAAAAAAGTCTAAGTAGAACAAAAGAGAAGATACAACAGGCTAAAGAATCATTCTTGAAAATCCAGCAGTGGCACTGAATTTGAGAATAACAGTGATTTTGAAGATCAATTCAAGCAATGTCAGATGTAGGCAGGTTGGCGAATAATCAGAGAGTTCGTAGGTTAACGGAGGAACCCATAGTTGTTATGCAGAAGTACTCATTCCAGAAACTCACAAATTTATTTTTGGAAGAATTTGATACTGTAAAATGCACGAGAACTCCTTACTTCTAAGTTGGTTGCTCACTGCTATTTAGTTAGATAAGGTTACAAATCAGTTGTCAAACATACCGCCGGCATTACCATTACCTCATAAGTACTATGAGGAGGTTGATGAGTTGGACCCTACTTATATGCCAGGGATGAAATCTATAACTTCTGTTTAGCTCTGCTAGATTAAGTTACTTTCAATTATTCCTTAAACATAGATGTCTTGCTTTCAATAGTTTTGATAACCTGAAATGACGGTGATTGAGTTGAAGATGTGTACACAATTCTGAAACGCATTGAAATTGAAAGTTCTTCAAAAAAATAAGAACTGTGTTGGGACACAAATACATTCTTCAAATTCAATTCAATTGCTTGCTAGGAGGATAGGGTTGAATCAACCCTTGAAAATTGAAAAAAATACAAAAAATGAGATATCTTTCGAAAACTTCTGCAAATAGATTTCAATGGTACACTGAATGTATGCTGAAAATTACAATTCCTTGCTACTTGGATTTGGGTTGAATCAACAGCTGAATATTGAGAAAAATACAGAATAATTAGATAGCATTTTAAGAACTTCTGCAAATAATTTTCAGCACACTAAATCAATAATCTGAATTCATACTGAAATTTTCAATTACTTGCAACGAGGATAAGGGGGTTGAATCAAGAGCAGAAGATTGAGAAAAATACGAAAAAATGAGATATCATTTTAAGAACTTCTACAAGAAATTTTCAATGATATACTGAATGCATGCTGAAAATTTTAATTCCTTGCCACAGGGATAATCAATTAAATATAAATTCAGTCTGCCATTGTGAATTATTTGCAGAAGTTTTGAAAACGATATCTTATCTTCTGTATTAATTTAATTTTCAAGGGTAGATTTAACCACTTTATCCTCGTAGCAAGGAATTGAAATTTCCAGCATTGATTTCACTCTACCATTAAGAATTATTTGCAGCAGTTTTCTAATTGATAAATTGATATCTCATATATCTGTATTATTCTGAATCCTTAGCTGTTGATTCAAACCTCTTTTCCCCGTAGCAAGGAATTGAAATTTTCAGCATACATTGAGTCTAACATTGAGAATTATTTGAAGAAGTTTTTGAAATTATTTCTCATTTTTTTATTTTATTTTCAATATTCAAGTTTTGATTCAACCCCTTCATTCCCGTGGCAAGGAATTGAAATTTTCAGCATGAATTCAGTCTACCATTGAGAATTATTTGCAGAAGATTTTGAAAGGTCATCTCATGTTTTTGTATTTTTTTGAAATTTTAGGGTTGATTCAACCTCTTATCCCCGTAGCAAAAAATTTAGTTTTTCAGCATACGTTAAATCTAACCTTGGGAATTATTTGCAGGGTTTTTAAAATGATATCTCAAGTGTTGTATTTATCTCAATCATCAGAGTTTGATTCATCCCTTTATTCCTGTAGCAAGGAATCATTGAAATTTTTTCGTAAAAGTTTTTGAAATGATATTGCATTTTTTGTATTATTTTCAATTTGCAAGGGTTGATTCTCGTTCATACCCATAGCAAGGAATTGAAATTTTCAGCATGAATTCAGTCCACCATTGAGAATTATTTGCAGAAGATTTTGAAATGTTATCTCAATATTCGATATTTTATTAAAACTTATATATATATATATATATATTCATATATATATATATATATATTGATATATATATATATATATGATATCTTTCACCCCGACGAGTTGCCTTATATCTGTTCATGCAATCAAACTGATTTCATGAAAAATATAAATCCACCACCTGGTAATTAATACCATTGCTAGGCAATGATTATAATACTATATATATATATATATATATATATATATATATATATATATATATATATATATATATATATATATATATACCGGAAGTGGGTCATCACTTTGGTTATTTCAAATGGCAATCTACCTTTTATTATACATCTAGAACCGACATTTGAGCAAGGCATAAAATAACCAAGTTGTTGGCACTTATCTGTCAAATCTTTTGACAGATTTAATTATTTCCATTATAAACTCTATTTTTGAGGATTTTTTAAAAAATTGTACCTCGTAGATCTTTTGCACTACAGATACAATTTTTATATCGACATCAAATGAAGCGTCAAATTTCAGATGGAATTGTATGAGCATGTACTATACCTATCTCCGAAATAATTTGGGATATATTGAATTTTGATGATTTTGCAAGAACTAACAGAGAATGCTTTGAAATATTTGAATCAAGTAGCCGAACCGGCTACGCTCACCTGAAAAAATTAATGTACTTGTCACTTCGTTCATTCGAATTTGATATTTCAACAAGAATTGTCGTTATTTCAGATTGAAAAGATCCAAAAATACAACACACTTGGAATAAAACCACTGGTTATTCAAACGAAAATATATCTAATCTTTTTTAATTTTAATTTTAGAATGTCAAAAGTAGTGGGTAGAAATTGCAGGCAATTCAATAACCAATTTCCAAATTTACCTCTATGAGTAAAACAAAATTCGAAGGATTAGAAGCAATTTTCTGCAATTTGGAGGAACAAAATACATAGAAACTAGAAGAAAACCAATTCTCGAGGACGACGACAATCAAATTAATACGCTAGCGTATTTTCGTGCCAATCTACATGCGTCCATTAAGTCAGCATCAATTTCGAAGCATTAGAAGCAATTTTCTTTAATTCGGATGAATAAAAATTGTAGGACTAAGCGAAAACCAATCATCGAAGATAATTACATTAATACGAATAAATGGTAGCAAACATCATGAGAGAAAATTAACTTACGATCTGAATAAATGTTCAATATGGGCCCCATTTCGCTCTATACACTTGACTGCTCATATACGAACATGATGAGTTGCCCTCCTAGTTTCCTCAGGATCTATATTACGAAAAACATTATGAATGCGCTCTAGTAACTCTTCTTTACTTCTTACAGAAATAAGATACACTTCACTCTTGATTTTGCCGCATAAATAAAAATGAAGGGGTGTCAGGTCCGGAGAACGCGGAGGCCATAAATTTGGTCCTTGATTACCCCACCATCTATCCTCGAACATTTCTGTTGCTGCCGATCTACTGCTCGTGTTTTATGTGCTGGTCCACCATCTATTTGGTAATAGTAATCTCTCAGAATGTCTAAAAAAATTTGCTAATGTTCCTCTCAAAATTTCCAGGTATCTTTGTCCATTAAGATTTTCCTCGTAAATGTGATAAGCCAAAAAATCATTCATTAAAATTGCAACAACGTTCACGCTGAATTCATTTTGGAAATCAATAACCTCAATGAAATGTGGATTTTCTGTGGCCCAAAAATGTCGATTTCTCATGTTGGTTATTCCACTCTCATTGAACTTGGCTTCATCAGACCATATAATTTTTTGCAGAATTGTCCTATCTTCTTGAAGCCGAATTAATAAATTTTCACAGAAATTTATCCGAATGGGAAGGTCAGTTGGTTTCAATTTTTGTAGTCTGATAAAAGAATACGGGTGCATGTTATGTTTCTCAAGGATCCCTTGAATGGAAGTATAACTCAATCCAATATCCATTGATGCTGACTTAATGGACGCATGTGAATTGGCACCAAAATACGCTAGCGTATTAATTTGATTGTCGTCGTCCTCGAGAATTGGTTTTCTTCTAGTTTCTATGTATTTTGTTCCTCCGAATTGCAGAAAATTGCTTCTAATCCTTCGAAATTTTGTTTTACTCATAGGTGCCAAATTTGGAAATTGGTTATTGAATTGTCTGCAAGTTCTATCCACCACTTTTTGACATTCGCCCTGAATTAAAAAGAGATTAAACATATCCTCGTTTGAATAATCAGCCATTTTATTATCAATCTGGTGTTTTTCAAAAATTTTCACTTCAAATTACCAACAATTGTCGTTGAAATATCGAATTCGAATGGACGAAATGACGAGTACATTAATTTCAGGCACCTGTCAGGTGAGCGTAACCAGTTCAGCTACTTGATTCAAATATTTCAAAGCATTCTCTGTTAGTTCTTGCATAATCATCAAAATTCAATATATTCCCAAATTATTTCGTTACTATAAGAGATGGGTGTAGTACATGCTGATAGAATTCCATCTAAAATTTGACACTTCTTCTGATGGCGATATAAAAATTGGCACGTGCAATTTGAAAAAATTGAGTTATTGCTGTTTGAAAAAGGCAAAATTGAAAAAATCATACAAAACAACGCAATAAACATTCGACATGTGTAGACTGCTTGAAAAATTCCATGATCCTTCTTCTATCCACCCAACAAAAATTGTGTCTGTAGTGAAAAAGATCTACGAGCTACAATTTTTTTAAATGTTCCTCAAAAATCGAATTCATAACAAAAATAATTAAATCTGTCAAAAGTTTTGACAGATAAGTGCCAACAACTTGGGTATTTTATGCCTTGCTCAAAGGTCGGTTCTAGATGTATAATAAAAAAGGTAAGTTGCCATGTGAAATAACAAAGTGATGACCCACTTCCGGTATAACAGGAAACGGTATCACTTCGAAAATATTTCACTTCAATTGGAAATCGCTAGTTATGGCGGCGTATAAAATTTCAGCTTGATATTGTAATTGGAACTCAAAAAGTTTTTAACGGGCGGTCCCGGTGGATATCCCTGTATATGTGAATATCTCGAGTTCTCGCAGTTTGAGTTGTACCTTTCAAATGATTATTTGCAGTAAAAGTACCAGTTTCCCTCAACCTTCTATGGATATTTGATAGAAAGCGCACCTAAAATAATCGCCAAGCTTTTGTTATGTTTCCGTCAGCCAGACCGTATATGTAATGGATGTCAGCCAATTCGGCGTTCGTAAAATTAGCCATTTTTTCTTACATCGATAACTTCAAGAGTCTTAGAACTAATCGTCAATTTAATGAACAATTCGAGCAGACACTGTAGCAACTGTCAAAATAAATAAATAAATGAATGAAATCAAAGCCTACTAGTCATTTTTTTAATTAAAAGTGCTTTCAATTCAGCGAATGCATACAATCATTTAATAATTTTATGCTCAAGAACGGTCGAAGATACGAAAAAATCACAGTTGTCAAAAAAGTTTCTAATTTGAACCTCAAAAAAGTTTGAAAGGGCAGAAGAAGACATGGCTCCGGAAAAGAAAACACCTTATAGATTCTAGTTAAAATTTAGGACGCGTAATGATAGAGACTGTAAAAATTAGCTTGCATTCAAAATTTGGGCTAAATATCTCAAAAACTGCAGGAGTTTTGAAGAAAAATCCAATATTGCTCTGTTGCAAAAAATTGTTTAATCAAATTAAAGTTTATATTTGTCGCCTTCACAAATAATCTCTGGTTCATATTTGTAACATTTTTCGCCTTGAGAATGAGATCAAGTTTTAATCCTAAATTGAAATGAATAATATTAGCGACGGCATTATGTCTCTAAATATTCTGTTGAGACAAGTACTGAGCAAGATGATAATATATGAAAAAGTGTTTCTGAAGAACAAAGACACATACGGCAAGAATCATTTATACTTTGCTTGATGATGTGTTTTCTTTAATTTCTTGTGAAAACAACCTGATCTTGGATTGCAATTACCAAGCCTTCTGTTTCAACCAACAATTCCTCAGATACTCACCATCCATTTGATGCGATTTCATCAAAATAATAATTTTTTAATTCTTAGGGTTCTTTCCGTGTAATTCCTTCTGCATCCAACTTTCTGTTTTGGATTTATTATCCGATATATAAAAATCTACCTTTTGCATTGTCAGAGGTGTAAAATTATAATCTGAAGTAACAACAATTTCATGTAAGTAAGACATTCTCTGTTCATCAAGAGAATTAGAACGAAGAAGAAAAACCTGTTCTCTATGAAGATTATTCAAACCTGTTAGTTCACGGCCTCCAAGATATCTAGGTAATGTAACTCTTCGAATCGCTGAGTTTGGGTGACGCTTATGATATTTACAAATCATTCTCCTCGTTTTACATTGTAATTCATTCTGATCAATAATTCCGAAATAAGATGTAAGAATAGCAACTGCATAGGAGTAGATAGCTCTGAGAAGGTTTTTACTAGTTGAATGACTCTTGATGATAATATATACCAGGTGATACAGGATCATTCTACACACTTTTTATTTCTATATTTCTTTAGGTTATTTATTGAAATTTTGTGATTCGATCAAACTTATAACAGGCCACCTTTTGACTTTCGAAACAATTTCTTATCACTTCCAGTGTCGCCGGAAATTACGTTTAATGAAGATTTTCAAATAAAACACCCTGTATATTTTTGCATAGTTGGCTTACAAATAATTTTCCAAATTCAACCATACCTCAAAATGATATTTTGGGCTTCAAAATTATTTTTGTGTCGATTTTTATTTCTCAATCTAGGGTGCCCTGAATATTGCCAATAATTGATCAAAGCAACACTTAAAAAACAACTGACGTCAAAATTTCAGATTTGTTCTGTCTTGGCCAGATTAATATTCTCCAAAATTATTTTTCGATCAAAACTCCATTTTTTCAAATGGCACCATATTGGTACCGAGGTGCCATTAGAAGTTTGATACAATGGGTAAACAAATTCTGTAAACACTTTTTGTAAAAATGCAAACAAATTATGATAATGTAAAAATTTTCATTTATTTTATTTCAATTCGTGTAAGCGAATCCAGAAGGCTTTGGAAAGGAACATTGAAAGCATGCAAACCTGACATTCGAAGGATCATTGATAAATAAACTCATTTACTTGTATTAAGTCAAATCTAGGGTACATTTAGCTTCATACCATAAAAAACTCAATTTCTATCTCTCAGAATCCGAGACAACAATAATGAATCCCAAAACAAAACGTCTGACTCTAAATTCTAGATCTGCACGCGCAGTTGGTGCTGTTACGTAAACACAATTCTTCAAACTACCCCAAACAAAAAAGTCTAACGGAGTTGAATCAGGTGATCTTTCGGGCCATCTTACTGGATCATTCTTTGCAATCCAATTTTCTCCGAATCTCTAGCGCAGGTACTCTGAGACAATTCCCGCGTTGTGGGGAGTACACCATCCTGTTAATAACACATAACCTCTCAATCGCCAACGGTAGATTTTCCATTTATCCCTCAATCTCATTCTTAATTGTAGAAGACACTGAAATTAATGTGTAAGCGCGAGTGGAAATTGATAATACCATTTCCACAGATCTAGAATTTAGAGTCAGACGAGCGGATTCAAATGTGCGTAGACAATAATAGTCAACATCCCTAACAATTCTTATGATATTTTTATGTTTCTAAATTTGTTTTTTCGTCTGTTCATGATTTATTCATATGGATCAGATTATATTTCTTGTTTTGGGATTCATTCTTGTTGTTTTGGATTCTGAGAGATAGAAATTGAGTTTTCTTATGGTATGAAGCTGAATGTACCCTAGATTTGACTTAATACAAGTAAATGAGTTTATTTTTCAATGGTCCTTCGAATGTCAGGATTGCATGCTTTCAATGTTCCTTTCCAAAGCCTTCTGGATTCGCTTACACGAATTGAAATAAAATAAATGAAAATTTTTACATTATCATAATTTGTTTGCATTTTTACAAAAAGTGTTTACAGAATTTGTTTACCCATTGTATCAAGCTTCTAATGGTACCTCGATACCAATATGGTGCCATTTGAAAAAATGGAGTTTCAATCGAAAAATAATTTTGGAGAATAATAATCTGGCCAAGACAGAACAAATCTGAAAATTTGACGTCAGTTACTTTTTTTAAGTGTTGCTTTGATCAATTATTGGCAATATTCAGGGCACCCTAGATTGAGAAATAAAAACCGACCCAAAAATAATTCTGAAGCCCAAAATATCAATTGTGAGGTACGGTTGAATTTGGGATCTTATTTGGAAACCAAATATGCAAAATTATACAGGTTGTTCCATTTGCAAATCTTCATTGAAGGTCATTTCCGGCAAAGCTTAATCGAATCACAATAAATAAATAAATAAATAAATAAATATATATATATATATATATATATATATATATATATATATATATATATATATATATATATATATATATATATATATATATATATATATATATATATATATATATATATATATATATATATATATATGTTCTCATTCCAGAATTACTGTGACTGTGAAAAGATTGGGAGGAGGTTTCGGAGGCAAAATCAGTCGAAATGCACAGATTTCATGTGCAGCTGCTCTAGCTGCGTGGTTAACAAAAAAACCAGTGAGATTGTCGCTGAGCCTAAAAGATAATATGGAGTTGGTAGGAAAGAGATTTCCTTTTCATTGTGACTACAAAGTTCAGGTTGATGATGCTGGCGTGATTCAGAGTTTACACGCCGAAATGTATAGTGATCATGGAGTTGGAGGAAACGAACAGTTCAATCAGTTCAATATTTTCGATCTATTCTTAGCCAACTACGACTCCGATACATTTGACGTGAATTATTATCGTACAAGAACAGATACACCGGCGAATACATGGGTTAGAGCTCCTGGTAAGTATGGATAAAAATGTAATCATTTTGAATAAAGCTTCCTAAACTTATCATAAATCAGAAAATATCTATTTGAGCTATCCATATAAAATGATTATGGTAACCATCGGTAAGAAATAAATTTCATGTGTTCAGTTAAGGAGAAAAGAATTTGTTGAATTTCAACTCAGTGAAATGAACCACAACGAGCGTTCTTCTGGTGGAACAAGATTCTCCTATTCTCAACTTCACCGAGAGAGTTTAACATTAAATTGTTCATTCGAACGATGTAATAACTCAGCAAAATATTCACGACTAGTGACTTTACCTTAACCAAAGTTTTTCAAAAGAATAGAACGTAATTGCTTCTGATTAAATTTAACCCTCTCATTCAGCTAGTCCATTGGCTTGATCGTTTTTCTTTAAGAATATAATGAAAAAAGATTATAGTTATTGTTTTATATATCATTCATGACCAAATTTTAATGTTTTTCTAAATTTTTCCCAAGATATTTAATTTTCTCAATCTAGTTAATGATAATCAACGAATGAAACGAGAAACATATTAATAAGAGATTTAAGACTAAAATGGTCGTATTTTTCAACCTACTTTTGTGATTAGCAGAAAATATAACAATATATATATATAAATATTTTTGAAATATACGTGACTTTCTATTGCAACGAACTCCCAAAATTTTATGGCGATCGAACAAATGGTGTCTTCGAATGTCTAGGTTGAAGATATTATGCATGATTTGGTGACTGAGAAAGACATTTGATCCATTAAATTAAAATCAGTAACATGAAAGCTAGTGCAAACAACTTCATCTAAAAGATCTGCCACGAGGCAGTGGAAAGAATTAACAGGTCCAAAAATTTAATCATTCGCGGTGTTGGAGATATCGGTGGTACAACAAATGGTGAGATTGATTCCTGTGGTCAAAGCAATGTAACTGTCCTTCAGACCTTGGTTGCTCCGATGCATCAGTGCACATATTTATCCTTGAAAGGATACCAAGTGCCCGCATCGTACTTTGCAATGAAAACAAGATCCAGAATATACTAACCCTGAAAAGTCCTGATCCGACCATTGCACAACGTTGATCCAATTCACGATTTTCTACATCAAGAAAATAAGTTTGCAAAAACTATTGATTAGCGGCAGGGTATGTCAATAACGAACCAGCTTGATGATAAATCTAGCCCTGAATCTGTAACATGTATGCTATTTAAGGTAGATGTTGGATCAGAATTTTTAAATCTATCGAATACTTCAATGGTAGCTATCGTTACCTTTCCAATGCTATATTGGAAATTGTAATCCATCGTTACTACGATGAAGTTCCGAAACACGTTACAATTACTCATTTCTGCGATGAATTACAATATCACGGGGTTGGAACTGATCACCAAGAATTACAATTGCAACCTTATCAATCTCATCAATTGTAGGTGCATTGAATCGCCTTGCATGCTCTTCAAAAGGTCTTCTATCAGCCTTTCTTACGATTTTGTGATTAAGATTGATATGAACATATGACAATTCTGTTGAAGTATTCGCCTCAAACGTCGCATTAAGTTATCTCTACTAATTTCAGTAGCACTAAAGAAGTCATTTGAAAGCCGAATTGTATTGTTGAATATGACTCAGAAAGTGCTTCGACGTTTGAGATGTCCCAAGAATAAACCTAAAAATACATTTAGTGTTAGGGTAGAGTTTCTTGTGCTGGCAATCTCACTTTGTCATCAGCACAATACATGCCGGGCATTTGAAATGGATAGTTAGCCGCATCACCATGTAGACATATTGCGTCCATCATTCGATGGATCTGTACATACTATAATCAATCTGTCTGTTGTAATTGAAAGCAGCACGCAACAATTCAGCCAAAACAGCATGAAGTGATCCCCGTGCATTTTTTTTTCGTGCATTATGTTCACGCTGCGATGCATTAGCTTGTGCGCGTTCATCTACAGCCTGTTATCGTCTTAGTAATGTCACATCATTTGCATTACGCGTTCGCCGACCTATATTTCCTCGTCTGGCTCGCTGATTCTTTCCTTCATATAAAATAGAATAAATCAAATTGAAAATAAATTGACACCACTCAATGTGGTGTATCAGTTTGTATACATGTGCGTATATGTGTGTATGGAAATATATATGAATTCTTATGTCAATGGTTATGAAACTGTCATTAAATAATTCACTTTCAAAATGACGTGCTTCCATCGGTTACAAAAGAATTAAATACCCGTATGCACATAATCAATCAAGTTGAAGGACACCAACAATAATGCTAAATATGAAGAAACAGAAATATTTAACAGAATACAAGACTTATACAAAGAGCTATATTCTAAAAATGTTCCTACCACATCACGTGGGGGAGCGCGCATTGATAAAGTTCCAAATGTGAATTCAGAAGACCTGCCAAAAGTTACAAGATGTGAAGTGAGAGCCGCAATCAACCAGATAGAGAGTAGAAAGAGCCCAGGAGGGGACCAAGTCACCGCTGAAATGCTCAAAAAGGGAGGGGACCAGCCGGAGAAAGCTCTCTGCATGCTGTTCAACAAATGCCTTGAAGAGTGAATAATTCCTGAGAAGTGAAAGAATGCTGAAGTGGTCATATTATACAGAAAGGTTGATGCAGCTTGCATAGGCGATGACCTACCGATCAGCTTATTAAGAGTCCTCTACAAGTTGTTGACAAAAATACTAACCAAGAGGTTAACGAAGAAATTAGATTTTTTCCACCCGAACGAGCAAGCGGCTTTCAAGAGCAGTTTCAGCACAATTGACCATATTCATTCACTGCGAATATAGGTGGAGAGGTGCAACGAATATAACATGTCACTCACCAACCTGGCCTTTGTGGACTATGAAAACGCTTTTGACAGTATCGAGATCTGGGTAGTCCTGGAAGGTATAAACCGAGCGGGAATAGACTCAAGGATTACAACTTTAATGAAAGAGATGTACAACAATGCCAGCCTGCAATTCACTCTTAATGAAGACTGGAAGACGGAAAAATTCCTATAATGAGAGGGGTGAGGCAGGGTGATACCATATCCCCGAAGATGTTTGCCTTGCACTCGAGTACGTCATGAAGGAGCTGAACTGGAAGGAAAGAGGAATTAATATAGAGGAAAGACGAATTAGCATAGATGGATCTTACTTAAACCATCTGCGTTTTGCTGATGATATTGTGTTGATTCACACAAACCCAAAAGAATTGAAAACCATGCTCCAACAACTAAATGATTCATCCAAGAAAGTCGGCCCCAAGATGAACCTAAGTAAAACGAAAGTCCTGACCCGTTCGCAAAATATAATTGTGATGGAAAATTCAGCCATAGAGAACGTGAAAGGCTATGTCTACCTTGGTCACAAAATCCAGCTTGGCAGTAAAAATATCAAACGGCAGATCTAAACAGAAGAGTAGGACTTGCCTGGGTAACATTCAGCAACCTAAAACACATTCTCAGAAATAGGATAATAAATCTCAAAAGATTGACCTTTAATACAAGTGTCCTATCGGTTATGACATATGATATAGAGACCATTACACTGACAAGAAGAAATGCGAAAAAGCTGAGAGTGACACAAAGGGCAATGGAGCGCTTGCTGCTGGGCATAAACATCTGTGATCGAGTCAGGAATTACGTCATACGACAATAGACTAAGGTTGAGGGCGTAGTGGCGACTACTGCCGTGCTGAAATGGCGATGGGCGGGACACGTGGCGCGTAGCAGCGACGACAGATGGGCCAAGCGGCTGCTGATTGAGCGACCTCGTATGACGCGGCGTAGCTTGGGAAGGCCCCAGACTAGATGGCGAGATGACATTCGAAGGATCGCAGGCAGAGAGTGGATGCAGCTCGACCAAGACCGCTTCGCGTGGAAGGGGAAAGAGGAGGCCTACGTACAAGACTGGATGGCTATAGGCTTATGAAGAAGAAGAAGATGCACACAATATGTTTACATACATCTAATTGAATTCAACAGTTCAAAATTTACTTTATGAGTGAATTGATTTGACAATTGAATTCAAATAAAACCTGCTAACGATATGAAACACCGACGGCTCACTAAAAAACAAAGAAAAGTACACACACACATATACATAGTACATTTGAACAATTCAAGACTCGCCGTTTGTATGAATGCACTCTAAAATATGTTCAAAAATTCACACAAAGCAATAATAATCGCCGAAAATTTGATTTAATCGAAGCACCTCCAAAATGAAATGAAAAAATGTGATGAATGAAGAATCGCTTGTACGATTTTGTGCAACATGAACCATCTACTAAATAGTCCAAACATTAGGTTTGGATGAGTTATTATATATATATATATATATATATATATATATATATATATATATATATATATATATATATATAATAAAGCTGCTGACAAATGCACAAAACACCACCCAAGGACCGCTCGAAAGAACTACATTGCCGAGACATCAAGGAGGCAGAGGACAAGCTGATAACACGAAGCAGTTGGATCAGCAAATTTCTAACTTGCGAAACTATGTCCAACAAAAAGCGAATACTTCAATACTCCATAGAATTATCTGCGAAGTAGACGACTGAGTTTCTTCACGTCTAAACGAACACGGACTTAGGACTCATCACAAGACCGATGATGAAAAACTTTATATGTTGGAGGAAAAGCCGTCACACGAGAGACATCCCAACTAGGTCGGCAGATCACATGTCGACAAATTTGCGTCTAACTACTGGTTGACCTCCGGACAGATATTTCTTCAGACGCAAGTCTACAACAATACAACAGGATGTCAGATGTTCGAGTCGACAGAATATAAGGAGAGACATGACGTGAAGGCCAAAATCGTACACCAAGAATTGGCACAAAAGCATAAGCTCATGGAAGCAACAAATATATCTCAGAACCAATACTCCAGAATGAAAACTATAAACTGTACAGGGACCGAACAGTTCCCACCGATCTACGGGTCGTGCTAATAGACCTGACATCATACTTATAAATAAATTTTCTAGGGCATCAACTTCGATAGACGTCACATGCCCAGCAACAACAATTTGGAGCTGAAACATGCCGAGAAAATTGCGAAGTATCGAGAGCTTGAAGAAAATAGTGGAGAATGAAATCCATCACACCCTTCCAATGATAATGTCTTCAACTGGAATTATATCAAAGAACTCACAAAAGAACATCAAGAAACTGGTACTGAACGAATTTGTACAAACGCATGCAGAAAGCGGTACTGTTGACGACAGCTAGAACCGTCAGGAAGTATATGGGAAACACAACAACGCGTCAACACCGGACTAAGCCACCATGACCTGATAACCTGGAAAGGGTCACATCAGAGCTGAATCGTTTTGATATCGAAAATATCTAGGATAAGTGAATGTTCCCCTGCGCAATACCTTCGGGTGAATTCGATGATGATAGTAACAACGTTTGAAAATCCAGAAAAAACATTCTACCGAAGACCTTGCAACATAGATAATGCTAATAATAATGGCTGTCCCACTAAGCAACAAATTGCAGAATTCTGGACAGGAAAATTAGCTATACAAGTCAACTTCAATATAAAGGCTAGCTGTATTGACTAAGAAGGTGAAATATGTCAGAACTACACGAACCAAGAATACACTCCCTTAACAACTGGAGAAATTACCAACATTATTAAGAAACTTCAAAATTGGAAAGCACCGGGCCCCGATCACCTACAGAACTAATGGTTGAAAAAACTTTAATGCACACATGAACTACTTACTGTCTTGTTCAATGAACCCCACGTCCAGAAAAAACGCAACCGTTCTCTACCCGAGGAACAACTTACTTACTGCCAAAAGATATCCAGAACACCTATGATCCTTTCAAATGCCATCCAGTAAGTTGTCTACCGACACTATACAAAGTTATAACTGCATGCATTTCTTAACGAATATACCAACATTGCGAGAACAACATTCTCGCACCTCAACAGAAAGATTTTAAGAAAATGCCATGGGAAGGAATGAACTTACATTCAGTTATCACTAACCAAGCTTACTCCAACAAGCGAAATCTTTTCACGGCTTATGTATAGTAACAGATAGCTCGTGATTCCGTACCGCATGAGTGGTTAATGAGAATCTCAAGAATGTATAAAATAGTGCCTAACCTAATGTCATTTTTAGAATACTTCATGTCATTATGGCAAGCTAAGATCCGTCTTAACGCAGCCACTGTCAATTTAGAAATAACTACTATCCCCATAAAAATATAAATATTTCAAGGAGACACCTTGAGTGAGCTATAAATCCACTGTGGCACCGTTTGAACTCGACAAGATAGGGATTCTGTCTAAAGAATAACAACGAAGAAATGATGAGATTGAACCACCTTCTCTACATGGACGATTCAAAATTGATGGCTGCCATCATGAACCAACTAAATCAAATGCTGAAAATTGTGGAAGAGTTCTCCGATGACATAGGAATGCGTTTCGGACTGGACTAATGTCGCACCCTCAGAGCTATTAGAGGAAAACTACAAGAAACAGGTGAGATCGAAGAGAATCAAAATGTTGCCGCAGTGATCGAAGAGGAGGCCTACAAACATGAAACAAGCAATACGAATGGATCATGAAAGAATGAAAGAAGACTTGACCAACGAATTCATTAAATAACTGCTTCGTACAAATATAAACAGCCAGAATATATTTGAGGCAATCAACATTTACGCATGCTTAATCCTGAATTATTCCTTTGGAATAATTGCCAGGACCAGCCCTACCCGAGAAACGTTATCGAAAGAACTAGATTGCCGAGACATCAAGGAGGCAGAGGACTAGCTTATACCACAAAGTAATTGGCTCAGCAGATATCGAAGTTGCGAAACTAATTCCAACAAAAACCGATTAGTTCAATTCTCCATAGAACTATCTGCGAAGTAGATGACTGAAATCCTTTACATCTGAATAAACACGAACATAGGACTCGCCACAAGACCGACAATGAAAAACTACAGATGTGGAAGGAAAAACCCCTGCACTGGAAACATCCCAACGACAGAGCACATGTCGACAAATTTGCGTCGAACTTCTGGCTGACCTCAAAACAGATGTTTCCTGGGACGGAAGGGTACCTTATAGCAATGAAAGATCAAATTTTTTTCAACTAGAAAATATCTAAAATGTCATCGCCAAAGACGCATCTGTAGCGACAGGCACATGCATATACGGATCCCAGATTTCGGAGACGATACAACAGATAACACGAGGATGTCAGATGTTCGCGTCGACAAAATATAAGGAGAAATACGACGCGATGACCAAAATCGTACATCAAGAATTGGCACAGAAGCATAAGCCCACGAAAGAAACTAAGGTCCCATACAACAAATAAATAGATCCCAGAGCCAATTCATCAAAATGAAAACTATAAACGGTACTGAGACCATACAGTTCTCACCAAACAAAGAGTCGCACACAATAAACCTGATATCCTACTTATATATAAATTTTCTACGGCAGCAACTTTGAAAGACGTGGCCATTCCCAACAGAAACAGTTTGGAGTTGAAACATTCCGAGGAAATTCGAGATCTGAAAGATAGCTTAAGAAAACAGTGGAGAATGGAATCCATTTGAACACATCCATTGATAATGTCCACAACTGGAATTATACCGAAGAATTCAGAAACGAACATCGAGAAACTGAACGAATATGTGTACTAACCCATGCAGAATCGGTACTGTTAGTGACAGCTAGAAGTGTCAGGAATCATACAACAACGCGTCGACATTGGACTACGCCACTATGACCTGATAACCTGGAAAGGGTCACATCAGAGCTGAATCCTTCTGATATCGAAGATATCTGGGATCAGTGAATGTTCCCCTTAGAGAAAGTGCGAAATATCTTAGGTTAGATTAGATGAATATTAATAGTAAAAACAATAATAATGATGATAATATGGCGAAGCCATAAGCGCATTTGGTTTGGTAGAACCCATAAAAACATAACAAAGATCCTGTATGGATCAGAAATTAAAAACAATGCTTTGATATCATACCTATGAACTCCGAAGAAATAATGTAGGAAGAAGCAGCAACAGCACTCTTCAAAATAATCACCTCAAGCATATCCAACCGAATATGTCAACACCTTGACGACAACAAAATACTAGCAGAAGGGATGCAGAAAGAAATACCACGCGTGCAAGGAACAACCATCGAACCTGTAATGATGAAATGAGCACACGGAATATGCATTTAGCTATTCTGGATTGTTTGAAGCCATCGATGGTACCACCTATTCTTAGCTTGTCGGGCGAAAGGTCTGAATGGTGATATTGTACAGTGTATGAGGGATGACGAAATTACAAATATCTTTGGTACCAACCTGCCTGATTATTAGAAAGAAAACAGAGAAAGATCTTTGCAGAGTGAAGTCAACATCTGGAGATTGCGATGTGGTCAATTTTCAACTCGGGGCATCTAGTTAATGCAATCAACACCTACCTTATTTCAGTATTGATTAACTCATTTGGAGAAATCAATTATACTAAGACAGAACTAGAAGATTTTTAAAGGCAGACCAGAATGATGCTGACAAAGTACAACAAACATGTTCGAAAATCATCTGCGATAAGAACAACTTCGACATGAAAAGAAGGAGGACGTTGATTGATGGATGCTGCCTACATGTACGCCCAACAGATCATGAATTCCAGAAATATCTTCTTCGAGAAAGCTCGCACTTCTGATCTTCACAGAGTGGTATCGATGTTCGATTGGTCATATATACCTTCGAATCTTGCCATTAGCGACGACATGCTGGACTAACTGTTCCTGTCAGATACTGAAAAACAAGATCAATGGCCAGGGAAGGAATTACTCATCGATAAAGAAGCTTCCAACAAGTAGTAGATGGAAGAAAAACTCTTCTTGGAAACAGAAGGATTCATTAGGGCAATGCAAGACCAAGTCTTCTCCACGAATAATTAGCAAAGGTTTCTAATCTAGGACGGTACTTCATAAGAAGATAATTGCAGGAAGTGCCATAGAAGAACGGAGACCCTACAGTATGCAACTTCCAGCTGCGAACAACTGACCAGTACGGACGATCTCCAGGGGCATAATCAAGTGTGCAATATTGTCCATCAGTGTTGAACAAGTTCAAAGGGAAAATGTCCGAGTACACAAATCTATTTCTTGACAGTAAGCAGATGAGCCCATAAATAGATCGATAAAATAGATATGATATAGCTTCTGTCATTATTTCTTGAATTGGTTGATACCTAAGAGTTCGTATGGTAGCCTGTGTATTGTAATCGAACCTTGTCATTTTGATTGCTGAGAACGGCGAATTATGTGCAATAACCGCTGATTTAGTGCAAAAATATACTATTTTTAATAATTATAACAGAATAATGGTTTAGATGAACATAGTATCAAATTTGTCATAATTTCATATTCGAGTTAGACAACATCACGAGACAAAACTATATCATATTCTTGAGTGGTATCTGAAGATCAATAACATGGGAGAACGGATATTCAGCAGGCGACTGTCACAAGTAGCTTTATCATGTTCTGATGTTCACTACTCTGTTTCAAACAAGGTATGGTAGTACAAATCGCGTCGGTTATTATGAAGGGTGGAACCGCCTTATGTGATCTTGGAAGCAAAATTTTCAGTAGGTGTGTGCGCAATATTTTCAGATGTCTCTTACTCGCTACATAACTGGTTTGTTCTCAAATCCTGCACGATACTGTGCGCAGAAAATAGTAAATGTTCAATAGGTAGTACCTGGCGTTCCTTTATGCCATTAATGATACCATCTTTCATTTTCGCGGGAGCCTGAAGTGTCAGTAAATGTCCCAGTGAAAAATCTATTGAACTAATGTACAGCGGCTTTAAGTTGAAGATATGAGAGTTGGTCTATAGTACAAGAAAATAACATATTGTATTTGGGGGTCAACTTAAAAAACAAAGATGGCTTTAAGTCAAGGCGTCAAATGTGAAAATAAAATATTTTAATCGATAATAAATTAAAATCACAGCTGACTTGCTGGTTATACCTGACTTCGATCCAATATGGTAGGTTGCAAAGCAGAAACTGTTAAAAGTCTTAATCTAGACATTTAATCCCGGATTCTTGGTTTCGGTATTTCTATATTAGGTTAAGATGTAGACATTCGGGGTCAATAGTGAGCCTAGTGAATGTTTCTGCGAAAACGAGGCAATAAACTAAATGTCATAACATTAATTGAGTCTCTAGGATGAAATCTACAAATTGGCACTGGTAATACTTTGAAATGAACAGTGATCACGAATAACACATTTATAAATTAAAATTGGTAAACCTTAGGTCTACCTTAGAAATGTAAGGATTTTACTAACAGTTTTTCGTATAATGATATATCTTCTCAAGGATAATAGTAAGAATTCTCAAATTCTAAGAAATTTCTTGATTTTTAATAGGGATTATTTTTTTATACAACAATAAGTTTCATGTTGGACTAGGTATATATTGTTTCGTTCATTATTGCGTGTATTCCTCGTAATCAGTACGATATCCCCTTTCATAAAAGTCTGCTATTTCATTCGCAAAAGTTGTCAATAATTGAGTCAGCCTTTGTATGCTCGTCATCAAAAATGATATCGTAAATTACTCTCGAAAAGATATGTATGAAAACCTCAGTTCAACCCTGCCCTTCGTAATTATGGTAGCACTAAATTTTTCATAGTTTGAATTAATGTAATACTAATTGAGCTACCATACTCATGATGTCATTGAAGTTCACACTGTTCAATTCATTTAGTGTTACTTTAGGTTCTTCGGAAGGATTAGCTTTGATTGAATCTATAATGGACCACATAGCATACGAACTAAAAATGGATCCTATTGATATTCGAATCAACAATGTCGGTAAAAATAAAAAGGTGCTTGACTATCTAGGAGACCTGAAAGAGTGGGCCAACATCGACCAGAGAAAAGAAGCTATTCAAGCCTACAATAAGGTAGGCAATGAAATAGTTATTATAATCACTCAATTTGCATTTACAGAATGACCAAAATTGCAGGTTCATGAACTACACTAGTTAACCATGAAAGCTAGAAGAAAACAAAACCTTTAATTGAGTATTTTCAATAATATGAGATAATAATATCTCCAATTAATTGGAAAGTATTGAAAAAATTGTTTTTCTCGATATGCGAAAAGTGTTTCTATATGGTTTTGTTTAAATGAATCAAACATTCTCTGATGACTTTTTCAATGAAAAGGGTTTAATTATATCTCTCTTGGTTCATAACATATCAAGATAAACTGCCTTTGACTTTGAACTCAACATATAACAAATACATTGAGATGTATATATATATATATATATATATATATATATATATATATATATATATATATATATATATATATATATATATATAAATATACGAGGGTCTATTTTACGAAATTTGGGTTTCAGAAATACAATGTTCAATTCATGTAGAAATTTTTAAAATCCGTAATATATGGGTTTATCCATATCCATTACATTTGAATAAATAACTGTAGTTACGAAGCCCAATACAAACTGAACTACAAATGTAACTTAACCTATTTCGAACTCTTATTGCAGAAAAATACTGAAATAGTAATTTTTTCCTTTTTCAATACGAATTTTCATTTCTATAATCTTGAGAATTTTATAGAACATTTTAACTCTCGCCTCTTATTTTGTACTCATATTGTTGAAGATTTGAAGAAAGAAAATAGTATATGTCAACTACTGAAGATTTCTCTTCAAATTTTGACTAGATATGTTCCGTTATTTTATTTTTTTTTTGATATTCTCACATTACATTTTCCCAGAATTAATAGCACCCTACTTGATACATATGATGAACTTTACGAGAGCAAAATTGCTCTTAAATCCAAGCAACCGTTTATATTGATTGAGTAAGAATCAGCAGATCATGAAAACAAATTTTTACATTTATAATATGCATTGAATGATAATGTCTTCTGACCAAAAGATCCTCCTCTCATAAGGAAAAGGAGTTATTCTTCTTTCAATTTTAATTTGCTACTTTTTCCATTCTACAGGAAAATCGTTGGAAGAAGAAAGGGTTATCTGTCGTACCTATGGCATATGAGTTTGCCCCATTCGGACCTGTAAATGTCATGGTTTCAATATACCATGTGGATGGAAGCGTTACAATCAGTCATGGTGGAATAGAAATGGGCCAGGGTGTTAACACTAAGGTATTATATATTTTGTGTGAGAACAGCAAAACTGCAATGACTTTCAAATTTTTACAGGCTGCCCAGGTTTGCGCCTACAAATTCAATATTTCATTAGATAAAATACATATATACCCCAGCAACTCCATGATATCACCAAATAATGCATCGTCTGGTGGAAGTCAAACTTCAGAAGGAATCTGCTACGTGAGTATCTGAAAAATGGAAATCGTATTTTCCTCGAATTTTAAATATTTGGCGCAAATAATGCCTTGATTTTTTATCATAATTCTTAGTGGAAACTCCAACAGTAAAACATTTTACTTCAATATTCTGTTCATACGATTCAGTTTCCTGGAATTCTTTTTATTAATTATTCATTACCAACTATTTCAACAATTTACAAATTACAAAACTGACAACCTAAAAATGAAATGCTCATGCTCCACTGGAGAGAGCAATTTCCTGCGAATATCGCCCATTAGGATTTGTTATCTTCACTATCAGCTCACTACCCTTTACCTCATGCTTTCTATCTTAACGTGAGTAGAACTCTTGGATTAATCTATTTTTCGAAATTATGAAGTTTTATCTTCTATGTACAAGCGTTGTATAATGAATCAATATTGTGTCTGCTTGACGTAATTGATGCCTACACAATCGGACCTGAAAATTTATATATATATATATATATATATATATATATATATATATATATATATATATATATATATATATATATATATATATATATATATATATATATATATATATATATATATATATATATATGATATTTACGAGAACCGAATTTCATGAAACAGATGGATGTATCCAAATGGAATGGGGAATGAGTTCGAACTGATATGGTTACCAATATTAAATGTAACACCCTGTAGATTTCATTGGAGTTTTCAACTGAAATCTAACATATTTCACTTGTATCAATTTTTTTCACATCAGTTCAAACGTTAATCGCCTAGTATTCATTATTCCAAAATGAATATTTTTAACAAAATACCTAAAGTTCGATGAAAATGTTCTAGTGGCATATTGAAAGAGCTACCTTTTCTTGTTTTGATGATGTATTCAGAATTTTGCTTAAATAATATACAAGGTGTTGTTTTATCATCTATTCATAAAATTAAATTTCTACAGTCCCGCCCTGTACGAAAGAACAGAACTCTGTGAATAGTAGGCCTACTAGGTGACTCACAATCCTGAAATTTTCATTCAAATCGGACCAGCGATGTCAGAGTTATGATGTCTGGAGAATTTAGCCACTTCTTACTAAACTCCCTATATATGAGAAATGGAGTCGCGTAAGTGAACAAGATGTATCATTCCAGCACACCAGGAATGTTGCCTACTGCCACCGAAATATCTCCTCCACATATATGTGTATATATATATATATATATATATATATATATATATATATATATATATATATATATATATATATACAGGATATCCACCGACGGTCCGTTAAAAACTTTTGAGTTCCAATTACAATATCAGGCTGAAATTTTATACGCAGCCATAACTAGCGATTTCGAATTAAAGTGAAATATTTTCAAGTGATATATATATATATATATATATATATATATATATAAGAGCAATCCGTTGATGTGATTCACGGAACGGCGAAAGATGTTTCAATAAAGGGGTTAGATTAAGTTAGAAATCTAACCTAATCCCGACGACTTGCCTGTGTCCATATGCAATCGAACCAATTTCATGAAAAATATAAATCCACCACACACGCACGCATATATATATATATATATATATATATATATATATATATATATATATATATATATATATATATATATATATATATATATATATATATATATATATATATATATATATATATATATATATATATATATATATATATATATATACATATATAAATCATCAAATGTTTATTGCGTTGTTTTGTATGATTTTTTGAATTTGGTCTATTTCAAACAGCAATAACTGAATTTTTCAAATAGCACGTGCAATTTTATATCGCCATCAGATGAAGCCTCAAATTTCAGATGGAATTGTATCAGCATGTACTATACCCATCTCTTATAGTTCCGAAATATTTTATATTGCATTCTGTGATTCCATATCATCGGATATATATATATATATATATATATATATATATATATATATATATATATATATATATATATATATATATATATATATATATATATATATATATATATATATATATATATATATATATATATATATATATATATATATATATATATATATATATATATATATATATATATATATATATATATATATATATATATATATATATATATATATATATATATATATATATATATATATATATATATATATATATATATATATATATATATATATATATATATATATATATATATATATATATATATATATATATATATATATATATATATATATAGGGTGATTGAGGAGGAGATATTTTCGGTGGCAGTAGGCAACATTCCTGGTGTGTTGGAATGATACATCTTGTTCACTTACGCGACTCCATTTCGCATATATAGGGAGTTTAGTAAGAAGTGGCTAAATTCTCCAGACATCATAACTCTGACATCGCTGGTCCGATTTGAATGAAAATTTCAGGATTGTGAGTCACCTAGTAGGCCTACTATTCGCAGAGTTCTGTTCTTTCGTACAGGGCGGGACTGTAAAAATTTAATTTTATGAATAGATGATAAAACAACACCTTGTATATTATTTAAGCAAAATTCTGAATACATCATCAAAACAAGAAAAGGTAGCTCTTTCAATATGCCACTAGAACATTTTCATCAAACTTTAGGTATTTTGTTAAAAAATATTCATTTTGGAATAATGAATACTAGGCGATTAACGTTTGAATTGATGTGAAAAAATTGATACAAGTGAAATTGATGAAATATGTTAGATTTCAGTTGAAAACTCCAATGAAATCTACAGGGTGTTACATTTAATATTGGTAACTATATATATATATATATATATATATATATATATATATATATATATATATATATATATATATATGTATGTATATGTAAGTTGAGACAACAAGAGCAATCCGTTGATGTAATTCACGGACCGGCTAAAGATGTTTTCAAGTGTTGAAATTTCTAACGTTCTCACATCTGTTTGTAATTGTTGTGTTATTGTTCGTATCTTTCTCGTAGTCCGGTCGCGGGTTCACCGTCTCAGTCCATAGAGGGCGACTCTCGTACTTATGTACGAGACACGTCCTTTCTGGAATCGTTAGGGTACCCGATGTAGCTTATTAGAATGCTGAGCAGCGATATGCGACACTGATGAAATCCTAATGAGGACGAAACTGCAGTCTGCCGCTTCGTTTCTTAGCATCCTGCTTAGATGCACTATCGTGGCTCTTGGGAGCTGCGTGCATGGCGGGCAGATTTGGGAACTAGCTCTTGTCAGGAAGGATTATTCATTGATCAGTAGAAGAGAGTTTACCAAATGATGTTGATTTGAATTCAAGAAGATGAAAATTTCCTGGGTAATATGATTTGAACGGACAAATCGAAATTTTTGAGAGATGGCATTGTCAACCGGAAAAACGCCCATTACTGGTGTGACAGGAATCCACACATGACGTGGGAACAAAATTTTCAGCAAAAGCTCAGCTTCGATGTTTTTTGTTTATTGTATAACATTGTTGTAGTGAGGTTTGAATCCTATTTTCTCAATTGATTGCCATGAAGTTCACCAAAGAAGAAATGGTTGGTATGATTTCTATTCTGGGTGAGTGAGATAGAAAGTTTTTGTTGGCAAGCAGATTTTAGGCACAGAGGTTTCCTGTTAAGAGGCATCCTGATGCAAGATGCTTTGAAAAACTCCCAATTATATTTATCGAAACGGGTAATATCGCTTACAAAAAACATGAAATTTGTTGACAGTTGCAGAGGACCCATATAAAAGCCAAAGAGAGATTTCCCAGTTAACAGATATGAGTCGAACTTCCGTCCAGAGAATCTTGAAAGTGAATAAAATTTTATGCATATCATGTACAACTGCACCAGGAACTGAACAATCAAGCCTATAAAAATCTAATCAATTTTTGCAATTGGGTAAGTGACAAAGTAGCGGAAAATCCAAATATGTTTAGCAGAGTTCTTTCTCGGACTAGGCAACTTTCCACAAGAATAGGCTTGTTAACAGGCACAATTTTCATTATTACGCCACGGAAAATCCACACCTCATGAGACAATTAGATCACCAGCATCGTTGGTCCTTGAAAGTATGGGCCGCTATAGTAGATGAATATCTAATTGGGCTGCACTTTTTCGACAGGCACCCCAATAGCGAAATGTATTAAGATTTTCTGCAAAAACATCTACCAATGTTACCTGCCGATGTACCAGAGCACATAAGACAAGATTTGTGGTTTCAACAGAATGGAGCACCGGCACATTACTCACATCAGGTTAGGGAGCATTTGAATCATGTATTTCCAAACAAATGGATAAAACGTGGTGATCCTGTTAGATGGCCAGCTAGGTCTCCGAACCTTAGAAGTCTAGATATTTTCTTGTGGGGTTATATTAAGGGTATCGTTTGCCAGATTCCTTCTATAACACAGTTGGATATGAGACAGATAATAATCGACGCCTTTCAGTCAGTTAATCCGAAAATTTTGTCGAGAGTTCCACGGTCTTTACTCAGAAGGATTGAGGTGTGTCTACAACGAAACAGGCAACATTTCGAACACTTATTGAAATAGTTCAACACCATGTAGATCATCTTACCGAAAACCAATCTATTACGTATTTCATACACGACTACCATAAAATATCTCCATTTCTCTGATCAAGTATAATGATATGTACTAATAAATTCTTCTTTCGCAACTTCTGATTTTATTATTTCAGTTTATTTTTTATTTCGAAAATGGTCGAAGATAAAGATAAGGTTACTTTTGCAAAAATATGGTACAATATTTTATGCGTTGACATGAATAATAAAATACAGGATGTTCCATTTGAAAAAATCTAGATATGATTTTTTTAAATTACAATATTCAATAAATTTTTTGAGTCACTCCTGTATAAAATGAGGATAATCTATTTCAAATCAACAATAAACCTATCCTTGGGCAATAAGAAAACGAAAGGAAAACGTATTCTTCCCCTCTGGCCTAAGGAAAATGCGATGATGTGAGAGTCTATTTTCATGAATTTTTATGGAAAAAAATATTGTGACGAAACTACTCAACAAAAAACTTATTACTTAAAGACATGATAGCAAAGTTTAGGCTATATATATATATATATATATATATATATATATATATATATATATATATATATATATATATATATATATATATATATATATATATATATATATATATATATATGGGCCTATAAGTCTGACAAGAGCTAGTTCCCAAATCTGCCTGCCATGCACGGAGCCCCCAAGCGCCACAATAGTGCAACTTAGCAGGATATCGAGAAACGAAGCGGCAGACTGCAGTTTCGCCCTTATTAGGAGCTCATCAATGTCGCATATCGCTTCTCAGCATCCTACCAAGCCTCAACGGGATACCCTATCAATTCCAGAAAGGACGCACCTCGTACATACGTATGACAGTTGCCCTCTACGGACCGACATGGCTTACCCGCTACCGAACTTCGAGAAAGATTCGAACAATAACAAACAGATGTGGAAACGTTAAAAATTCCAAACATTTGGGAGACATCTTTCGCCGTTCCGTGAATCACATCAACGGTAGAAAACGAGCGAAATAATCCCGCTAGAATAGTGCTCTTTTCCTCTGTTTCCGAGATAAACCTCCCGTCGGTAAATATTTGATGGGTCAAATATCTTCCGCGATAAACCTCGCGAGGAGTCTACATATGTAAACTTAAGACAGATTTGGGAACTAGCTCTTGTCAGGAGGATTATTCATTGATCTACGGAATTTTGAATAATTCGTCTTGTCTCAAGCTTACATATGTAGACTCTCGCGAAGTTTACTGCGGAAGATTTGACCCATATATATATATATATATATATATATATATATATATATATATATATATATATATATATATATATATATATATATATATATATAATATTGAGAATTGGCCAAATGTTTATTCAGATGAGACCAGACCTGGCGTTCGATCAGATGACCGCCGGATTCTGGTTTTAAGGTGTCATGGAAGACAAGCTTGACTCCGAGTAGCAAGACAAGTTCCGAAATACCAAGGGGACAGTGTGATGTTTTTGGAATGGCATTCTGCTGGAAGGCAAAACAGATTTGATTTCCTGCAAGTGTAACGAAGTGTAACGGCTAGAAATTACGTGGACCTAGTGCTGGAGCCCATAGTTAGGCTCTGGCAAGGTACCCACGGTGAGAATTTCACTTTTATGAAAAATAATACACTTCCGCATACCAGCAACCTCGCATGACATTATCTTGAAACAGAGGAAATCGCTACTTTGGACTGGCAAGCTTGCTATCCAGACCTAAATCCTATTGAATATTTATGGGATAATCTCAGAAGAAATATAAGGTCGGGCCAGGACAATCGAAGAACCCCACAACAGCTCATCCAAGCTGCCACAGAAGAATGGCAGAATATTACCCCAGAAGAGGTGGAAAACCTAATACAAAGCATGCCTAGACGGATTCAGGCTTGTATCAAGGCAAGAGGAGGTAATACAAGCTATTGAGGTTGAGAAAATTACATCTACTCTGTGAGAACAGAATTTCTTAATTTTTTAACTACATGCGGAAAGAGTCTCTCATTTTCTTTTATTTGTTTTTTCTTAAAATATACCTTAATTTATTTCTTTTTCAATTGAAATATCTCGAAAGAGATCAATTCTAACAATCGACCAAATTAATTCTTAAAACCTTCGGTGACGATATTATCAATGTGAAGAATAAATGATAATTTTCAGGCTAATATAATGCCTTCTCTTGATCAACTTGAATTAAGGCAACCCCCTCAAACGACATGGATGTATGTATGATGTTGACATTCTTGCTGAAAATGATTTGCTAACATTTATATAATATATTAAGCATTGAAAACCTAGATTGACAAAAAGAAACGATACGATCCAAGTCATTCTGAAACAACTCAGCATCTGTATGGGACTCGATCCTTCTATAAATTTTTAGGTCATCAGCATATAGTTCATGATGGCTATTTTGAAAGCAATCGGAAATATCATTCATACAAATGGCGAAAAGGAGAGAGCCAAGATGGGATCCCTGAGGTAGCCCAGAGGTAACCGAGACATAAGATGAGGCTTCTCCGTTTATAGCAACATATTGTACCCTAACCGACAAATACGATTGTATCCACAACACCAACGAGTGAACCATACCGAAACCGGACAATATATCAATTAATGTACCATGATGCATCTTGTCGAAGGCTTTAGCCATATCAGTGTGAATTGCATCAGTTTGTACTGCATCATAAAACCCCTCTTATAGAAAATTTATATATGGAGTCAAATTTGTCAGTAATGATCTTCCTCTAATAAACCCAATCTGATTTTTCGTCAACTTTGAGTTACATAGGTAAAAAAGATGATCGGTGACAATTGACTCAAGAATTTTGCAAAATTGATACAGAACGGGGACTTGACTATAGTTAGAAATAAGACTCCCAAGATGTCTTGGTAGTGTAACTGGATCAAAGTATAAAAAAGCTCGAGAGAAAGGTCTTGGTTATAACACTAATGGCAAAAATGTTTTGAAATCCATAACATTCAGAATGGAGTTTAAAAACTCGTGACCTATGTGTTTTCCACCAGATTCGAAGAGGCCTCATCAGGTCTCAAAGTATATGAGTAAATTATTTCTTCATAAATATATGAAGCTGTAATTCTCATAGAAACGAAATGCCGCTCACGATCACGTAACAACGACATTTTTCATTAAAATAGGAAAACAAACCTTTTAGAGCACTGCAGCAATGAAAGATGAATTTTATACCAATCATTCATTAATATTTTCTACAAATATAATGTAGCAGTTTTCATCTGTGGAAAATTCGAAATGGTGACCTCATCCATAACGTATCAGTTTTTTGTGCTAGAATGAGTGAAAATCAATTACTGATCAAGGTATATCGAGTTTCATAAACACATAAAAGGTATTTCTTCCAGTTACAGTAGCATTCTGAGTAGGATGTAAGAGTCTTTTTTATCAAAGCACAATTCAATATTAGACACGAGCATTGTAAACGTAATGTTCACATTCAAATTAATATGATTTTCAAAGTTTCTGAAATATGGTGTTTTTATTAAACGGTTTTATTTAGCTCACCCCGTTTGTTTTATTTATTCTTGGGTCAAATTTAGTAATTCAAATTTCACCCTCTTCCTGTCAACCGATTAATCTGAAATTTTGTATACACTTTGGATTTTGGTGACAATACAATTATATTTATTCATTATCATTATAAATACAAGATGGCCGCCGCTACAAAATGGCGGATAATTTATGTTTCATTAATCCCATCAATATGGGTATCAAATGAAAGGGCTCAACAATCAGAATACAATATACTATAAAAAATTGAAATCTAAGATGGCGGCCGCTACAAAATGGCGGATAACGTAGGTTTTATCAATCCTATCAATATGGGTATCAAATGAAAGTGCTCAACCAGTAGAATACAATGTATCCAGCCTGAATTCACCACCCAAGTCAAGATTTTGCATCGTGTTGAGGACTGTGTGGCGTTAGGGTGGCTAAAAATGATACGTCGTTAGCGGTACACCACCCAAGTTAAGGTGAAAGGTTAAAACGCGCCGAGAACTGTTTGGCATTAGGGTGGATAAAAATGATATGTCGTTAGCGTTTTCCCCTCAAGCCTACGTGGCTCTTAGTAGAGTAAGATCTTTGCAGGGACTACGTATAGAGGAGTTGGATTGCAATAAACTAACGGGCACGAAACCTTGCAATAATGAAGCACTAAATGAATTAAAAAGAATGCGAAATAAAAACTAAAAACTAGAAAATAAAAATAGGTAAAAAACTTTTAAGTTAAACGGTTTTATGTTAAACATACATTGCACTGTTTAAGATAAATGTACTAAAAACCAAAAATAATAAAATAGATACAGTCGTGGGAATTATAAACATATGCATAGACTAGACTAAAATAAAACCGTGGGGCACGTCAAGTGTCTACAATCGTTGATTAAAATGTTTGTTTTGTAATGTTACACTATAATTATTAGGCAGTTGTGCAACCGACAACGATGGACGTGTGATAAGTAGGGCTAGAATGTGGAAACAAGCTAGCAAGCTCGATTATGAGCGAGTTTTAGGGTTTCATAGTGGTGAGCGAGTAGTACTTTTGTCATATGTTTTGTCGATTAAAGACAAACAACAAGCAGTGAAACGATTCCTCGCCAGCCAGCAGTGTGAATGTCCAACGATAAACTAGTTAAAACATCTCTTTTATTTACATGGAGTGTATAACTATTAGAATTTCCATGAGCAAGAAAATAGTAAATAATTTCCTCACCGTCTGCGGGCTAACTGCCTAACGACGAATTAAACGATTCTTCTATCGCACATTAAGTCGATAATTTGTAGACAATTGACGTGCCCCACGGTTTTATTTTAGTCTAGTCTATGCATATGTTTATAATTCCCACGACTGTATCTATTTTATTATTTTTTGGTTTTTAGTACATTTATCTTAAACAGTGCAATGTATGTTTAACATAAAACCGTTTAACTTAAAAAGTTTTTACCTATTTTTATTTTATTATCATGTGGTACCTTCATTTACAGATATTACTGTTATAACAGAATAACATTGAGTAAACTTTTGCATATATAATTATTCAAACGTGCATTTTATTTTAGTTATGTTTCTTAAATGAGCTAACTGTAAGCTTAGATTTTTCGTTTTTAATCTGATGAATATATACCAATATCAGAAAGTGAAAAAAGGGTACGGAATAAAATGTCCATCTGATTAATTACATAAAATTGATAGTTTTGTCACATAATAATATTATATTCAAAATTTATAACTCTAGTTTGAAAAAGTGTATTTTGGAGTTCGATATTTTTCTACTTTACATGGAGAATTATGAAAATATAAAGTCAATTTATATTATAATATTGGTATTGTCAATCAAAAAATTGTTCAATTCTATGTATTTTGACTGTATTCCAGAGCTAAACTGAAATGAGATAACATTACTGTAGAATATTCTGATTTTGTAAATTATTATAATTTGAAAGGATGTCCAAAAGAAGTAAATCCTCCAAGAGAAATAGAAGTTCGAGTCTGTCTGACACATTTTGCAATCTTCATAATCGAATGGCATAAAAGAAAAGATTCGAGAAAATTTGTCGACTACATTCAGAGAACGGTTTCCTGAAATTCCTATCGGTGCTAACATCTGTTGTGATTGGTGTCAAAATTGAATTCATCCGTTCCATTCCACTTCAGATGAAGACATCTGTATAAATGACTCGTCGATTCTCAATTCAAATCCAACATAATCTATGAAATTTTGTTAGCCGTAATTGAACTAGAAAGCAAGCACCAAAGCTTGACAAATAAATTTTCTTCGTTACCAAAAATGCTCCCTTAGATTTGCGAATTTTGAATATTCTACGTGAAATTTCAGATGAATTTAAATGCAGTCGGAATTTCTAATAAAAAATCGGAAAATATAGAATCCATTAAAGCGATCTTAGCAGAAACAAATTAATGACATAGGCTGATGACGTGCTTCAAGAAATTGTTGATTTCAATAAGGAAAATAGTTGAATTATATATATATATATATATATATATATATATATATATATATATATATATATATATATATATATATATATATATATATATATATATATATATATTATATATATATATATATATATATATATATTAAGCCACACCATCCTCGAAAATACATTCACACTCTCCAGTTTTCTGTATCTCACATCTGTTGACTTGACTCTTCCTTTAATTTGTCTGAGAATTTCATCGATGAATATTATAAAGAGCAATAGCCAAACTCTTACCGGAACTTTTTTCTTGAAGAATTTCGAGATTGAAACACACTACCCACGTGCTGTAAATTGAGATTCCACATAAATACAATAACAACAGAACGAATTCTCCGAAAAGCTAGCAAAGCTCTACTGAGGAATACCATTTACGAAGAAAGAAGAAAAATCAACAGATGCAACGTCCTGTTACATGACCTTCATTTGAAACTAAGTAACATAACACACTCAGCACTGTGGATGCGAATAGAAAACGCTGCCTTTACAAAATCTGAAATATATTACGAATAGAAGAGAATGAATTGAGAACGAAAATTCGCAAAACTGACAGACCAATAGAATAAACATAGTCGTGATAAACGCACAACCAAAAAAATCCAGAACCCAACGTTATCCACAATACGTCAAACTAATACCTGTCGGAAACAGAAAGATCAATATTTGAATTTGGGAGGCTTTTACCTGATGAAATTCCATTATCAATAATAAAAACAAGCAATGCGTTTTTTGGAATTTTACTTAATAATTATGATTCGTAACGCGTTTCACTACACCGTAGTTTCTTCAGACGAATGAATGTACAGAAAATAAGAATGAGAATATAAATATAAATGTTCTTAAGTATTTAAAAGCTTATTGGATTGATTCTTCTTAAGTGGTTATTTATGACAGGTATATCCAATAAAATTAAGGAATAGAGTGCTCCTCGAAGAGATTCAATAGAGATGAAGTGCTTAAATCGACTGGCTCATTGATGACTCTACCTGAGTGTTTGTATTTGTTGATTTGTAAGGTTTCCCAAAGATCTACCTTCCAATATTTATTATCTGTATGCAAAATTTCAAACTGTGGGCCGAAAGAGTGATTATTTTCTAAGAGATGATTCGCGTAATTTGAATTTGATTTTTTATTTGAAAAACTGCGTTTATGTTCCGATATTTTAATATTAAAATTTCTATGTGTTCTACCAATGTAGAAATTATCACAGTCATTGCAATTGAATCTATAAACACCTGATTTATTGTATTTACCTGATTTGGTTTTATTATTTTTATATATTTGCCTAAATTATTATTAGTTTGGAAAGCTATGTTGAAATTATTGCTACTCAAGAATGATTTCAGTTTCTCACTTGTAATGCCAACGTAAGTTAAGGTGTTGAATTTTTGTTTCAATTTACCTACAGGATCAACTTCATTCAATGCGATTCTACTTTGTTTTTATTTAGAATATTATTTATTAGTTTGGGATTGTAACCGTTACTTTTGGCTATTTGTTTAATCAAATTTAATACTTTGTTGAAATTTTCTGGTGATAACGGGATGTTAATCAATCTATGAATAAAACTATTGAATTCTGACATTTTATGTTGATACGGATGACACGACAAGTTATGTATTATAATATCTGTATGTGACGGCTTATGGTAAATTGCGAAAACATGTTTTCCATTTTCATTCGAAATTGTTACGTCTAAAAATTTATCGAATTATTGCTTTCTATTTCGGTTGTGAATCCAATTTTTGGATGTAATGAATTTATATGATTTTCGAAAATTTTTAACTGTCTATCTGTTCCTGTGATTATCTGCTTCACAGGAACAGATAGACAGTTGAAAATTTTCGAAAATCATATAAATTCATTACATCTCTTGTTTTTATCGCAGTTATTTCAGCGACGCACAACTTAGCCCGATATCTTCCTAACCAATTACAGTAGATTTTATAGAACTAACAGAAAATATCATTCTGGACTCCACAGATATCATTGCAAGTCTAGACATAGTGTCTTTATTTCCAAACGTTTCCATGGAAGAGACGATAGAAGGACTCAAAGAAAATTAGCTCGAAGACATTATACTCTTTTCCGAGTACTGCTTGAATTCTATATATTTCTCATAAAAGCGAACTTTACAAGCAAATATTGCGAGCTCTCTTGCAATCTCCCTTATCTCCATGAAGATATTATATTCCTTTCCGAACAGTGCTTGAATTCTACATATTGCTCTTATGAGAACAAACGTTACAAGCGAGCACATAAGAACAAAAGCGGACAACTGTTTTACAGTATCTCAAAGGTGTAACAGATGAAATACAAAGAACATTACAGAAATATGAAATTAGAACAACATACAAACCACTACTATCGGAAAAATGCGAATTTAATCTATACCATGCGGAGATTGTAACGAGGTTAACAACCGTCTGATCAGAGAAGCAGTGAAAATTGAAAAAGGTACAATGATCAAAAGAGGCGAAACCTTCGGATTACCAAATGCTCGGAAAGTTATTTTACTACCAAGAAAACCGGAAACATCAACAGAGAATAATGAAAATGTCCCCACCACCAGGGCTACCGATGCTTACAACGAGAATACAAATGGAGAACTACCAGCCAACCACTTTCAGTCAAGCTGGAGACAATATCTACCGAACGCCTGAAAATGACCAGGGATAACTTGTCGAAATGTCACCAAAATCAAAATAGACCACGAAATAAAAACCTAAACGCATCAAATCATAGATACTTCCTTGAAAATTTAAAATCTATATATATATATATATATATATATATATATATATATATATATATATATATATATATATATATATATATATATATATATATATATATATATTTCCTTCACCGAATGAATTCACCGGGTAGTTTCATCAAGCATACCGGGCTATTTCTTGCCAAGGTGTACTCAGTTTTCTGGTTTCACGCACTCTGGAACAGGAACCTCCTCACCGTACCCAGCAGCACCTCCTTTTGAGCGTTTGAGACAACCCTCCGCTCCAAATTCTCTATGTTTTTTCATGATGACTTTCCACCAGACCATTGGTTGTAACCACTAAAGGAATCACTGGAGTCGATATACCTCCTTCATTTCGAAAGGCAGATCCTGATATTTATCGATCTCCTCAGTGTACGCCTCCACGGAACTACGCAGAATGGACACTTTGATTAGAATCATTCTAACGAAATATGGATTTCATCATCCTCACGCACCAGTCAACAGACTCTACCTACCAAGGCACAAAGGAGGAAGGGGTAGCTAATTTCGAAAGCGTCCATGAATTATTCAAAAATCCGTAGATCAATGAATAATTCCTCCTGACAAGAGCTAGTTCCCAAATCTGCCTGCCATGCACGCAGCCCCCAAGAGCCACAATAGTGCAACTAAGCAGGAAGTCGGGTAGCAGGTTCCTTTCTGGAATCGATGGGGTACCCCAATGTAGCTTGTTAGGATGCTGAGAAGCGATATGCGACACTGATGAGCTCCTAATAAGGACGAAACTGCAGTCTGCCGCTTCGTTTCTCGGCATCCTGCTTAGTTGCACTATTGTGGCTCTGGGGGGCTGCGTGCATGGCGGGCAGATTTGGAAACTAGCTCTTGTCAGGAGGGATTATTCATTGATCTACGGATTTTTGAATAATTATTCTTGTCTCGAGTTTACATGTGTAGACTCCTCGCGAAGTTTATCGCGGAAGATATTTGTCCCATCATATATATTTTTAAATTTTCACGGAAGTATCTATGAACATGAAAAGTGAGGGTTAGGGGATTGAAGGTCAACTCCAAAAAACGACCAGTGCGAGCGTTTCAGCTAAAAATCGCCAATAAAAGAACTATAAATTCTTAAATTCAATTATAGACTTTCGCGTTCGGTATATCCCGAATATTGAAAAAACGCGTAAATCATTCATACCACATACAAATCAAACAAGAGCGGAGTGAATAAAATCCTCATTTATTTTAACATGGCGGAGGTAGCATAGAAGGTTTGTCAATACATCGAGAGCATTTTTAAATCTTCATGTGATAGGACTGTTTTTCTTCGGGGGATACTTCAATTGGTGCATATTTCGCAATTTTTACGACATAGTTCCGCTCTTAGAAAATGTACTCTCAAAGTTCAAACAACAAAAGTGGTTATAATTAGATAGTCCCTCTGCTCACTTGAGTGCGGATATGCGGAAATGATTAGTCCAGCGACTCCCCAATAAATAAATCATAAGCGGTAGAATTCACAATTTCCAGCAAAATCGCCTGGTTTGATTTTTTTATGTGAAGATATGCAAAGGTCATAGTTGACCAGTCAGCGCCGACGACTCATAAATATATGAAGGAAAGCATTTATTTGTGCAACAAAATAGTGTTCATTTCGAGCATGTGATATGAGTATTCATTCAATTATTGCATTCGAAAGTTAAAGTCATACAATAAATGCACGAATTGGGGTGAAGTCGTTTGGAACATTCATATAATACGAAAATTACCAAATCAACAATACATCGTGGTGGATTTTAGAAATCCTCTATTTTCCCCAAATTGAATCTGGATAAATACAAGCATTCAAAATTTACATGCAAGAAGATACAAGAAAGCCAATGAGTATTGATTGGAACATTCTGCAAATTTTTTAATTATCTCTCAAAGTATTGGAATCCTGGAACCGCTCGAAATGTTTTTTTAGAGATTCCTTAGTAGCGCATAAAATATAGGTGGTTCTTCTTCTTGAACAACAAATATGTTAAAATAGCCATTGATAAACTTTTCCTGGAGATACCTGAAAACAAACACTGAGTGGATTATGTGAGTTGATAAAACAATACAAATAAAATGCTAGAATTTCAGAGTATTCCTCGAGGACTGTCAATACACCAAACTCCAGAAAATCTTGTTATGTACTTGAATTTTTATCAAATGTCCTGTTTTTTAGTTTTCATAAATTATCCCTAATTTAGGTACAATAGTCTTGCTAAAAAGCAATAGTGTCATTATTCTACCAATAAAACATTTCAAAAACTATTCGAGTTCAGTTAATGGAGTGTTGAAGGAACTGCCATTTCTCTTCTGAGATTCAAAAATTTAGTTGCAATGAAGAGGCTTACATCTGAAAAATTATTTCGAAAGTAAAAAAAAGCGATTTTGATCAAAATTCAAGACCTCGCAGTCTTTTCGAGATAAATGGCATTATTCTTACAACATTTCTCTACATCACAGAGTCGATAGATACTATCGTGGTAAACCTTCTTGTTATTTCTAGGGTATTGATAAAGCTTGCGATGAATTATTGGAACGCCTTAAACCGTTCAATAAAAATGATGGAGTCCAAACGTGGGAACAACTAATACAGTCTGCTTACGGTAACTTCACATATCTAACTGCTTCAGCTCAGTAAGTATTATCGACCGTATTTCATTCTCCGTAGCTGAAAAACAATATTGAGAATTCAGTTTCAGAAATTCCATTTAATTTTAGATATGCCCCCAATGCACCATTCGTCAAACCATATATCATTTATGGTGCATGCGCAGCAGAAGTAGAGGTGGATATTCTCACTGGTCAGCATTTAGTAAAAAGGGTCGACTTGATAGAAGATGTTGGAACCACTCTTAGTCCAGAAGTAGATGTTGGTCAGGTTGAAGGAGCTTTCATAATGGGACTAGGATATTATACACTAGAAAATATCATTTTTGATAAGGATGGGCGACAGTTAACTAACAATACTTGGTTCTACAAACCTCCTGGGGTAAAAGATATACCAATTGACTTCAGAGTCAAATTTCCCAAAAATAATCCTAATCCTGACGGAATATTGCAGTCTAAAGGTAATGTTTCAATTCTGCCAATGTTGAATGAAACTGGAAATATTAACAATCAGATTCAGTTAAACAAAACCTTTCAAAGCTCATTTAAGCTCGAGTTAACGTATCGAATTTTTACTGATTCCCATGAAACATTGAACTCCTTCAGTTCTACTAAGTTTCACTAATTTTCATTATATTGTATATCATAATTTACAATAATAATTACTTGTATTTCTTCAGGAAACAAACGCTGAAGTAGAGTGTTACGGGTAATCAAAGAAATCGGTCGATGAGATTTTTTTTCGTATTGTTTTTTTTTAAACAACATTGTATAATTTTGTTGACCCTTGACATATTAGCTATCCTTCATGGAGGTAAATTTTTTATTGCTGAAAATAAGTATCAAAATGCAACCGAATGATTTTATTTGTATAAATTCATCTGAATCTCAATTTCCTTTAGACATCTGAATAACTTTGAAAAATTCATCAACTGCTGTGCTACTCCTTGTATACACTTCGACTTATGGGAAACGGCTTATTATATTATTTTCTGCCTTTTCTTGTATTATAGCCTTCAAAATTAAGAAAATTCGACCGCACTCGGTGAAGTAAAATTCACTTATTTCTTCCTCTTTGTGGCTCTATCATTTCCGTATATTATGCACAAATTGCAAATTGTTGAACTTCACACTTTTCAATTTGTAACTAAACCTTAATTCAACCTGACGGGCTCAAATAGTTCTGACCATAAAAATTTGTTATTATTCTGATTGACCGTCTTATACTCAACACAGTCTAAGCTATTTCCCCTTAGGGTAAAGCGCCGCACTCAAGCGAATCTCTACTACTATAACCTTAAAATGCAGTGGTTTCAACAAATTAAATATCGTGAAGACATTTCGAGGCTACTAAAAGATATTATTTCATTATTTTATAGTATTTCTTTCCAAATTATTTAACATTAGAGCTATTAACCAAACCTACATAATTTTGAACCTATTTAAGCTGCTGCAAGTATATTGAGGAGCCACTCAGCGTGTCATCCAATCTCCCATTTTTTAGATCATTTCAACTAACAATATTCTGGATAGCTGTTAATTACGAAAATATGTTTTAGCTGTTGGTGAGCCGCCGCTTTGTATGTCTGTATGTCTTCCTTTGGCTATTAGAAATGCAGTCGCTTCTGCAAGGAATGATACTGATCCTTCCAAACCGAGTTATTTCTCATTTGGTAAGTTTGATTTATCATATTCTCCTTTCTTGAGAATGAAAACTGGTCATTGCGATGAAATTTTACTTGATTACTTCTTTGGTGAAATAGTATAATTTACTGACTGGTATATATATATTATTGCTATATATCTGTTCATGCAATCAAACTGATTTCATGAAAAATATAAATCCACCACAAGGTAATTAATTTCATTGCCAGACAATGATTAAAATCGAAACATATCCTGGAATAATTATATATTAGGATAACGTTAAATGTTATGAGAATATATCAATCTACCAGAATATATACAAACTATAGCATCATCAGACAATGACATCAATGTACCGAAGAGTAGTGTCAGAGGCTTTCTCCCCGGAAAAATCCAGTGTACGCACCTTAGTCAAGTAACACTGAATGTTATTCATTCATAGTTTTCTTTGTGTGAAGTGATGAACGATCGAATAGAATACTGCTCTGAATAAAAATATGACAAAAGTGTCAGTTAATTACAATACATTTATATACACAAATAAATAAATTATGAAATGAGATTGTGAGCAGTATAAACTAGAGAGAAAATCTATGACTTTACCTCATTATTTTGTTCGGAAAGAAACCTACGAAGAACATTACAAGATTTGATGACTGTTATCTTCTGTTCAAACAAATTTTTCATTCATACCCAAAATCTCAATGTTTGTGAAGATTCCTAGGAATAACACCTGTTGTAGAAATAATAATCGGTAGAATAAAAATTTTTTCATTTTCCACTTTTTTAATCTCGTACCAAGCATCATATATTTAGAATTTTTTCATTGTATTTTTTATTCTCTTTTTCTTTATATATATATATATATATATATATATATATATATATATATATATATATATATATATATATATATATATATATATATATATATATATATATATATATATATATATATATATATATATATATATATATATATATATATATATATATATATATTATATATACATATATATATATATATATATATATATATATATATATATGTAAACTTGAGACAAGAAGAAATATTCAAAATCCGTAGATCAATAAATAATCCCCTGACAACAGCTAGTTCCCAAATCTGCCTGCCATGCACGCAGCCCCAAAGCGCCACAATAGTTAGTTATATATATATATATATATATATATATATATATATATATATATATATATATATATATATATATATATATATATATATATATATATATATATATATATAATATATAAACGGGTTTAACTCCGATGAGTTGAAATATAAATTCACCACCCGATATTATTTAGATATACTGGGTGATTCACCAGTGGCGAGGTGCCCTGTCTTGTATTCAGAAAGTAAGAATCTACTTCAGCAATTTATTTTGCAGTAAACAGTTTGTTCCATTTTTCTATAAAAAAAAATCTTGGGTGGTTTTCTCAGATTAGAAGACCACTTTTTTGTTCAAGATTCAGGAGCGGCCTAAACTCTGCTATCATGTTTTGAAGTAATAAGTTTTTTGGTGAGTAGTTTCGTCACAATATTTTTTTTCCGTAAAAATTCATAAAAATAGGCTCTCACATCATCGCATGCTCCTTCGGTCAGAGAGGATGAATACTTTTTTACTTTCGTTTTCTTATTGCCCAAGGATGGGTTTATTGATGAATTGAAATAGATTATCCTCATTTTATACAGGAGTGACTCAAAAACATTATTGAATGTTGTAATTTTAAAAATATCATATCTTGATTCTTTCAAATAGAACACCCCGTATTTTATTATTCATGTCAACGCATAAAATATTGTGCTATATTTTTGCAGAAGTAACCTTGAGTTTATCTGCGATTCTTTTGATGAAAATTCTACAAACCGTATCAAACTCATCAACAAGCATCATAATTCGCACAGAATTTTTTTTCTGTAATGATTCAGGTACTAAAAAATGAAAACTAAACAAGATTATTCTTTTAACGACAGATAAAATCAAGATGATTAAAACGTAAATCGAGGTTAGACATTTTTTTACTTGTGCCTTCTGTCAGATGTCCGGACATATCATATTCTGCATTTCGCATGGTGAACTTATCAGTCTTTCATTATTAAACATTGGTAAAGTGAGTTTTGTACCCAATTTTCTCAATGCCATGAAGTTCTCCAAAGAAGAAACGATTGTTATGATTTTTATTCTGGGTGAGTGTAATAGAAATTCTTTGTTGACAAGTAGAGTTTATGCACAAAGGTTTCCAGATGTGAGGCATCCTGATGCAAGATGCTTTGAAAAATTCTAATTAGATTTATCGAAACGGGTAAAATCGCTCACAATAAACATGAAAAACCAAAAAGTGCTACAGCTGAAGACAACCAGTTATCAGTTTTGTTGACAGTGACAGAGGACCCATATAAAGGCCAAAAATAGATTTCTCAGTTAACAGATATAAGTCAAACTTCCGTCCAGAGAATCTTGAAAGTGAATAAATTTCATGCATGCATATCATGTACAGCAACACTAGAAACTGAACAATCAAGACTATGAAAATGGAATGAATTTTTGCAATTGGCAAGTGACAAAGTAGCGGAAAATCCAAATATGTTCAGCAGAGTTCTTTTCTCGGACAAGGCAACTTTCCACGAGGAGTGGCTTGTCAACAGGCACAACTTTCATTATTACGCCACGGAAAATCCATACCTCATGAGACAAATAGATTGCCAGCATCGTTGGTCCTTGAATGTATGGGCTATAGTAGATGAATATCTAATTGGGCCGCACTTTTTCGACGGGCACCTAAATAGTGAAATGTATTTAGATTTTCTGCAAAATCGTCTAACAATGTTACTTGCCGATGTACCAGAGCATATAAGACAAGATTTATGGTTTCAGCAGGATGGAGCACATTACTCACATCAGGTTAGGGAGCCTTTGAATCATGTATTTCCAAACAAATGGATAGGACGTGGTGGTCCTGTTAGATGGCCAGCTAGGTCTCCGAACCTAGCTGGCTATCTAACCTTCTACAACACAGTTGGATAAGAAACAGAGAATACTCGACGCCTTTCAGTCAGTTAACCCGCAAATTATGTCAAGAGTTCAACGGTCTTTCCTCAGAAGGATTGAGTTGTGTCTACAAAGAAACGAGTATCATTTCGAACACTTATTTAAATAGTTCAACGCCTTGTAGATCATCTCAGCAAAAACCCGTCTATAACGTATTTCATATACGACTACCTTAAAATATTTCCATTTCTTTGATCAAGTATAATGATATGTACTAATAAACTCTTCTTTCGAAAATAGTCGAAGATAAAGATAAGGCTACTTCTGCAAAAATATGGCACAATATTTTATGCGTTGATATGAATAATAGAATACAGGATATTTCATTAAAAAAAATCAAGATATGATATTTTTAAAATTACAATATTCAATAATTTCTTTGAGTCACTACTGTATGAAATGAAGATAATCTATTTCAATCCATCAATAAAGCTATCCTTGGGCAATAAGAAAACGAAAGGAAAAAGTATTCATCCTCTCTGGCCGAAGGAGCATGCGGTGATGTGAGAGCCTATTTTCATGAATTTTTACGGAAAAAAAATATTGTGACGAAACTACTCACCTTCTCACCAAAAAACTTATTACTTAAAGACATTATAGCAGAGTTTAGGACGCTCTTGATTCTTCAACAAAAAAGTGGTCTTCCAATGTGAAAATACCTTCCAAGATTTCTTTATAGAAAATTGGAAGATCCTGTTTACTTCAAAATAAATTGCTGAAGTAGATTTTTACTTTCTAAATACAATACCGTTCGAACAAAAATGAAATATTCAAGAGTGTATGAGCTACAGAGCACCGCGCCACTGGTGAATCACCCAGTATATATATATATATATATATATATATATATATATATATATATATATATATATATATATATATATATATATATATATATAAATACCAGCAGCCAGCACCGGCTTCGCACAGATATTAAACAAACATTTCGATAATTATTGTATAATTTTTGCACACAAACACATACTACTCGCATACAAACTTTTTCTTTGCGTGGGGTTATTAGAAGGAGTGAAATGAAGAAAATTCGAATATGAAATAATATTAATTTAATTTTATTTATATACTATTTAGTACTATTTACTTTACTTTCCCTGCTCCTGAAAATCAATTTATTGAATCAGAGATTCCTTGTAAACGATATTGACTCGTTTATTATTATTAAGGTGCCGTCTAACCGAACGGTGTGTACGGCAACTTTCTGACATTCTCCAAACTTGAGATATCTTTCGAATAGAATATCCAAACTGTAAAATTAAAAAAGTTATATAATGCTATTGACGTCGACTTAAGTATGAAGCCATTTATTTTGATAAGGATTAATCCCAAAGTATGAATAAAAAAGCTTTAATAGCCATAGCATTTATATTTATTTATTTATTTTGAAATGAGAAAACACTTATTGTGACATAACTGTAATAGTTAGACACATTGCAATAGATTTCATAGATAATTATATGTTCTGCAAAGTTGTAGTACATTATTTTGTTTTATAATCAATAGTTTTCGCAGCGCACGCGAAGTACGAAAGTTTCTTGGTAATTTTCTCACACCTTGGAGTTTTTTTCACACTTATTGGAGTATGATCATGGATCCCTAACTGTTTTGAAAATTTACTTCAGCCCATGTGAACCAATATGAATGAATAGTGTAGATTACCAACAGTGAAATTTTTTTCACATCGGTGAAGTAGTTTCGGAGCCTATTCAATGCAAACAAAGGAACAATCAATCGAAGTTTGCCTCTTCATAATATTAGTATAGGATTTCGCGTACCAAAAGTTATGAATTCGATCAACATCTGGAGATTTACAATTATTTGTGTTTTTGAAAACTCATGTCATATCATCGTTAGAAAAATTTTCAAATTGCATATTTTCTATTTCAAAAATAGAGCTTTTCGTTCATAACCTAACTTGCATTGGAATTGTGTTGGACAGCCCAAATTGAACACCTATGATCAGTTAGAATATCAATTTTGGAATTTCCTCTCCAGAAATACTTTCTTTGAACCTGAAATAAGTTGGTAATAATATTTTCAGTATTTTTGAATAGCCTTGTTTTGGATTTTTTCTCTGAATTGATTTCATATTCATGTAGTCTAATGTAAATATTTTTTACACTAAAACTTTCACAGTTAATTTATAACATCATTTCAAATTCAACACATTTGACACAATTTATATATTATAATATGAATGCTTGTCGCGAGATAAAAGTACTTGTATTTACTTTCTTAGTTTCAAAATTTTAAAAGGCAGCAAGTAAATACGGTTACTCATATCGCGCGACAAGCTTTATATTATAACATATTAATTGTGTCAAATATGTTTAATTTGAAACGACGTTATTAGTTAACAGTAAAAGTTTCAGTGTAAAGGTTTATTCTTTTCTTTTTAGCGCATTTAAATAAAAGCTTGTTTTTAAAGAAATTTTTACCTTAATTTTATCTTCTAGTTATTCTTGGCAAGCCTTTTCATTTGATACTGATATTGTAGGAACGAATAAAAGAAGATAATCCGTCATTTTAGGTGTTCCTCATATAGGATTAAGAGTAAAGTGACATTATTTTTCTAGTTATTCTTAGCAAGCTCTTTTATTTGATACCCATATTGTAGGATTTTATCTTAATTTTATTTTCCATTATTCAGTTTATAAGCTTCGAGTAATATTCTTTCAATATGTTTCAAAAGAATTCTGATCGATTATCATTTGAATATTATGTCATCCTTCCTAAATCACAACAAGGAACATTACATTCTAATCTTTTCTGCCATATAGGTTTTCTCCTAGTATTATAATTCGATCCAAATTTCAGTAATTTATATTAACAATCATCCTCTACTGTAATAGTTGCACAGTATATAATCCGATAAAACAAATAAGCATTTACTACTTTATCGAACTGCTATGGAAGAACATTTTTATTTCACTTTTTCATGCAATTAAAATTTTCTTTTTATGATGTTTTGCTCTTATAATTGCATCAATATTTCTGATTGTATTCATTTGATTTATTTGTGATCCTTACCTTGAATGAAACTGGATTTTCTTTGATATTTCAGTATTAAATTTTTTTTCTTTTTGGAGAATTGTTTTCTATTGATTTCAATTCTGATTTAGATAGAAAATTTCTATTCTCAATATACCGTTTTCGATTTGCAATTCCTAGTTCTGATACATTTTCATGTGGGAACTTTTCCTTATATATATATATATATATATATATATATATATATATATATATATATATATATATATATATATATATTAAATAGTTTAGATATTATCTATTCATTCCATTATTCGTTATTTTGTAGCAAGGAAACATTATATATTTATCTTTTCTGAAGTTCTGAAGTTCATTTCTAGCGTTTTATGTTTGTTTTTTTTTTGGATTTGACAGTTATCAAATCCATTTTTGCTTGAAGAGCAGAGGGGACGAGTCGAAATGTCAAATTATTTGAGTTGAGAAATTATAATTCTCATCCGAGTCGTGATTTTCTCGCGAGTTCTTACTCCTTCTGCTTTTTGGAAATCAATAGACGTATGGAGCATCCAACGACTAACAATTTTCTTCAAGTGTACATGCCCATGTAAAATTAGATTGACAGTTGCGGGTCTAACATCAAGGGTAGTCTCAATCGCTTAATTCTTGGATCTCCTTCGATCTTACGCCAAAATCGCTCAATGCTAACAGTCAGGGGGTACCAGCACGTCGCTTATCAGCAAGTGATATCCATCTTTTAAATTCACAATACCATTGAAACCGTTCATGGCACAATTCATCAGCTCAACCTACTTTGTAATCATGTTAGATCATCGCACGCATATGTTCCCTGGATAAGTCCATACTACAATTAGATATAATCGTCATCACGTTCAAATCGTGGGATCAGCGACTTAACTGAAATCATACCCTTACTAATGAAGGATAAGGGTTTTTAAAAATGCAAAGTTGTCGGCACTCCTGTAGTTTTATGGCATCCCGAAATATACAGCATTGCCGTCGTAACTTCCGTAGTTGATAGGACAGCATGCAGAAGTTCATTAATATTAATGGAGAATTGTTACAGACACAATGAACTAAGTTTCTTAAAAGCCATTTATTGTTTTAAGGTTCAATTTTGGTACAGTTTACAATGATAAATATTTTAAGGTGTTTCCTGCTACAAATATGATACCAACAAACTATTCAAAAAGTTTAATAATTTTCTTTCAACTTAACAGTTCAATTTTCCCAATTCTTGGGATTGAAAGTCAGCTGCGCAAATCAAGACATTGAAGTTCATCTCCTGTAATTCCCTTAGTGTGATTTCGCTCACAAACATACATGTTGATGCAAAAAATATTTCTTGGTGAAATATTTTTTCTATAGTATTTTTCAAGAAGTTATTGAAATTTATTTTTTTTCAGATGGCCCAACATCCGTAGAATATACCTTCATGAATAGTATGAATGATAGTAAGCAGTATACGTTGTAGATATATAATAGATGTATAATATTTTAGATATGGAAAAAGGTATAATTAATGAATATACTATACATAATTGGCACTGTTTTGTTAACTCATAATACCACGTTCCATTTGTCTTGAGAGAGTTGCAAATTGAATGTTCATCTTAGTTTAATCCAGAATTTTGAAAATGTGTCTAAGAAAATAGAAATAGCCTAGTTTCAGAGAATTTCTGGTGGCAAATACCCCAGATTGCAATAAATAGAGGCAGAAACAAAAATATATAGAACAAAACAGAAAAAAGAATTGGTGGAATCAAAAAAAAAACTTTGAAGATCTATGAAGCTAGGTCCAGATTTCAAAATGATTGAACTTAATGTTCGGGCACTTTGAACAAATTCTTCTATGGAAATTGCGTATATCCTTTATTTAAAAGCAATAAAATTCCTCTTTCCTATTTAAAACCATTTGATATAATCTGTATAGTCTGTATAAAGTACATTTTGCTTTTGTCCTATGTGAAAGATCTCTTCAATAAAATTGGAAGGAAGGAAAATCGTGAATGATTCAATGGATGTGGGCTTTCGTACCTCATGGAGAACAATACCTCAATTTTTTTCTTTTTGACCAACTCCCAACGGCCCCATTCTGATGTCTTTTCTAAGTCTGAATTCACTGACGTGCTGTGTTGGTATCTTTGTCGGTGTGACTTCTCAGCACTTATAGGAAGCTACCTAAAATTTGAGGACACAAGAGTACAGTCGTCCGCAAACCCAAATATTTTGTTTTCGCTAGAGTGGAGCAGATCATTAATCTGCAAGATTAGAATAGTAAACGAGAGTATGGAGCCTTGGGGTACCTCTGCACCTACCTGACAAGATTCACCCGTTACAACATCAACTATCACCTGAGTCGATCTAATGAAGAGAAAGCTATCAATCCAACCACGCAATTTTTCATCTATATGCGATTAGTTTAGTTATCAAGACTACATGCCAATCCCTGTCGATGGACTTTAAGATATCAAGAGTAATTCGTAAGATGAGCACGGAGGCCTCCAGTTGATCGTTGTCTACGGACGCTATTACTCTTGCCATGACTTTCGACATAATGGCAACAATGTGATTGAACAATAATCTTCGAGTAGGCAGTTTTTCTTTTCAATAGAATCGTTTATACTCTCGCTTCATTCCAACACTCCAGAAACGTATTGCCCTTCCTTCAAATAGTTGGTCTTATTCCATCAAGATCCACTGCTTCTTCGCAGTTCAATTGTTGGAGAATACATTCTGAATTTTACTTCAAAAACATTCGAGCAAATATGGGGGATGCTTAATGGCACTGAAACAGAATTTTCGAATACCATTACCATAGACCCTAATTGGCGAGTTTCACTGGTTTGCTCCAAAAGTCTATTCCTAATTCTTTCATTAAAGTAATCCTTCGCTTTATCAATTTTTGGATAAGAAATGTTCTTGAAACGCACATATTCAGCTTGAGTTTTCTGTTGGATTTTCCTTTAATTTCCTATAAGCTCTATTATTAACTGTATCAGCTTTTCGACAGTTTTTAGTGAACTAAGCCTTTAATGCGCTTTTTTTTCGTCGTGTTCGGAATGTCGACGTCTATGCATGCAAGAATAACTTCACTGCCGGCACTGGCGTATTCAGGCAAATATTGATATCAGAATCTGAGATAACTAGAAAATAAATCATCTGGATCTGTAACAAGAAAAAGATCGGAAATATTGGATCATATTGTTTGGAATCCTTGTCAATTCATGGACAAGTTGAGTCAAGTAGCAGCTGATCACATCTATTATCCGATCCAAAATATTAAATACGCTCTGAACTGAACCTGTAAACGAATCGTGAAAATAGATTTCTGAATTAAGTCTTTATGAAAGAGGGGATAAGAGCGCATTTCTTTTGTAAAAAGTTTTCACATTTCTATAATACAGTTCAGGTTCATATCGCAAAACTCTCAGAATAGATGTGGTGTGATCTGAATAGTATGTTTATCTCATGAACATCTGTTTGGAAATTATTAATTAATAGAATATACGGCGGAGATTTTTCGAAAAAAATTCTTCAGGAATACATTTTTAATTTTCGAGATATTGCACTTTGGTTTATCATATACTTTTCATATCATAAGGGATTAGGTATTCTTGATTTGTCTATGAATGCACAAGGTGAAATGTTTTTCTCCAGAACTTTTTCACCAAACACCACTTACGGTTTTCAGAACCTTGTCTTGGTTAGAATTTAAAAAACTTAAACCGTAAAACTTTTCACATTTTGCAAAGACTAAAATTGTGAACATCAAACATTCGGAGCAGATAAATTCAAGATGGTTCTGACAGCCACACACAACAATATTCCTCATAAATCTATTTCGGCCCAATTTATAAGAAAACCGCTTATAACATCCAAATCTCGAATATAATAAATAAGCCTACTAATCCACAACCCAATTATCAAATATATTTTCCAACGCAAAAGATAAAACTCAAAAATTAGATAATTCAGAAGAGTATGAACTAACATGTACCAATTGTAAAGGAATTTATATTGATCAAACTGGCAGGTCGTTTAGAATTAGATATGAGGGTTCATTCATATTTTTGTAAAAACAAAACAGATTGCACTCAGGCACAACACTGCATATTTTTCCATCAATGGACATTCTGCAAATCCTATACTAAGCACAAAAAGTATAACACACAACTCTCTTGAATCTATATATATATATATATATATATATATATATATATATATATATATATATATATATATATATATATATATATATATATATATATATATATATTCAGAGCCAAACATAATACAGGCAATAATCAAATATTACAATAATACTTAACGACCTGATTGATTTATGTTATTCCAAAATACTTATGATTCTTAAAAGTTCTCAATCATTTTTAGTAGCCACTGTTAATCTCTTATATGTATTTCACCTGTTCTGTTAATCCATTTCTTTGTACCTATATATAGGAAAATTGCTAGCTTTTGTATTTTAAATTCTAACTCATACTTGTCTGATGATGAGCGAAAGCTCAAATTAGCTATAACTTTGAATTAACCTCTCCATCTTTAACAGTGATATTTTTACGTAGTAGTAGTAATATTCGCAATCGGCATAATGATATTATTTTCAATTTGTTAAAGTTTGTACTTCCAAAAAAGAATTATTAAAATTTCTTTAGAAAAGTCATACTTCTTTCAAGGCTAACCTATTATAACCAACCAGAACATTGACTAAGTAAATTGGAACACATCGTTCGCTGTAGAGTTAGTTGAAGTTTCTAAGACAACCGGATTCCGATAAGTAAAAACTAAGGTTCTCATTACAACAATAGAGATATGACTGTCAAGGAAATTATAACAATGCTTTTGTTTCAGAAATACAAACTTTAAAAATTCTAAATATTTTCATTATGAGGGCAATATTACTACACGTAGAAAATATCACTGTTTAAGATGGAAAAGTTAATTCAACGTTATAGCTAATTCGAGCTTTCGCTTATCATCCCAGATGAGTTTGACACTAAAACACGAAGTTAGCAATTTTCTTATATATATATAGGTACAGAGAAATGGGTTAACAGAACAAGTAAAATACATATTGGAGATTAACATTGACTACTAATACATAATTGAGAAGTTCTTAAAAATCCTGAAAATTGAGGTGAAACATACATCACTCAGATCGTTAAGTAATATTTGATTATTGTCTGTATTGTTTTTGACTTTGAGTATTCATAAGGATTCCGGACAATTCAGTTTTATAGTTTTTTGTGATTGGTATAGGATTAGTAGATTGTCTATTGATGCAAAAAATAGTTGTCCTATGCAATGTCGTGCCAGAGTGGAATATGTTTTGTTTCTACAAAAATGTGAATGATGTTCCTTATATCTGTTCGATCAATAGAAATTCCTTTTCAAGTGGAACATGTTAGTTCACACTCCTGAATTATTTAATTTTGTAGCTTCATCTTTAGCATTGAAAAATATATTAGATAGTTTGGTTGTGGATTTATAGAAATTGGGCCGAAACAGGTTAATAAGGAATATTGATGAGCGTGGCTGTCAGAACTATTTTGAGGATAGATACTATTATAGGCTTTTCACAAACGTCTTTAAGACACAAGTTTGTCTATCATTAAGAGAGAATAGCCGTCATTTTTGGCGATTGTTTCAAATAATAAAATTTTTTTAATTGCAATTTATAATAGAGAGTCTTAGAATTAGTCGTTGGATGTAAATTTTCTTCACTAAGGTTCTTAGTAACACCCTCTGGATTCTTTCCAAGAAAACCATGAAACCATTTGGATTTCGAGAAGTGATAAAGTGATTGATTGTAGAAATGATTTCAAACCTGGATAATTACTACTACATTTCCCATCTTTTGGTCTTAAGGAACAGAAACATATTTTTGACCAAGAATTGAATTGAAAAAAAAACTGAATAGTAACTGAAAGATTAGCAGTTGGAACATATCTTGCTATCCAACGATTATCGTATTAATTTTATTGATCACTTTCCTTTGAATCAACGACATTAATATTACAATAATGTTCCTGTATGTGATATTCACATTCGAATGATTTACCTCACAAATTTAATATCATCACATTATAAATTTGTACTTTGTCAGCATCGTTCGGGTCTGCCTTTGAATATGATCCAGTTCTGTCTTAGTCCATGTTATTATTCCAAATGTTAATAGTTAATAGTTGTTAATTGCTTTGACTAGATTCCCCGAGTTCAACATTGACTTCAGCACAGTCTTCAGATGCTGACTGTACTCTGAACGAATCTTCTCCTTTGTCTGTTTTTGGTCTAGCAATCTGGCTTGTTGGTATCCCAGATATTTGTACGTTTCGCCACCAATCATACTCTGTATAATATCACCATTTGGAAGTTGCGTTTCTTCATCTATGTTTTTCCCTCTTTGAATATTCATGGTATCATTATCATTATTATCATTATCATTTATTGTTGACTTGTGCACTATCACAGTTGTTAGCTGGATATAATTAACGTTTCCCATCAATGACTTTCTTTCTATGGATGTTTAAGGTCTTACATTCTTCAATCCCAAATTTCATATGAACATCTACCGGGAACAGTTTTCAGAAGATCATCTAATTGCCTTCTGTTCGAAGCATATACTTTGATATCATCCATATACAGCAGGTGGGGGATTGTGTGATAGTTCCTGTCTGTTTTTAGCCTAAATCCGTATCCTGTTCCATTGAGCATTGAAGACAATGGGTTCATAGCCAAACAGAACCATAGTGAACTCAAAGAGTCTCCTTGAAAAATTTCACGACGTATGAATATCTCGTCGGTTTTAAATGACTTATTGTTCATGTTGGCCTGCAGAGACGTGCGACCGTGTGTCATTGTTGTCTTCAAGAATTCTACCAGGACTGGATGAGTTTTCTATATCTGTAATACTTCGACAAGCTAAGAAAGCGTGGGACTATCAAATACCTTCAGATAATCGAGAAAAGCTGAATGAACATTTCGAAGTCCCCCGTGTGCCTGTTTCATTATCACAGATACGGTGATGAGTTGTTCCTTGAACCTGTAGTATTTTCTCTGCATCCGTTCTGCTCCTCTTCTTATATATTTTTGTCGTCAATGTGTTGGTATATTCGATTGGATGAGGAAAGTATTTTGTAGAGCGTTGGCAGACAAGTGATCGGCCTGTACTGAGACGGATCTAGTGTTATATCGCTCTTAGGTAGCAAATATGTTAAGCCTTGTTTTAGGAAAGTGGGTGTTTTCCTAGGATGTTGAAGAATATACGTAATCTGTTTCGCTAGGGCTCCATGGAGCTTATTAGCTTCTTGCACCAAAAGTTGTGGATATTATTTATACCTGTGGTCTTCCAATTGTTGGTCGCTCTAACTGCTGTTGCGATTTCTTCCTCCGTTATTCTTTCGAAGTCCATATGTTTGATATCTAGGCCTTATTTTTCATTCGTGATTCATTCAGCATCTTTATTGTGTTCTTTGGGGTTCGACCATAACGATGACCAATAATCGTTCAAGCACTGTGCGTCAGGTACTTCTCTGCTATTGTTCGCAGTTTTATTATTTCTTTATGAAAATTGGCCGTGCATTGGAGAAACCTATGGTTTTTGTGTTTCCGTTCAGTAAACTTGATATATCTTGAGAGCATCTTTTCTTCTATTTCTTTTACTTAAAGTTTCTGCTCCAAAGTGTCTATATACACGTCGATGTGTTGTTTGTTTGTTTTTCCTTTAACGTGCTCTATTTCCGCCTTTCGGCCAATGACACGCCGGGGAGTTCTGTCACCTCACTAACCCGGGAATTTTGCCGAACCCCTCTCGTGTCGAGGGATCTTTAATGTCCAACACATCTCTCTTAGACAGGACCGACGGCTTTACATCTCCTCCGAAAGATGGATGCTCAAGCGATTCCCAGAATCCGAAAAATCGCACCGACTTTGTGGGGATTGAACCCAGGTGACTCTGCGCAGGAGACGAGCATTGTATCCTCCATGCCACCGAGCCGGTATGTGTTGTTTGTGATTAGGGTGTTATGTGTTCGTACCAATTTTTCTACAAATTTAGCATATATATGATTTCAAGCACCTCAAGTGTTTCTTGTTCATCACGAATACTATAAGGCGACCGATTTCAGCTCTAATATTATCTAAATCCTTCTCCAGTCGTTTTTAGCTTGGTGGTTTTCTGACACATTTTGGCTCAGCTCGAATCAGAGTTGTGGAGAATTGATGTTTGTGCAGTCGAAGAACCGCTACCGCACCACAGTATATCAAAGTCTAAATTTTCTCCAGGGTATTTTGGTCAGTGTATTCTTCAAACACTGAGTTTATGCTGGTTGCTGGATATTGGTGTTCTTGTTCGTCTCGATTTTGGGAAGTTTAGGTCTAGTTTAGGTTTAGTTGGGTTACTACCACTGAATTCAGTTAATGCTCTGTTAAGTTCTGATCTTGCTAAATACATAAATTCGTTCTGCTGAATCGCATCAGGAGGACGCTCCATGTTAATATTCGATCCCGTGGGTTCGAGCCTATCTGTAACAGTTTCACTGACTCCGGCAGGTTAACCCTTATGAGTATTATATTCGCTTCTAAGTTCCATTATGACCCCATCTCTTATGCTTTGCAGCATTTCTGAAGTAGGTAACTTGTTTCTGACGTTTGTTCTTCTTTGATCCGAAATTCTCTGCTGAGATATGTGCTGCAATTCCGGATATTTTTCTACGAACGCAAGATGTAATGCGTATCTGTCTGCTGTCATTTCCAATTCAAATTTTGTAACATTATAATAGGAACGCATAATGAAGGAATTCATTTCTGGGGGCTACTTCATGCGTTTCCTAGGGAGTCCGGCTCTCATGGTTGTAGGTATAATGGCTTGCGCCACCGCTAAAACATCAAGAGTCGGTTGGGAGGTATTGATGTTATTTCCCATTTGGTTTTGTGTTGCAGTACCCCCATTCGATATCACGCTGCTTCTGTCGCTAACAGAGAAAGACTGTGATTCGCTTTCCAAACAAGACCCTCTTCCTAAATCATGAATGCGAGCAAAGGTTATGGTGGTACAATGTCGATTCACCCGTTTATTCCTCAAATTGAACATCATCGGATAATTGGCATTTTATACCTACTGCCAAATTCAGCTGATGTACCTTGGGTTCGCTAAGCCCGTAAATAAATAATGTTCCTTAGCTCCTGAGGGCATTATTATTATTATTTGAATTATTTTTCTGACAAAATCTTCGGTATGAGCCCCAGGTAGGCATTCCCTTGCTGAAATGGGAACTGTATTGGAAGTAAGACTTGAAAATTAGTTTCCATTTTATCAGGAATGCCACCAACCGATAGAAATCGACTGGACATTTCGTGCTCCATATCGGTTATTCTCTTTCATCTTGTATTAGGAAATAGAAATAAATTTTCAGTTTCACTGTTAACAATGTAGTGTATTGTTTAGATGATATCTATTAAGGATAAATTACGGATGGATTTTTTGAAACAGGATTTGCATTAACTAATTTTCTCAAGAAAACTCAAAACCATCGACTAAAATGACAGAAATTCATGTTAATCGTCAACTTATTCCTATCTGAATTTAAGGAACTGATAAGAACAGAGAAGCTTATCATAGGCCAGGTAAAATTTGAAAAAGTAACTATACCATCATCTCTTTCATAGTTACGAAGAAAAATATCTTCATCTTCACCTGTTTTGAGATTCTTCGCCTTTCCGAAATCTCTTTTTTTTCCTTCTCATCATACGTTTTCATGTGAATACATCGGTTCCGCCATTTCTACTAATCATTCAAACACAATTCAGAAATTAATATTGATTAGGATACAATTTCGAAAATATAATCCTTAATTCATAAAGATTTCTGGAATTCGCCATGACTCAAAGCTTATTACGAATATTTTTTCAGATGGCACACAATATCCTATATGAGTCGATATGAAAATTCATTCCAATAATATCTTCAGCTATGTATCGTTTTTTCGAAAATTATGATGTTCGGAAGACAGTACAGTAATATTTTTCATAACAATGATAGAAATTGCCAACCTTAGAACTTGAAACCAATCGATCTCAAACTGATATCAAAAAGGAATTTCTGCTGGATGGAAAAAGCTACTTGAGAACGAAAACTTTGGAAAACAAATATGGAAAACACTTAACGATTTACCAACTAAGATATTATCCTATTGTGGACAACAATAGTTACTTTACCGAATTCATGCCATGGTAAAACGTAAATAATTCAGCAAGATTGGAAATAAGCATTTAAATCCGTAAATGAATGTCAAGAACTTAAGTGGCAGGTAATTTTCAACCCTACACGTTATCGCCATTCTTAGCTTTGCCTTCATTTGTAGTCTCATATGGGAAACCAATTTTATAAATTTCAGAGTAGGTAGGTACACTTCTTATTATGAAAATAGTATTATACATCAGTCTTCGTCTTCAGTTCAACACTATGTTCCTTGCATTTATAATGTTGCCCTTTATAAATAAGAAATGCACACATTTACCAAAAATGACGGTATGAATGAATGAATGAATGATTTATTCAGTACGTAAGGCCACAAAAGAGTGGATGTACACGTCAAGTAATAAATAACAAATAAATAAATCAATAGCATACCAAAATACAAACAATAGGATCAAAAGGAAGATCATTAAATCAAACTGTCTTCCAGAAATTCTGCTACAGTGTAATACCTCTTTGAAATCAATAGCTTTTTAACATTTCTCCTAAATGGTAGTGAGATGATTCTGATCACTTGAGAAAGTTTAGAAAACTTTCAGTATCACAGTGAAAATAGTTCAGAAACTGCAATTTCCTGCATTTGAGATATGATGGTCGGTTGGCTTCGACAATAAATTCTGAGAAATATGAAAACTTCAACTACTTGCAAAGAGTTGAAAATTCAATCTTTTCTTAGGTTTTTTTTCTGAAACATCTTCTAAACGACCAGAGATGAAAGAAAAGATACCAACTGCAAGTTGTTGGGAATATTTCTTTCTATAAATAATATCTCATGTGAAATTCACTTATCTGCAGTGGTTTCTTTGTCGTGCGCTTTGGAAGCTTATCAATGAGAACACAACCATTGCATGCTTCACTGACCGTATGAAAGGGGAGAGAGCAAACATAGAAGGAGATAGCGTCAAATCGTTACGTCTATGTATATATTTATTTATGATTAAATGACTTTGTTGTTGTTACATTGGTTTATTTACCTATAACTTATTGTCAAGAATGTTGTAGAAATTGCATTTACTATTAATATGATTGACAGTAAATAACTAACTAATACAATATTCGCAATATATTCAATTTCATAATGTATGAACAATATTATAATAATATATCACTTTAGAATAATTATAAAAAATATTAGAATTATAGAGTGAATTACTTCAAAAGTAGTTTCAATCAAACAAAATTAAGAAATTTGCATTCTCATCGAAAATGATTTATACAAACTTTCAATTCAGATTTCTTTATGCTGATCGAAATTAGACTTTTTCAAAAGTTTGAATTGAATCAGATTCAGAATATTCTTGGTGTTTCAATAAAATTGATTCATACTTTACAGATTAATTATAATACAGTTATTCATACATTCATCATCGCAAGAGTATTGATTTACCTTTAGAATCAGACAGTTTTCAAGTTTCATGAAAAGCACTCGAACAAGGTGATAATATTTTTGAATTTTTGAATACATGTATTAAGAAATCTTTTGTCATGTATATTGTAATCGAGTCTATTCCCTTTGATTGCTAAATCTGAGATAGGTAAATGATATCCAGCTAACAGCGGAGATAATGCACAAGTCCACGATAGAAATAATAATAATAATACCCCGTAGGGGTTTGCTAACTCCCCTACCGAACGCCTCCCCATGTGGCGGTTAGGAAAATGCTTGTAAGATATGACACGTACCGGGGGAAACCCCGGGGCGGATCAAAAATTAGCCGTTACTCTCACGATACGGGAGAAACCCATGGATATGGAGAAGCATAAGAATCATGTTATAGAGTCGCTGTCTGGGGATAGCCATTGTATGTCTGGAGCCAGCGATGGACATGACAGCATACAGAACATCAGTGGCAGGGTGGTGAGGAGTCGGGCCCCTGTCGCACAAATAGCTACAGCTTCCCAATTGAGTCAACAACGGAGCCAAACAAGAACCAGAACTCAACCCGTCGATGGTTCTGCACATGAAAGTCAGCCAGCGCTCACCCAGGCGGAATTACCAAGACAGCGCATGAAATGGACAGGGTCCATGAACGAACCCGTAATGCGCATTATGTGCAGAGTGACCCGCCTTGAACAGGAAATGGTTAGCTACCGGCAACAACTTCACGAAGAATTTAGCAGGATATATCCCGACCTAAAAATATCTGAACAGAGAATAACTAACCAGTACCGAGTAATACTGAGAAAAAAAATTTAATTCCAAAAACAAGGCTCAATAACATCGAGCAGGAAATGGAACGAGAAATTCTGCAGGCGAAATTCGAGAGTTCTTGAAGACAATAATCAGATAGATGAGACTTTGCAACCGGGACCATCTAACCAAGCACAAATGCAAGATGTACGAAACAAGCAAAACCAGGAAGACAATGCAGAACTAAGAGATAATTTAATAAGAGGAACGGGTGCGAAAATTCATACGAAACGTGACATAAGCCGTGAAACAAGGCAACTGAATACACTACAATGGGAAAGACGACTGACTAAGAAGATCGAGGTTCTTCGACGTGACATAGAACAACTGACGAAGTGTCTTAGAGATCCAAAAGTGTAAGAGTGGAAAGATCAGAAAAATTGATAATAAGCTGAATCCAACTACATTCACAACAAGACCCCAGCATTACCACACCAGACCAGTGCCTGTAAACTTTTTAACAAAAATTATCCGAGTTTTCAGGGCGCCTAAAAAGATATAAAACTATCAACAGCCGAAAACGGGACAACGCAATGTTTGAAAAATCAGAAAAGTCATTTTAACAAAGACTTAGCAACATAGAAACTGCTAATAACAATGGCTGTACACCAAGTTACAAATTGAAGAATTCTGGACAAGACAGTTATCATCACCTGCCAACTATAATACAAAGGCTAGCTAGATTGACGAAGAAAGCGAAACCTGTCAGAACCACAAGAACATGAAATATACGAATTAACAACTGAAGAAGTTACCAACATCGTTAAGAAACTTCACAATTGGAAAGCCCCAGGCCCAGACCACGTATAGAACTACTGGTTAAAGAAATTCTGGTGCACATACGAACGACTCACGGTCTTATTAATGAAGCCCTACTTAATCCAGAAAAAATGTCTCTGTTTTTTTCCCACGGGTCAACTTACTTACTGCCAAAAGATGTACAGAACACCCAGGATCCATCCAAATATCATCGTGTAACTTGTTTACCGACACTATACAAAGTTATAACTGCATGCATTTTCAAACGAACTCACGAACAATGAAAGAAAAATAACATTATTTCACCACAACAGTGAGGTTGTAAAAAGAATGACATGAGATGCAAATAACAATTTATTATAGATTCAGCTATAAGCAACCAAGCTTATTCCAATAAACAGAATCTCTTCACGGCTCACGTAGACTACCAAAAAGCTTATGATTCAGTACCGCATGAGTGGCTGATGAAGATCCTAAGGATGTATATAGAACCTAATCTTGTGTAATTTTTAGAATACTCCATGTCTTTATAGCGAACTAAGATCAGGCTTAACGCGGCCACTGTCAATTTGGAAACAACAACTATCCCTATAAAAGGAGGCATGTTTCAAGGAGACCCATTGAGTCCATTATGGTTCTGTATTGCTATGAATCCACTGTCGCACCGTTTGAACTCGACTACATACGGATTCAGAGTAAAGAAGAACAACGCAGAAATGGTAAGAGTGAACAGTTCAATAATACATAAGATATACAAAATAACCATTTAAGAACTGAACTGGTCTATTGTATCCCAAACTGCTAGGAAGAAAGGGAGATACCATAGACGGCGGTAAAATTAGATCCAAAAATAATTTGTTTATTCCCCCATTTATTTGGTCTATCTTGATAACTAGGTACTTAGTTGGAGATCATTTACAGGCTATTAATTTAACAATATCTAAATTCAAATTCCCAATCCTATTTATTATTAACGAAAAGTTTATAGATTTGACCTGGTTACCTGCATGGATATAATTATTAAATTATTTAGATGAATAACTACCTGAAAATAATAAAAACAGGTAATTTATTCAATTAAGAAACTAAACATATAACAATGATAGATATTTGTCGGTTTTGGTGATTGAAAATAATTTAAAATATTCAAGGTTCCCTTATATATTATTAGTGATTAATTTGCAAAAAATAAGTTAGTCATCGGTGTCCTCATCATCACTGTGTTCATAACAGATATCTTCACCTAAATGAAAAATTATAGGATCCACATTATCATCATCCACAATATGTTCTTCTTCTAAATTTGTTCTTCAATTTTTTCAACTTCTTTATATATTGACTTGGCAACAGTTGTACACTACGGATCAGCAAATTTTTGAATTGCTAGATTCTCAAATTCTAACTTGAAAACGCCATTTTTTAAGGCAATCTAGTTTTTGACATATGCCCACATTTTTTCTATTAGGTTTAATTCAGAATGACAAGGGTAGAAACCGGAGAAACGACTGCCCATGAGCAGCCAGTAGGGAATCGATCCGTTTATGCTCCTGAATTATTTTATATAATTCTAGTTTGGTGGCTTGTCGTTCAGAAAATATACCTTTTTTCAACCATTGCTGCATTTCGGCCTTATTATTCGAAAACACAATATTTACGAAGCGTTAACCATTACAACCACATAATTGGGTGGTAAATTTGATATTAATTTATCTTCTATCCACTTTTTAAAATTTTCAAAGGTCAGTACGTTGAGAACTGAAGACGCTGCAAATTGTTTCGTAAACAATGTCTATCCATCCTTCCGCCAAGTGGCGTCATCCTCTTGTTTGCAAGGAAACCCTCTGATTTATGAGGTGAAAACTGCATATAGTGATAAAGCTATGAATTATACAAGTGGTGTACGGCCGTACGTCATTGTACTATGATTAGAGGAGCGGAAGATTTTCAATTGACTATCGAAAATGTGACAATCGCAGAATGACTATGGATGAACTTCTTGCGATGTTTCCGCAATTATCCATATCTTTACCTAAAGTATGGAAAGATAAGGTATCGGCAAAGGGATACAATATTCGCAGGGAGAAAATACATTTGAACATTAGATTATATCAGTAAACAGAAAAATCGGGAGTATATAACTCCCACTAAAGCGAAAGCAATATGAGAGATCATTCGAAAAGAAACAAAATGCCCAACACAGTATTTCTTAATGCATCGGATTCAAATAGATTCTTTAAAAACATTGGTGAAAATTTTCAAAAGAGTTGGATCTGATGACAACAGATGATGGTGATGTTGTGTCAAGAAATCAGGGAATTGATTGTTTCATTAAATCGAAATCATCCAAAAAATATGAATTAACTAGTCAAATTATGACAGTTGCAGATGAACCTGCTTATCCATTAACGATTAAAATGAACAAATGTTATACGAGAGGTTATTTTCCTGAGGAGTTAAAGCAGGCAAGGATGATACCGTCGTATTAAAAAGGGATTATGAGGAATGTGTTAACTATAGACCGGTGTATACAATTAGGATATTCAGTGAAACAGTACGGATATGAGACTAACAGAAATACCACCACAGCCAAAATGGTTGCCATTTTTTCCTCTTTAGATCGAGATGACGAAGTCATCTTAGGCATCCATGCCTAACTTTGATCTCGGAAATATGTTTGATTATCCCATGAGATAATTCTGCAGAAATTACATCACCTTGGGTTTCGTGGAACGGCGAATTCGTTAAATTGATTCATATCTTAGTCGAAGATCGCAGGTAGGTTCGATTTTGGGGACCATTTTTGTTTTTAATTCATATGAATGTCATAACTATACCAAGTGCTGATAACATTTGTATATATTGTGACTATACGTCTGCTATAGTAAGGGAAACTAATAAGATGGAAGTAGATGTGAATAAAACGAGAGTGCAGGCTAAGGTAATGATATGGCTTGCAAAAAACATAACAAAGATTAATGAGGATAAAACTCAGGAACTTACATTGGTCCTAGGATAGATATAAAATCATGCAAATCATGAGTATGAATAGATTCTAGACTTACATGTGCAATACATACAGATGAAACTGTCAGAAACTATCCAAAACAATGTATGCCCTAAGATAGGTCTTAGAATTAAGTACTACTGATTCCGAGAAAGTGTGTTATTATGCATACTTTCATGCGGTAATGGCGTATGGGGTATGTCTTACGACACAATATGGGTATTTAGATTACAGAAAAATGCTTTAAGTGATGACTGAATATTGGTGCAGACCAATCTTTGAAAGGTAAAAGATACCCGCACTTTCTGGGGTGCATATCATTGAAGCATTGAAATATGTGCATTCTAACAAACTAGCTTTATCTAGGCGCAGTGACTTCCATTCTTTTAATACAAGGAGGATGGACTTGACGACTCAGCTTTATAAAAAGAAAATTACGCAAAATTCATATCAATACTGGAGAATAAAGTTGTATAACTGCATTTCACAACATCTCTGCTGCTGTTTCGATTGTGAATATTTCGGTTCCTCCTTGGGGCTTGAAGTGGTTCTACCCATATTTCCCTGGGGGGAGGCGACGTCCGGGTCCGACCCTGAAAATACAACTCGGTGTGCTGAAACTGGTCCAACCCTCTCGCCCAAAGATCATTGTATTTGTGGGAATTGGTGGTCAACTTCTCTTGGTACGATTTTTTCTGCAGAGGCTCGAAGTGGTTCAACCCGCTTGCCTACGGAGGACAAAATCGGATTGCCCAGGAAACATCGAACACCCGTTCTCATCATCAGGAAGAAATGTGGTCGACGTACGTCTGAGGCTTGAAGTGGTCCAATCCACTCGTTTTCAGTGGCTGAAGTATTCCCACGATTGCTCTGGGAAAGTCCCTGAGTGTCCGAAGTGGACACTCGCATAAGAGCCTACAGATCTTACAAACTGTACGAGAATTTCGTTTTGACCTCGGAGGCTCGAAGTGGTCCAACTTATTCGCCTTCGATGCCAGGACGGGATTCCCAGGGGAGCATCCGTATATTAAGCTTGCAGTTAAATTCATTTCCTTTCTTCTCTTTATTCGTTTAGTTCGCGTTAATCAGAATTAAAATTGAAGTTATTCAATCGAACATAACGTAAGTCCAGAAAGATAAAATACGCAGACTGTTCCTCTTCGAGGGGCCCGACATAGGAAGAATTACAGTTCCCGTTGTGTCTCTGAATCTTTTTTCAAAATTTCTGTCCAATATTTAAATTTTACGATTTTTTAAGATATATGCTACGTAATTTCTGAACGCATTGAGTCGAGTTGAAATAATCACTTCTTAAACTCCAAACTGCATTTTTATTTGAACTGCACAGAATTCATCTAATATCCATTTGGAACATTTATTTACTGAATTATAACATTTTTGTTGTTTTCATATCTTGGCAAAACTAGTAATGTACTGATAATATTTTATATTGGTTTTCACAGTTGTTTTCCTAACGTGGCAAACTATTTGAAGTATACTCAGATTATTCAATATTGATTGTGACATTTGTGTTAAAAATTATTTAGGTCAGCATGGGTAAAACCGTAATCAATGTTTGAGTATTCGGGAATGACCAGGTTTGACCCCTTTGAGTTTAAATTCAGATGAATTAAACCTGATGTCAAATAAATATATATATTTAACTAATACTTTATAAAACTGATTTCACAACTGTGCTATAGGTTAACTGTATACTGTATTATGATGTTGACCTCAAGGGTGCTAGTAGATGCATGGTGTACTGAAATATTCTCATAATTTTACATAGGATATTTAGAGAAAGTTGATCCCTTCGTGTAATAAAATGTACCTAGATAGGTACCAGATATTTTAATCTGTGTTCCAACATTTGCTAGGTACTATAAACCCGTTTCTGGGAAGTTGGTTACGGTTTTACCCATGATAACAACAGCTCATTAATATATGCCAAAAACAAAATCTCATCATACATAGATATATATATATATATATATATATATATATATATATATATATATATATATATATATATATATATATATATATATATATATATATCTAGAGAGAAGCATACTGCTCAACGCCCCGTTAATTCTTGTTGTTGTTTAGTTACGGGTTCGTATGTATATATTCAAGATTTGACGCGTGTAACGATTTTGTAAACGTCTTTCGAAGCACCGTGGTCGAATTTTTTCAACATTTCTGTGCACCAAACGACACGAGCCTTCTTTTGAGCAATTATTAAAATTATGTGGGATCCAATGAGAATAAATCTCTTCGACAGCTAAATCTCCATGTAATATTGAATATACGCTGGTGGAACTAAGGTTACGGTGTATCTCAATATCACGGTAAGTCACATGGCGATCATTATGTATCATTTCGCGCACTGCTTGGATGGTTTGTGACAAAACAACTGATTTTGGACGACCTTCACGAAGTTCGTTACTGAGTGACGCATTGCCTTTATAGAATTCGTTATACCAGCGTTTCAGTGGCCAAGTGTGGAGCTTCTTCACCAAAAATCGAAGCAACTTGATTGTAGCACTGTTGTTAATCCAGGTCAAAAATCGCACGAAAATGTTAATTGTTGAATTTTTCAAATGACTATAAACAAAACAAAAATCACTCGTATATCAAAGTGTTGTATGTGTAAGTACGTTTAGGTTAAAAAAATGTCAAAATACACGACGCAGTTGTCGGATGGAATCTGCCAATAGTAAAAATGCCAGAGGCGCAAAATTCAGAAGGCAACCTACACAACGAATTAATGAATTCTATTGAAAATAACGCGAGCGAACTAAGGCTTGCAAGCCTTACCTGGGACGTGTTCTTTAGGATTTTAAAATTAAATCTCTGAGTCTAAGTATCAGGGCAATGACCAATTCATAATACCTGAAGTCTTAGAGGGTCAGCTACCACTCATAATATGGGTCAGGGCCGATTAGGCCAGTATATAATAATCTAATATCCCAACTTCCGCTCATACTATGGGTGAGGGCCAATTAGGCCTGTCTCTAAGTGATTCAATGTCCCTGTAAATTGATTTAAAGACACCAAAGATGTCAAAGAAAATTATATAATATAAATGTTGCAAAGATCAAATATACATTGTTACTGAATCTGTTTTTGATTTTCTAATTTGCTTATCCATGGTTTGAACGACGAAGTATTGGTCCTATCACATCCAACCTCACATGAAAAGGTTGCTACAAATACACAACACAACAACAGGAACCTATTTTATAGAAAGAATTTCAAGGCAAGTTCAGGTATTGAAGGATCACATGGCTTTTCATTTGTCTGATCTCATTCGGTCTCAGGTGTCATTATTGCGGAGAAGAAAATAAGATAATTCAAGTATAACAATTTACATAAAAGCAAGGTTTTTGAATCCTGTTTGATAGATCGAGGTATGGGTATTTTCAATAAATAAAGTTGAACTTTAGTTTTAAGCGAAAGGTTTTTCGTAGAAATTTTTGTTTTTCAAAAAAACATAAATAACTTGATGCTGGTTCTCAATAATTTTCATTTCTATTGGGTACCGCTTGAGATGATTTTAGCACCTTTTTCAGGTTGAATTGTGATCAAAATATTCCATGAAACTACAATAGTTTCCATCAATATACAATTATATCAACTGAATAACTAAAAACTAGATATATTTGTTAAAATCCATCATTGTATAAAACAGAATAAATACTACCAATAAAAAGGATAGGCATTAAAAATAACAGAGTTTTATTGATTAAGATATATTAGCTGATGGTATTCCTCTCAAATGGTGATTTCGCAGAATGCACAAATCCCTTGCCATATTTATTTTACCCCCTGAAGCCCGAACGTCGTGCAAATGCAGAAGCAACGAATAACTACATTTCTCCGGAAGTGTTTTTAATAGATCCGAGATCAAAGCATGGGGAATAGCAGCTAAAATTGCATTGGCGGAAGGACAAGACACTTCCACCAAACTCTGAATCAAATAGAATGCGAAATAAGTTTGTTGTGTGATTAAACCTTCTTGAATTCCCCCATCAAACATGGTGAATAGTTGTCGTAGTTTGTTGATGAGATTATCCATTCGAATTTCTTCGGAAGTATCGCTCAAGTGAATTTTCTTATTTGGAGGTTCTTCATATATCTACAATTGAAAAGAAAGATTAGTTTTCGATGAACATTTAACCAAAATAGCATGAGACTAATTGTATAGACTTTCTGTAATATCATCTAGTGGCCAAAGCATTCAGGGTCACTACATTTCGATGTGCATCCCTATTTATTCATGATGATAATAAGAAATTGAACTATGTATGATACTATCACAAGAGTTTATTGAAATTCAGGATTGCAATTTCGGTTTCTCGACCATCTTCAGCTGACCACAAGTACTGTACTAAATTTGCAAATACATACATACATAAACAGGTAGATACAAAATTAATAAGAGTGTAATCAAGAATAATGAAAGAATTATGTTAAAAACAGGTATTATTTAAAGATATCAAATATGGACGAATGAGCCTATGGGGCTTTGTTGAAGTTTGAAAATTTCGATGGATTCTAAGAAATGTAACTTTCGTCCTTTTTTTTCTTTTGAGTATCACACTGATTTATAGCGGTTATATGACATACTAACTAGAATATTTACTACTTATTCTCTTTACAATAATGTATTTAATTTGTTTGAATAATCGAATATTATTTGACCTACCTTTAGGCTTGTTTAGGTATTCTGTGAATAATTTGATCTATGGGTGGAAAATGATGGCCATTTTCGATACAATGTGAAGCGAAAGTAAATTAGTCGGTTCTCTGGTTATTGTAATCTGATTGGTGCTCTTTGTATCTAGTTTTGAAAGAAAGACCAGTCTGACCTATAAAGGGGCTTTCACAATCCATACAAGACGACTTGTGAACACCAGTATTGTCAAATCTATCAGTTTTATCTTTACTATTGAAAAATTCTTGGGAGAGTTTCATGTGTTTCTTGAAAGCTACTTTTTTATGCGGTTTCAAAATGACATTTGCAATCTTATCGCTGATAGAGCCAAAATATGTTACTGAAATATATTTACCTATATACAAACCATTGTATTAAACGCAGCGTATTTATGAGATTTTCGGTGTGTTGAGTCATAAGGGATGCAAATATCAGTAAAGGTGGATTTTCGATAAATATCAGAACTTAGTGTGTTATTTATATGAGTGATTGTTAGGTCTAAAAAGAGAATCTGACTATCGACGTCTGTCTCTATTTTGAATTCAATTTTGGGATGAATCCTACTGATGTAAGTTAAAAATTGATCTAGTTGTCTAGCGTTTTCTATAAAACATGCAAGTATATCATGTACATATCTATACAAAAAATGTACTAATTTTTATATGGAGAAATTGAGTATGATATCTTCAATATACGCCATGAAAATTTCAGCTAGTAAAGGGCTCAATGGAGATTCCATCGGTAGACAATGAGGTCGTTCATAAAATTTGTTATTGAATTTGAAATAATTTTGATGTAGGTACAACTTCAGGAAAAACGTGAAATCATTTCGTACAACAGATTAACGAGTGATAAGTTTAAGGTGAATCCGTACCGGAAGCGGGGTTTCACGTTTGCTAGATAACACACGATGGTTGGTTAACATGTAACCTCTGCATTCTAAGGGCATAAAGGTATTCCGCCAATGCATTGGCAAGACGTTGTACATGACTGAACCAGTTAAGCCGAGAATCGATGGTCACACCCAGAAAACACATATCTTCAACAAATTCAATAATTTTTCTGTTGCGGGTTATGGAGATTTTTTCACAGTTTTTGTTGAACGAGAAATTCAAAAGCTTTTTTGAGTATTTAGCTTGCGATTATTTGTATTGAAATATTTATATTTTTCTATGGTTATTAAATTAGTAGAAACTCTATGGTTCAATTGATCTTCATTAATACCACTCATTATACTATTAAGGTCATCCACAAATCACACCAGCAAGTCATCCATGAGGTCTGATAGATCATTTGTGTAAAGTATAGGAGGAGCCCAAGAATTGAACATTGAGGAATTCCTATTTTTGTTCTCAACGCTTTGGAGGTTTGTATGTTTTCATCATTATCTGCCATTGCAACATATTGATCCCTTATTTGCGGGAGGTTTAAATCTTTTCAAAAGTTTTAATGCTACTCCACGTATTTCACAGCACTTGAGCTTAGTGAAAGAATACATTTTTCCACACTGTCAAAGGCCTTACTTAAATCAAGAGGCATTACTATCGTAGTCTCATTTTCATTTAGGAATTCCAAGACTGCACATATTGTAATTCATATAGCTCTAATTTCTTCCCCTATCCCGTTTAGCGACTCTGAGAGAATCTTCTTTTTCCAAATAGCAAAGCAATCTATTATGAATTATTTTTTCTATATCTTGCTAAAATTATTTAATATTGCTATTGTTATATAATTTCTTATATTTTTATTTGTACAGTCTCCATTCTTGTAAATGGGGACAATATTAGCACATTTCAGTTTTTTTGGAAATATTCTGTTCTGTATGTTTAGATTTATTATATGATAGTAGTGAAAACCGGGTCCTTACCTCTGATAACGCATCATAAGCGGTGTACACACAATAACTAGTCAGGGATGCTAGAGCTGGCATCTGAGGCTCTTTCAACATATCAGCTTGAATACTATTGTACAACAATTGTGGAAGCACATGGACCAAGAGCTCAAATGTACATCCCACTATATCTACATGGAAAATCGCTAGAGCTAAATCTACGCCTCTTGTTAGATGATCTCGAAACCGAAGTTTACATAATTCATGAACCACTGAAGAAACCAACCATTTTGAACCAGCTGTTTCAAGCAAACAATGAACGGCTCTTGCCGAAGTATGATCCAACCAACCCCTTGTTATAGCCTAAAACAAGAAAATAGTAAGAGTAGATTTTTTTATTAAAATATGTAAATAGTTTCCATTTTCTATATTAAAAAACTACAGTGGTTTATTCTGTCAAAAGAGTATCGGGAATTGATTATTTAAAAAATCTGCTTAAAACGATTGTCAAAATTTTTGGTGTTGCTAAGTTGACACAACTATTTTCTATACTGACGCGGAGTTTGAACGCGTTCTGTCATTTAGTTTGTTTACAGTGCTCGATTTGTTAGTTCTCACAAGTGTGTTTTACGATTTTTACAATGGATAAGAATATCGAACAAAGGATTTGTCTCAAATTTTGTAATGCCAATGGAATTTCGTGTGCCGAATCGCGAATCGCTGAGAATGTTATATAAAACTTTATCAGAAACTCGTGCATATGAGAGTATGAGAGGTACAGTGCATTCAACAGCGGCTGAGATGTGGTGGAATATTTGCCTTGCTCTGGTCGGCCATCAACATCAGCATTTAAGTTTAAGAGAGATAGGCAATAAACTTCATGTGTCTAAAGAATCAATACGTACCATTTTGAAAGATTGTTTGGGCAATAAATGCTTATATCTATAATTTTGGTGTGTGTCAGAAAAACACAATCGTAAAAAAATAACTGGTGATGAGACATGGGTCAACAAACTTCAGAATTGCGTATTCCAACTGAACCGAAACCGAAAAAACAAAATCAAAGTCGATCAAAAGTCAAGGTAATGTTGACTGTTTTCTTTGATTATCGCGGTGTTGTGCATACGGAATTCTTGCCAGAGAGAACCTGAACGTTATGCGTCGTTTGAGAGAGCAAATTCGTCGAAAAAGGCCAGATTTGTGGAAAGAAAACTCATGGATTTTGCACCACGAAAATGCACCGCCTCACAAGGCTATCATCGTGAATGAATTTATGACCAAAAACTAAACAAATACCATTGAACAACCACCGTATTCACCCGATAGGGCTCCGGTTGACTTTTTTCAAAACTCAAATTACCACTTCGAGGTACCCACTTTGAATCGATAGGAGACAGAAAGGCCTACCTTGAAGGTGATACAAGAAACTTAGATGAAAAATTAAATATTTTGTGTTTTATTTACCTATTCCCGGTACTGTTTTGACAGAATGTATTGTGTTGCCAGAAAAAAGGATCAGATAAAGCAGAGAAAAACTGCCACTTTCCTTGAATTCTTAAAGCTTTCTTCTCTGTAGAATTCAAAAAAGTAACACTGAATAATTAATGATATTGCTGATGGGTTCATTTTATGGAAATTCATTTCAATATCAATAAAATGTGTGATTTCCACAATTTTTATTTTTGATACACTGTCGGTTTCGACAGTTAAGTCATTTTCAAGCGTCTAAAACGAACAGTTATGAGTAAGAAAGTGCTAACTATACCTATTTTAAATGTTGAGAAGCGGGGAGTGAATCAATTCTAGTTGACCATTGAGAACAGAGAATTTTAGTTTTTTACAAAGTTTGTTAACTTCCAAACTTCCCAACAAATTTATTGTCATCACTTTTTGCATTTGTCAAGAATTTCTGAATTATCTAATGTAATTTAGCCGGCTCGGTGGCGTAGAGGATATGATGCTCGTTCCTTGCGCAGAGTTATCTGAGTTCAATACCCACAACGTCGTTGCGATTTTTCGGATTCTGGGAATCGCGTGAGTGTCCATCTTTCGGAGGAGATGTAAAGCCGTCGGTCCTGTCTAACAGATGTGTTGGACATTAAAGACCCCTTCCCTCGACACGATAGTGGTTCGGCAAAATTCGCGGGTTATTGAGGTGGTAGAATTCCCCGGCGTGTCATTAGCCGAAAGACAGAAATAGAGCACGTTAAAGAATCAAAAAAAAGATGTGATTATGTGATTTGTAGTTCTGATATGTTGAATGCTATCTGAGAAGAGATGATCTTTGAATCTTGATTCAAAATTTCGACCTGTTTTTCCTACGTAAGCTGTTGGGACATTCATTGCATTCAAATCTGTACATTCCAGACTGTTCGAATTTATTAGTTTTTTGTTTGGCATTGAAAAATAATTTGCTTATGTTGGAACCACTGGAGGAGGTTGTTGAATTAAATGTGGAAAGATAATTGCTGATGTTATTAGTTAGGGAGCCAATGTAAGTTAAATCTTCGTATTTATTTTCAGGCTAGTAAAATATAGTAGTTGAGAAATTTGTTTTTGTTGTTTGCATTTTGTAATACTGTTTATGTAGGAGAGTTGAATATTATACTTGATGCAATTTTCTTAATTATATTGATTTTCATATTGGAGTCAGTTATGGATAGGGAATGGAAAAGGGTCTAAGAATCATTGAATTACAAGCGGCTAATTTATGTGTAGAGTGGTTGAAAGAATCCATTAAGATTGTTGAGTCTGTAAATGTTTCTTGTCTATATATGTTGTAGGTGAGATTATTATGATGTTTAGTGATGGTTATGTCAAGGAAATTAATTGAATTGTTGCATTCAATTTCAGTAGTGAAGGTTATTTTATTATGCATTCTATTTAGAAAATGTAAAACTGATCTATTTGTCTGCTTGAACCTTGAAACCCACAAAAATATCATCAAAGTATCTGTACCAAAAATTAATATGTTTTTGTGATACTTAATGATTCATTATAGATTTTTCAAGATTTTTCATAAAAATATCTGCTGAGGATCTGAGTCAGGATCCCATGGGAAGTCCTGAGTTTTGATTCAAATTGGAAATAATTTTGTGATAAATAGGTCTCCAAAGGTGTATAAAGTTCTTCTATAATGTGGGGTGAGATATTTTGGTTAAAGATTTGTTTATTAGAGGTGGGCATTCATTTGTTTGAACGTTTGGGTTTGGGTTTTTATATCGAAAAATACAAATTTAAAATGAAAATTGTTAAGAGTGGAAAGTTTATCTATCAGGTCTACATAACTTATAATGATGTATTGCGGATGAAAGTTGGTGAGTTCCATGAATTTGTGGTTTAAGAAGTGTTTATGTAGGATACAACTGTCCTGGAGGGATTTTCTTCTTAGTATAGTAGGATTAAACCATATATTTTTGAAGCTTGAGGGTTCATTGGAAAAAATTTCTTTTTCTGAATGTGCTGGGTAATTTGATTATTCCAATTCTTGTTTAAATTCTTGAATAAACTGTGTTCTGGCTTCTTTTGGGATTCACACTACTCAACATTTAAAATAGGTATAGTTAGCAAAATCCTTCTCATAACTGTTAGTTCTTGACTCTCGAAAATGACTTAACTGTCGAAACGACTTAACTCTCGAAACCGACAGTGTATCAAAAATAAACATTGTGAAAATTCAGACAAGAGTGTTTCACTTCATTTATATTAACACTGAATAATTGAGATATTCGATGATTTTATCTGAATTCTACAGAAAAGACAGCTTTTCACTATCCAGTGCATTGATCAAAATTCATGATTTTTCAACATAAGTTTCAGTATCAGGAAGATGAAGTATAAGTGCTTAATATTCGTTATTTGAACATTTATCATACGTAATAGGAATAAAGCATAAAACTAAATTTCATTACAGATTATTTGGAGAGTTCACATGTAGTCAATATTTGATTTATTATTCATATTACTTGTAAAACCAACAGTGCTCTACGCAGAAACGCAAAAATAAGATAAATCTGGTGTTTATGAATTGTAGTAGATGCACAGACAAAACGTTTAGAAATTCCAAAAGTGAAGGGTAGTTTTAATTATAAAATTTAATTTCGAAATATATGAATCAACAGAATCTAATCAATCTTTATAAGATTGAAATATCAAGTATCAAGGAAAGATGAAGACTTAGGAGATCAATATTGACAAACCTTTGTCCATAATTGGTGCAGCTGTTCAACTGCTGGCTGCCTAGATACTAAATGATGAGTACTTTTGGATTGTAGAGGCAATTGCACATCTCTCTGCATTTTCCTTATTATCTCACAAGTGAGTTGCCAACGATCCCTCAGATTCTCTTCGTCTGTTGTAGGTGGCGCTAAGAGTTGTTGCACCATATTTACAGGTTTTAATAATGTGTCTTGTTGAGCTGTCCGCATATAAGCGCACAGCCAAGCTGCGGCAGCTAAAGGTAAACAGCACATACGACCTCGCAGCGCATCCAAAATTCGTTTTACATCAGCGGCAGCTAGAGCTCCTTGTTCCCAAGCAACTGAAAATTGAAGAAACCTTAGAATACATTTAGTCAAAAGGAGAATTGATTATTTAAAAAATCAAATTCTTGTTGTTGCAAAGTTGGCACAACCGTTTTCTATACTGACGCGGAGTATGAACGCAATCTGTTATTTAGCTTGTTTACAGTACTCGATTTTGTCAGTTCGCACAAGTGTGTTTTACGATTTTTACAATGGATAAAAATATCGCACAAATAATTTGTCTGAAATTTCGTATTGCAAATGGGAATTCGTGTGCCGAATTGCTGAAAATGTTACAGAAGGTTTATGGTGAATCGACTTTATGAAAAGCACGTGCATAAGAGTGGTACAGTGCGTTCAACTGTGGCCGCCATGTCGTGGAAGATTTACCTCGCTCTGATCGGCTATCAACATCTTCAACTGATGTTAACATCGATAAAGTGAAGGAAATGGTAATTGAAAACCGTCATTTAAGTTTGTGAGAGGTAGGCAATGAACTTTCTGTGTCTCACGAATCAATCGAATCAATTCGTATCATTTCAAACGATTGTTTGGGCATGAAACGCGTTGCCGCTCGACTAGTTCCAAACAATCTGAATTTTCTTCAAAAATTAAAACTAGAACTAGAATTCGGACCTCATATTCATAAAATGCATTGTAACTGGTAGTGAGACATGGGTCTATAAATTTGACTTGCAAACCAGTCAACAAGCTTCGGAATGGCGCCTTCCAACTGAACCGAAACCGAAAAAACACGTCAAAGTTGATCGAAAGTCAAGGGAATGTTGACTGTTTTCTTTGATTATGGCGGTGTTGCGCACTCGGAATTCTTTCCTGAAGATCAGCCAGTAAATAAAGAATATTACCTGATCGTTAAGCCCAGATTTGTGGAAAGAAAACGCATAGATTTTGCAGCACGATAATGCACCATCTCACAAGACTATTATTCTGAATGAATCTCTGAGCAAAAACTCAACAACATCGAACAACCATCGTATTCACCTGACTTTTTTCTTCTTCCAAAGCTCAAATTAAGAGGTACCTGTCCTGAATCTATAGGAGACTCAAAAGAGACTTCGCGACAAGAACTGAAGTCGAGATTCCAGTAAAACCGATTGAAAAATGTTTTAATGATTGGATTATTCGTTGGCGTAAATGTATTATTTCGGAAGGGGCCTTCTTTGAAGGCGATACAATAAATTTGGATGAAAAATGAATATTTTGTGTTTTATTGACCAATTCCCGGTATTTTTCGACAGAATGTTATAGATGTATGTCAAGAAGAACGAAACAAAATTTGTAAGATTATGTAGCTTTCATAAATATTTCATCCGTAATATAGAAGTTTTATCAATTCCTAAGCATGCCACGGCTAAATATGAAAGATCACTAGGCTACCAGTGCATAACAGTTTTCAATAATTTACCAAAAATTTGGTACGGCTTTGCCGTGGTGCGTTTGGGAATATTATAAGGATGGTGCTTAATACAAGGTGTCACTTTAGCTTAAGTGAGTACCTGTCCGATAACTGTATATCTGTATTTCGTGGTTGACTTGTCCTATACATCTCAGTTGTCAAATTGAATTAATTAATAGATTATTATTTTTATGTAGGAAAGAACTTGACAACCTTGAAACATGGAGGGTTGGCAGATTTTCCTATATTCATAGGTTTCAGATTTGAAGAACCATCTATGTTGACTGCAAGCAGTACATAGTCTATCTTTGTGTTAGTAGTTTTTCTTTTGATAACTTTTAATAACGCGATATAATGAAGAACTACTGAGGAGAAGTGAAAATTACTTTAGTTAATTTGGCCCACTGTAGCCAAATAGGGACAAATGGTTAATTGATTCCGCCGTTACTATGTAATAGTTAATCATGATGATGATAATAAATTAAACTACAGTATAGTCCGTTTAGTACGACTTCGCATAAGAGAACCAACCGTTTTTAGCGACGTAATTATAGACATATGTTTGGTCCATATCAGCCGCTATCGAAAATACTTCCCTTTTATACGACTCCGCTCACAACGACCGACCGCTTTTAACGACGAAATTACACACAAAAATGTCCGGTTACAACGACGACAAGCGTTGACGTGTAAACAAATAAACAAATCGTAGGTGAAAAATTAATTGGACGCGACTGTTTATTTCACATCAGTGCATAGTTTACGAGTGATGAGTGACGTTACTGCGTATGAAAATGGCTTCTATAAAACGAAAGAGTTTCTCCATTGAAGAAAATAGTATTATAATACAACGTTTAAAACCCGGCGAGTCGAATGTAACGATTTGCGAAGGAGTTCGGTGTAAGTCATTCGACAATATCCACAATTAAGAAAAACAAACACAAGATAGAACCTTTGGTGAGGGTGTAGTGTCATGAACAAGTTGACTCAGCACTTTTACAATGGTTTAAGCTGCAACGTAATCGGGGAATACCCGTAAATGGACCTATGCTTCAAGAAAAAGCAAATTTTTTTTGCTAAAGAGCTAAACATTCTCAATTTTGATTGTTCGGCCAGTTGGATTAAATCTAACCCAACCATACAAATTTCAACACTATTCACTACTATTCCAATTCAAAGAGATACATTCAATTTGAAAATCTCAACTTTCTCCGATTGAACTAGCATAAGATGAAATTAAAAACATTCCAACAATAATTCAAAAAAACAAATTGTTCAATCACCCTTTAGGCATGGAAATCCAATCATCAACAACTCTAATATTAATACACAATATTCCAAATTTTTAGTTCTGAAAGTATTAAATATATACTTCAGAAAGATTGATATATGCAGATCTATAGTTTCAAATTTTATTTTTTACTCAACAGTTCTGATTCGTATCAGATCAGATATGAATCGAATAAAATTCATGAATTATAATAAACAACAAATATGAGCTTAAAACAGCAAGATGGAAGACATTACTTCTCAAGTATATTAATGAAAAAGAAAATAAAAGTTCTTCTCAAGTTAAAATTTCTTGAGAGTATCCAAAAGACAGAAGCGAGAAATTAGTAATCAAATGAAGGAACACTACTGAATACATAGAAATTTCACCTTATGTGATTGCCCTGTACGTAATTATTTTGTATAAATTCAAATAGACCAAAATTCACACAATTTGCTTACCAGAAAGAACAAACATCTTCTGAATTGAAGTGTTCTTGTGGAAAGCAGAAATGAGATCCACAAATTTGTAAATTACATTATGGACCCTCATATACAATACTATGATGTTAACTATATATCAGTTTCAGTGAAACTGTTCTTATAATTGTTAATTTCCTAGATCCTTAACCGTCGAGTTGGCAATTGGTTTCGAGCAGTAAGCTTCTTATAAACTTGCTCTCGAATAATTGAAATTTCTATTCTAAAATTTTATTTCTCTTCAATCCATTTGTTTGTGAAACTTTATAATATACTATGACATGAAAATGGAAGGAAGACATTGCATTAAAACAACTTCATATTTCCATATTACGTGATGAACGTACTCATTTTACACAATTATATAAAATACCTATAGTACAACTACCTAAAACAAAAATTGTCAAATTGCATAGCATTTGAAGATTTCAAATAGGGACGAAGAAGATTATCTCTATGGGAGGTTTGTTGCAGTTTGAAAATTTCGATGGATTCCAAGAAATCGAACTTTCGTCTCTTAGGTATTCTGTGAATATTTTGAATTTGAGTGGAAAATGGTAGCCATTTTCGATACAATGTGAAGCAAAAGTAGATTAGTCTGTTCTCTGGTTATTGTAATCTGATTGATGCTCTTTTTATCTCGTTATGAATGAACGATCTGTTTGACTTATATAGACGCCTTCACAATCTATACAGGACAACTTATTAACTCCAGTATTGTCAAATTTATCAGTTTTATCTTTACAATAAAAAAAATTCCTGGGAGAGTTTCATGTGGGTCTTGAAAGCTACTTTTTCATTGTTTTGAAATAATATTCGCTATCTTTTCGCTGATAGAGCCAAAATATGTTAATTAAATATATTTATCTATATTAGTTGATTCTATACGTGGGTAAATATTATGATATGCTATTTGTGTTTGTTTCTTTCTAATCAATCCGTTTATTATATTTGAGGGATAAACTTTTTTCTTAGCTATTTCTTCAATTGTTGACACTTCCCTGGACATATTTTCTCCGCATAATGGCAGAGAGAAAGCCATACGAATCATTGAATTAAATGCAGCACATTTATGAGATTTTGGGTGTGTTGAGTCATAGGGAATGCAAATGTCAGTAAAGGTGGGTTTTCGATATACATCAAAACTTAGTCTTATATTGAAGAAATCATATTCAATTTGAGTTTCATGATCAAAATTATTAAAATAGTATTAATCCCAAAATTAAATTCAAAATAGAGAGATAAGTGGATAATCAGATTCACTTTTTAGACCTAACAATCACTCATATAAATAACAGACTAGGTTTTGATACATATCGAAAACCCACCTTTAATCATATTTGCATTCCCTATGACTCAACACACCCAAAATCTCATAAATACGCTGCATTTAATTCAATGATTCATATGATTTTCTCTCTGCCATTATGCGAAGAAAATATGTCCAGGGAAGTGTCAACAATTAAAGAAATAGCTAAGAAAATAGTTTAACCCCTCAAATATAATAAACGGATTGATTAGAAAGAAACAAACACAAATAGAATATCATAATATTCACCCACGTATAGAATCAACTAATATAGATAAATATATTTCATTAACATATTTTGGCAGGAATTTTTAATTGTAAAAATAAAACTGATAAATTTGACAATACTGAAGTTAACAAGTTGTCCTGTATAGATTGTGAAGGCGTCTATATAAGTCAAACAGATCATTCATTCAAAACGAGATGAAAAGAGCATCAATCAGATTACAATAACCATAGAACAGACTAATCTACTTTTGCTTCACATTGTATCGAAAATGGCTACCATTTTCCACTCAAATTCAAAATATTCACAGAATACCTAAGAGACGAAAGTTGGATTTCTTGGAATCCATCGAAATTTTCAAACTGCAACAAACCTCCCCATAGAGATAATCTTCTTCGTCCCTATTTGAAATCATCAAATGCTATGCAATTTGACAATTTTTGTTATAGGTAGTTGTACTAAAGGTATTTTATATATTTGTGTAAAATGAGTACGTTCATCACGTAATATGGAAATATGAAGTTGTTTTAATGCAATGTCTTCCTTCCATTTTCATTTCATAGTATATTATAAAGTTTCACAGACAAATGGATTGAAGAATAGAAATTTCAATTATTGGAGAGCAAGTTTATAAGGAGCTAACTGCTTGAAACCAACTGCCAACTCGACGGTTAAGGATCTAGGAAATTAACAATTATAAGAAACAGTTTCACTGAAACTGCTATATAGTTAACATCATTGTATTGCATATGAGGGTCCATAATGTAATTTACAAATTTGTGGATCTCATTTCTGCTTTCCACAAGAACACTTCAATTCAGAAGATGTTTGTTCTTTCTGGTAAGCAAATTGTGTGAATTTTGGTCTATTTGAATTTATACAAAATAATTACGTACAGGGCAATCACATAAGGTGAAATTTCTATGTATTCAGTAGTGTTCCTTTATTTGATTACTAATTTCTCGCTTCTGTCTTTTGGATACTCTCAAGAAATTTTAACTTGAGAAGAACTTTTATTTTCTTTTTCATTAATATACTTGACAAGTAATGTCTTCCATCTTGCTGTTTTAAGCTCATATTTGTTGTTTATTATAATTCATGAATCTTATTCGATTCATATCTGATCTGATACGAATCAGAACTGTTGAGTAAAAAATAAAAATTTGAAACTATAGATCTGCATATATCAATCTTTCTGAAGTATATATTTAATACTTTCAGAACTAAAATTTGGAATATTGTGTATTAATATTAGAGTTGTTGATGATTGGATTTCCATGCCTAAAGGGTGATTGAACAATTTGTTTTTTGAATTATTGTTGGAATGTTTTTAATTTCATCTTATGCTAGTTCAATCGGAGAAAGTTGAGATTTTCAAATTGAATGTATCTCTTTGAATTGGAATAGTAGTGAATAGTGTTGAAATTTGTATGGTTGGGTTAGATTTAATCCAACTGGCCGAACAATCAAAATTGAGAATGTTTAGCTCTTTAGCAAAAAAAAATTTGCTTTTTCTTGAAGCATAGGTCCATTTACGGGTATTCCCCGATTACGTTGCAGCTTAAACCATTGTAAAAGTGCTGAGTCAACTTGTTCATGACACTACACCCTCACCAAAGGTTCGATCTTGTGTTTGTTTTTCTTAATTGTGGATATTGTCGAATGACTTACACCGAACTCCTTCGCAATCGTTACATTCGACTCGCCGGGTTCTAAACGTTGTATTATAATACTATTTTCTTCAATGTAGAAACTCGTTCGTTTTATAGAAGCCATTTTCATACGCAGTAACGTCACTCATCACTCGTAAATTATGCACTGATGTGAAATAAACAGTCGCGTCCGATAGTTTGAAGAAAATATGTCTAGGGAAGTGTCACTGTCATGTATTAAATTTTTCTATGTGGTATTGCAAATGATAACGTGGTAGCCCAGCAACCCTATCAAAAACTGTATCCTTCCAAAATTTCATATGCATTCAACCTCGCGTGATTGAATGTGGTAGTAGATTCAAGAAGCTCACAATAAATCCTCTCAACTACATAATATTATTAGCATAATGAAAACAATGATCAGACCATTTTTTTAATCTAACGGTATAAGTTATGCGAATTATCTGCGATTTAAATTCTTGCCTGCTTTAGTGACTCTTCATCCGAATCAAAATAATCCCGATATGCCTTATCCAGAAATTTGATTTCAATTTTCATGGAGCTCAGTTTACACATTATCAAGAAATGCTAGCTAATACCCTACCATTTCTGGATAAGTGGAACTGAGCTCCATCTTGTTGAAATCAAATTTCTGGACAAGGCATATCGCGATTATTTTGATCAGGATGAAGAGTCACGAAAGCAGGCAAAAATTTAAACATCTCGATATGATGTTTCCAGGAATATGTTATCAAATTGTAAACAGTTAATTTGAAAATTTACTAATATGAGATCTTAATATTCATCTTCTCTTTTTTCAACCAATAATTCAATGTTGATTGTTCCTTGTAGTATTATTATCTTATTGTTTTCAATTTATCCGTTATCTTTAGTTTCTTCCTTAATATCTGAAATTGGATAACTCACCTAATACTTCATGCATAACTCCAGGAATGTTGAAAAGTACATCTTGCCATTTGACATTGACCTTAATTTCAGTTTCTCCCGCATTGAACTGCTGCAATAGCGTGTCTATCATAACTGGATCTCCTAATCTCAACAGCTGCTCAGGTGCCTTGGGTTTATTTTTCTCCACCATACATGACTTTACCCACTGTTCTACGAGAGACATTCCATCAGGGTCGATTACAGTGTTTGCTCCAAAGTTTTGTACAATTGCAACAAGCATTAAGAAGCTGATATCGAATAGTTGAGCCCTAGATTTATCGCCACCAGATTTAGAACATTCATTAAAACGTATGAGTCTATTAACTAGCGTTCGTAGTTGGCCTTGAACTGTAGCGACGGCCAATATCAGTTCAAAGCTCTTGCCTGCTAGTACTTGATGCAACATACCCAAGAGAGCATCCTAGAAAACCAACAGTACGAGAGATTAAGATATGCAGAATCAATATCAAAAATAGTTTATGTACAGTATAAGCTCTTTATTCGCAGAGTATAGGTGATGAAATAAAAAATAAATATATAAAAAAATTAATTTAACTGAAGGTTTCGACCATATTGATTAATTATTATCTTCAGGCTTAGGCTTAATGGTTTGAAGAATTTCGCAATTTTTTCTTGCTTGGCTTGCTCCTTTAAATCAGACTGATCTTCAGCAGATGCATTAGCAAGTTGCCTTTAGAAAATACGACTTCGTTCCATAGACAGATAAATTTTGATAAAGTAATCACAAAGCCTATTTGCCATTTTCATTCACTACGATTTTTCAAATGAAATATATCACGTTTCCAGTGCATGTTGAAGCCTCGTCTTTGACAAGCTGTGAATTTAACATTTCCTCCAAGTCAGTTTCAGTCAAATCTTCAGCTTGCGATTCAAGCAACTCCTGAATGTCACTTGATTCTATCTATTCGAACCCCTTTCGTCCTGCTCTATTCGCAATTTCGGCAATGTTTGCAGTTAAAGTTTGAATTTGCACAGATTCTTCGTCATTTACCGCAGTCAAAATGGTCCACAGTTTTTCAGCATACTTTCAAAGTACAGGGTGGTCCATAAAGATGTACGAATTTGAAAATAGTATAGGAGCCGAACGTAGGCGAGGAGGGGGGGTGCGAATGGTAGGGATGCGTAGGTTGGTTCTTGGAAATTTAGTCAGGATGGCTCTGAATCAGAAGCCAAAAGGGCGTCCGAGGTCAACAAGAACGGAAGAAACTGTCAACCTAGTCAGCGATTCTGTATGTGACCCAGGCCTTTCAACACGTAGGAGATCTGCTGAACTTACAGTTGCAAGAACACCATTACGGCGCATTTTAAAAAAAGATCTTAAATTACATCCATACAAGATACAATTAGTGCAAGATTTGAAGCCGAACGATTTAATTTTACGTCGTGCTTTTGCCTTAATGTCGGGACGATTTCGAACCCTAACCAACATATTGTTTTCGGATGAAGCGCATTTTCACTTAAAAAAAAATTGCCGTTACTGGACAGAGGAGAACTCAAGGTAAAAACACCAAGGCCAAACATTAACTAAAAGTGACAATTTGGGCAGCAATGTCGTCCAACGGAATCATTGGACCTTATTTCTACGAAAACAACCGAAGGCAAACATTAAATGCGGACCGTTCAACTACAATGTTGAGGGGTTCTTTTGAGCCACAGCTGCTTCATTTTGAAGGGTAGTAGGACATGGTTTCAACAAGATGGCGCCACGCGTCATACTCCTAACGAGACAATAGCGGTTGTTAAGCAGATGTTCCCAGCAAAATGATATCGCACCGACGGGATATTCCATGGCCACCCAGAAGTCCAGACTTGAGTCCACTTGACTGTTTTCTGTGGGGATACTTGAAAAGTCGAGTATACGCCGGAAAACCAACATCAATTCAATAATTGAAAGAAGCAATAATAGGTAAAATGGGTCAAATTTTTCATTCATTGTGCCAGGTTGGAATAGTGTCTGCGTCGAGATGGATCACACCTTGATGATGTAGTTTTTACAAATTGACTTTCCAATATTTTTACTATTTAATAAATGATTTTTTATTAGCGAAGCTATTTTAGTTTTTTACTGAGTTTTCAAATTCTGAAAACTTAATATGGGTTCAATTCTTTCACTGATTCTTTTATATTCAAGATACATTTTGCTATGTCAAATTTCTTTCAGTATTCCATCACATTTATATCAGGATCGCATTCCATATTATCCAATATGATTTTATTATTATTATTATCATTATTAAATATAATGGAGGGCTAAGGAGCAAGTCCTTTAAAAGCCCAAATACAAGACAAATTCTGAGAGCTACAGCAACTAAGCTGAGCGAAAAAAAAACAAAAAAAAAATTAAATATATTCTAGACACAAAAATTAATTCTAACAAGTATGCTTATAAAGTAAAAGAACACTAATACTAAAGTAGGTAGTGGAGAGTTCACGAGAAAAGAGCCCGATCGAGACCATTTTTAAGAATATTGGTCGATGACGCTCAACCACCCTTAAATTATTCCAGACATCGAATACCCTATTACTGAAGAAATATTGCCGTTGCGTTGTTTTGAAGAACTCTCTTTTCAATTTCATTTGATGGCCTCGCAGACGGGTATCAGAGCTGAGTGGGAATAAGCCTTCCAACTGCGCGTAGTTAAATTTAATTATTCGAAATGTAAAGATCAGATCACCCCTGAGCCTGCGCTGAACGTCAAAAGATTGGCGGCACTCAGACGTTCCTGGTACGTCAGTCTTGTACGCCCGTACGACAAACGTGTTGCTCGGCGTTGCACACCCTTCAACAAATCCCGATCGCGCAACAAAACTGGACACCAAGCTGGACCCGGCGTATTCCATCAATGGTCGCACGTACGTTTTATAAACTTTGATGGACGCACTAAACAAAATATCCGCGAAAGACCGACGAATAAGATATAGCAGCGAGTTAGCCCTTTTACACACAACACTTATGTGGTCCGACCAACACAGGTCACCATTAATGATCACCCCCAAATCGACATGCGATAAAACTCCTTGTAATGTTGAGCCGCATAGGTTGTAGAATAGTTTCGGATTGTTTTTCCCCATATATAATACTACACATTTCTCGATGTTGAAAGGAAGCAATACACCAACTACCAACGGAGTTCAAGTCGTTCTGAAGGATGCTATGCTGACTAAACGGATTCGTATAAAGCTTGGCATCGTCGGCATAGAAGGCATTTTTGCTCTTGTTATGAAAAGTTAGATCACTTACATACAAAAGAAAGAGAAGGGGGCGAGCACAGAGCCTTGAGGTACACCACTAGTAACGGACCTTGGAACAGAATATAAACTCTCATCTCTGACCACGAATCGCCTCTCGGTCAGATAGCTCTCAATCCTAAGCAACACTCTCCCTCTCACTCCACAGTGATCAATCTTGTGAAGAAGAGTGTGTGATCAAAAGCTCAAAGTCCAGGTAGATCACATCATTGGGCATTTTAGAGTCGAGGGATTTGGACCAGTCATTTGCACAAGACAGTAGGTTAGTCGTAGGGGACTTTCACTTAACGAACCCGTGCTGTTCTTCAGGTATTACATTGTGACGATTCAGAAATATAGTAATTTCGTCCGCAATGATTGATTCCATTATCTTTAAAGAGCTGATTGGGCGATAGTTGCAAGAGTTTAGTTTATCGCCTTTTTTGAAAATGACAAGTGATGGAAGCAACCTTCCACGAAGAATGCAAACAGGAGTGTTCGAAAAAAGAAGTCATAATCTGAGACAGTGGGTAGCAAAGGATGTCATCACTGTTTTTAAGTAGGTCAGCAGTAATTCCATCCAGTCCTGGTGAAGGTTCGTCTAATATAATAGAGCTCAAAGGCCTGGATTATTCCTTGGTCCATAGGTTGGACCAAAGAAGTCGTGTTGGGAGAAAATATGTCACTTTTATATTTAGATGCATAGTTTCGAGTTTGTGAGGATGACCTGGTGCATTATTCAAAACTAGAACAGCTTTAATGTCTAAATTCATTTTTTTCAATAACTTTCAACTTCTCTAACAAAACAACCCAGTCACAAAAAATAGCGCTTGTAACCCATGCTTTCTTATTAGCACGCCAAAATATTGGCAGGTCGTTCTTGTTCTGATTTTTTAAAGCACGAGGATTTAACGATCTGTAAAGCGTCAGTGATTTAATGACAAATTTCCAGATGCATTAGAACATAGCATCAGTGTAACTCTATAAATTGCTGCCTTAAATCCCGGGGCTGACTTTGCTTTTGAAAATGAATGTTTTGTTTGGAATTCTCTTCCAAAACAGTGAATAAGGAGGGCAAAACGGGAGTCCTGACGCAGGTTCTGCGGGGAGGTGGAAAGTACCCCGTCAGTGCAAGGCTGCATAGGGTTCTCGCCAGAGGCCCAGCGCTCCCCATTGGATCTGTGGAGGGTCCGGATGGGCGATACACGGGCTCTAGAAAGGAGACGTTAGAGATTCTTGCGAGAACACACCCAAATTGTCGCTTTCTTGATATCAGTGAAAGCTGTGACACCGTCGCCCCGAAGGGCCTTGTAAAAAGGCCAAAAAAGAACGCTTGGAAGAACGCAAGAACCATCATCAAGCCCGGAGCAATCAGGTGGGCGATTCGCTCATTTAAGCCATTCAAAGCTCCTGGAGAGGATGGCATCATACCTGCCTCATTACAACAGGGGGTGGATGTCCTTCTCCCATACCTCATTAGGCTCTTCCGGTCGAGTCTTGCCTGGAATGTTGTCCCAGCCAGCTGGCGAAGAGTCAGGGTTGTTTACATCCCTAAGGTGGGTATATCGAACTCACAACCGAAGTTGTTTAGACCGATTAGTCTTACGTCTTTTGTTTTGAAAACCCTGGAGAAGGTGTTAGATGGATACATCAGGACCGAGGTGTTATCACTGAGGCCTCTGAGTGAACATCAATACGCCTATCAAAAAGGTAAATCAACCGATCTGGCACATAACAACTTAGTCGGGAGGATCACACAGTCTCTGGACCGCAAGGAGACTGCAGCTGCAGCCTTCATGGATATTGAAGGTACGTTCAATGCGGCCCCCACTGGCTCACTGTGTGGGGCTGTGAGAGCCAGAGGAGTACCAAATATTATTGCGGAATGGATTAGTAACATGCTAAATGCCAGAGTGATCAACACTTCACTGAAAGGAGCAGTAGTCACTTTTATGGCTGGCAGGGGCTGCTAGTTGATGACCTTCTGGCAATAGTTGGCGCACTGGATGTTTATGTACAAGCATACGCTGATGATATAGTCATTCTGGCTGTCGGAGATGATAGCGATGTTTCCGACAGACTACAGGAGTCTATGTCTGCAATTCAGGGGTGGTGTGGAGGAGAGAAACTTAGCATAAACCCCTACAAAACCCTTATGGTACCGTTTACCAGAAAGAGGAGGATATTTGTTCCCCCCCGACCCTGAGCGGGGTGTTTATTCCGGTTGTGGAAGAAGCGAAATATGTGGGGATGACCCTGGATAGTAAACTCACGTGGAATTCGCATATGGAAAACACAATACACAAGGCTAGACATTCCCTATGGGCATGTCAAAGGACCTGTGGAAAAAAGTGAGGTCTTCCCCCAAAGCAACTCCAGTGGCTATATGTGACGGTGGTTAGACCACGTATTACGTACGGCTGCATTGCTTGGTGGGAGTGCAGCCTTAAGAAGCAATGCCAACTCAAGCTCTCTAAATTACAAAGAACAGCCTGCATGATGATTACAGGAACCTTTCGCTCTACACCCACTGCGGCCATGGAACTGATATTGGGCCTTGCCCCTCTTCATCTTGTGATAAGAGGAGTGGCTAGAATGGCTTTCTACAGATTCCATCATATTTCCCGTAATGAAGCGGGTAACTTCGGCTTTGTTCCTGGCGCCCTACAGTCTAAAATTTAAGACAATGAAGTGCTGAGTATGAGGTCGGACATAGCAACACCTAAAACCAACATGGAGAGGCCATTCCAGATCATCATTCCCGATAGACAGGAATGGATCAGATTCAAGGACCGTCTACTTGAGGGTCCCTGTTGGTACACGGATGGATCAAAGACTGCGAAAGGTGTTGGAGCTGGTGTCTACGGTCGAGCTGCCGCCAAGGAACAGTCGATCTGTCTTGGTGGGCATGCGACTGTCTTTCCTTTCAAGCAGAAATATTCGCCATTGACCACTGTGCTAACCTCTTGCTTGCGAGGGGGTTAACAAATAGGCAATTAAAATCCTCACCGATAGCCAAGCTGCACTGAAAGCATTGGCATCCGATACCTGTACTTCACTTATGGTGCAGGAATGTCGCTCTACCCTTGCCAAACTAGGAGAGCGGAGCAGGCTCCGTCTAATATGGGTTCCTGGCCACTCGGGCATTGAGGGGAATGAGAAGGCGGACTCATTGGCCGCTCGAGGAACTAACCTGGAGTTCATAGCACCGGAGCCTAAGCTCGGAATTCCGCTGGAAACTGCAAGGATGAAAAACAACCGATGGCTGGAGTTGAGGGTACATGAGTATTGGATGAGCCTCCCAGGACTCAGACACGCTCGACGTGCCATCAGTGAACCTTCCACTACAAAAGCCAAGGCCTGGCTTAAACTCTCTAGGTTGGACCTGAGAGTTTCAACTGCCATATTAACGGGACACTGTCGCCTCAGGAAATACCTAAATAAATTAGGATTGGTTGGGAATCCTTCATGTAGGCTATGTGAAGAAGATACAGAATCAATAGGACATGTTATGTGCGAGTGTCCAGCAGGGGGCAGGGTCAGGATGGAAGAACTTGGATCTTGCAAACTGAAGTTGACTGAGCTTATTAAGCTCTCGCCCACGAAACTCGTATAGAAGAATGGAGCTCGTGGATGAAATTTAGGAGAGGGTGTGCCACAATAGACCACTGGGTCGCAGTGGCCGGGCTGCTAGGCAACCCTCACTCAAAGATAATATCTATCCATCTATCTAGGCTTTTTTAAATTTTGAAATTCACAGTTTCAAATCACAGTGACGTCTGAGTACAATATCCCGAACTGGTAGTGATAAATCGACATTTCTTACTTACTTACATACTATCCAGTTTTTTACAACAAAAAACTTCATTCTTCACAAGTAGTCAAAGATCCATTGTAAAAAACAATCAATAATGTGAAATACCGAGTGATTCCATCTAAATTTGGTTGTCTGTATAAGAAATGTGTGGGAGTTTGCTCCTGAAGGACATAGACAAAGGGGATGACCACATCCAAGATGGTGGAATCAAACTTTGAATGGCATGAGGATTTTAAGACTGTAAGTTGATACATTTGATTGAATTAGATGAAGTCGAAGTATTACTGTGTGAGGCATGTTTAGCCATGGATGTTTGTGTGTAACCATTTTTGTATAAACTTTTGGATAATATTAAAGCAAATACTACAAACCTGAATTTTGTGGTAGTCAGTTGAGAGTGTCTTTAAAATACCATTCAATGTTGGCTCAGCACAAATAATAACCTTAGGAATGCCAGCAGTTCCATTACCACTATCTGACTTTATAGCCTTGGGCACTTTTCTCTTCTCTAAAAGATGTTTCACTTGCACCTCAGTAAGTAATCTGACTTTAGCGAGTTCTCCAAGCAAACATTCCAAACTTGAACATGAACTATTTGCATCCATTGCATCTAATAATGGAGTGTGTTGTAATAGAAGTTCTATGGATTCAACCACACTGTTGGAATCAGACTTTTTCGCAAGCTCTGACAAGATGTGTGGTACTTTTAGGAAAGCAAATGCACCCCACTGACTCTCGTGAGAGGTCTGGTTGACATCATATAATGCCAGTAAACTACCCCTAATGAGCTCTCCATACAACCTGAAAAATACCATTGGTTAGAAATTCATATATGAATACAATGGATTTTATTTAAATGATAAAAATAATTATTATCACCCTATAGATTCTGTCAGAAAAATACCGGGAATAGTTCAATGAAACACGAAATATTTATGTCAAATTTATTGTATCGCCTTCAAAGTAGGCCCCTTGCGAAAAAATACATTTACGCCAACTAATAATCTAATCATCAAAACAATTTTCAAACGCTTTTTGCGAAATCGACTTCACTTCTCGCCGCGAATTCCCTTTTATGTCTTCTATCGATTCAAACCTCGAAGTGGTAAGTAGAATTTTAGGAAAAAAAAGAAATCGACCGGAACCATATCAGGTGAATACAGTGGTTCTTCGATGGTATTTGTTGATTTTTTGGTCAGAAATTCATTCACAATAATGGCCTTGTGAGATGGAGCATTATCATGCTGCAAAATCGATGAGTTTACTTTCCACAAATCTGGGTTTTAATTTATGTACCGTCTGATCTTCTGGCGAGAATTCCGAGTGCACCACACCGCGACAATGAATGAAAACAGTCAACATTACCTTGACTTTTGATAGACTCTGACGTGCTTTTTTCAGTTTCGATTCAGGTGGAAGGAACCATTCCGAAGGTTACAATGCGTTTTAAGAATGTGGGGTCGGAATTGACTCGCTCTGGCATGTCTTCAGCGACCTTTCCGCCATTCAATTTTTGGAGATAATTAAGGTTGTTTGGAACTAGTCGAGCGGCAACACGTTTCATGCCCAAACAATCGTCTAAAATGGTACGAACTGATTAGTGAGTCACAGAAAGTTGATTGCCTATCTCTCTCAAACTTAAATGACGATTTTCAATTACCATTTCCTTCACTTTATCCATGTTAATTACAGTCGAAGATGTTGATGGCCGATAAGAGCGAGGCAAATCTTCCACCAAATCTCGGCTGCTGTTGAATGCACTGTACCACTCATATGCACGTGTTTTGATAAAGTCGATTCACCGTAAACCTTCTGTAACATTTTCAGCGATTCGGCACACGAAATCCCATTTGGAATACAAAATTTGAGACAAAATCTTTGTTCGATATTTTTATCCATTGTAAAAATCGCACATCACAGTTGTGAGAGTTTATAAAATCGAGAACTGTGAACAATCTAAATGACAGATCGCGATCAAACTCCGCGCCAGCATAGAAAACAGTTGTGCCAACTTAGTAACAAAATAAATTTTGACAATCGTTTTGAGCAGATTTTTAAATAATCAATTTTAGGTACTTTCTTGACAGAATGTAAATTAGGTTTACTTCAAAAATTTTTTTACAAAAAAATATATTAAACTCGAAAAGAAGATATTAATTGAGAAGAACTGAAAAGAACAATAAGAGATATAGGGAAAGAGATAATAACAGTGCTTCTCATAATAATCGACTTATTTCATCGTTCTCGATATTATCTTCATTTAAAGTTATAGAGGTTTTTCTTTCTTCGTATACTACTGTGTCCAAATAGTATGGTTCTTAAGAACTTATTTTGAAAAATCGTCATCTTTTTTCCAAATCAATTTCATCGCCACCAGATGTCAACGGATTTTCCAATCTTCAAAACAGTTGTTAAAGTCGATTTCCGGGATGGCCTTCAGCTCCCTCTTCGATGCGGTTTGTATCTCTTCAATTGAGTGCGACCTTTTGAGTTTGCTGAATAACCAGAAGTCATACAGTGCCAAATCAGATGAATATGATTGTTGTGGAACAATATGGGACGAGTTTTTGGTGAAATGGTCATGAAGAATCAATGCAGTGTGAGATGGTGCATTATCGTGGTGCAAAAACAAAGAATTGTCTCGCCACAATTCCGACCTCTTTAGGAGAATAGCTTCAAGCAAATGACGCATAACCTCAAATAATATTTTTTGTTGACGGTTTGACCAGGCGAAAGGAACTCAAAATGCACAACACCGCGATAATCGACTTTTGAGCGACTTTGGCGCGGTTTTTTTGGTCTCGCCTCACCTTTAGCCCGATATTCACTTAATTCATCGGTTGTTTCTGGGTCGTAAGAATAAAACTACGCCTCATCTACTGTAATAATTTGTTCTGATAGTCAGAAAGCATTGTTTGAGACACTTCAAAGCGACGATGTTTCTCCAGAAAATTCAGTGTTTTCGGTACCAATGGAGATTTGATGCGTCTGAGGCACATAACATCCTTCAAAATGGTATTGACTGATCCTTTTGAAATGCCAACATGAGCAGCAAGATCTCTAATTATTAATCGACGATTTAAAAGCACCAAATCTTTGATACTGGTCGTCGTGAGCTTCATCGTCGAGGTTGATGGTCGACCGAGACGCTCTTCGTTTTCTACACGTTCTCGACCTTTTTGGAACTCTTTATACCACTTCTAAAGAATTCTTTCGACACAGCCTCATCACCAAAGGCTTGTTGCACCATCCTCAATGAATCAGCAGCAGAAAATTCATTTCGCAAACAAAATTTAATGCAAATTCACTTCTAGGAGCTTACAAAATGAAACGTATCTAAAAAACACTGATTATACATATATAAACGACAGTCCTACCAACCTAAAAATAAGAGTAATGTCCTAATTCGATTTGCGCGCGCAGTTCAAATTCAAATGCCACCTTACTTTTCGGACATAGTAGTACACTGCATATTATGTTTAATAGTAGATTTAATAATTAATATTGAAGAGGTCGTTACTTGATGAAAATCGATATACATATTTTCAATGAAAAAAACTGTGCTATTTAGATTTTCACTATATTAACAAAACTATGAGTGGTTTCACCACACTGTGGCTTCATCAGATAGATACAAACTAATGAACAGAGTTATTCCTTATATATTAGTCTTATTTTCTACTTAATTTTACAATAGGCACAAGTACAAGGGCTATGTTGGAAAACTCATCGGAGTTGCTTACTTTATGAATTGAAAAGATTGAGTAAAGGCGAAGGATTTAGATCTAATTGACTATTAAGTAACCTACCTGAATTCTTTTCTTTGTTGATCTCTAAAATTTCCAATAGATTGAGTTTTTGTCTATTATTTTCATTGTGTAAAATTTTGAAATTATCATTGAAGTTGTGGTTTTTTCGAGTAAGTGATTAGAATAATGGGAATCTGATTTATGATAATTAAAACTACGTTTGTGCTCGGATAATCTAACTTTGAAATTTCTGAAAGTTCTACCAATATAAATTTTATTACAATCCCCGCAAGACAGTTCATAAACACCGGATTTATTACCTTTATCAATTTTAGATTTGCAGTTTTTGATATGTTGGCCTAAAGAATTATCAGTTCGGAGTGCTATATTGAAATTATAATGCGAGAGGAATGATTTTAATTTTAGACTAGGATTATCAATATAAGTTAAGCTGGTGTATTTTGTGTTAGAACTTTTTATACTTGGAAATACTTCCTGGATGGCTTTTTGAAATTTTTTCGTGAAATCATGTTCTCAATCATAGTTGGACTGTAACCGTTATTGACTGCTATTTGTTTAATTATACTTAGCTCTTTTACGAAATTATTTTGTGACATTGGGATATTAATGAGTCTATGTACCATACTATTGTAAGCTGCTAATTTATGTGGATAAAGATGTGTAGATGAGCTGTGAATAGTAATATCTCTATGCGATGGCTTATGAAAAATAGAAAAATCAGCTTAACTTATATTGATAATCCTAGTCTAAAATTAAAATCATTCCTCTCGCATTATAATTTCAATATAGCATTCCGAACTGATAATTCTTTAGGCCGACATATCAAAAACTGCAAATCTAAAATTGATAAAGGTAATAAATCCGGTGTTTATAAACTGTCTTGCGGGGATTGTAATAAAATTTATATTGGTAGAACTTTCACAAATTTCAAAGTTAGATTATCCGAGCACAAACGTAGTTTTAATTATCATAAATCAGATTCCCATTATTCTAATCACTTACTCGAAAAAACCATAACTTCAATGATAATTTCAAAATTTTACACAATGAAAATAATAGACAAAAACTCAATCTATTGGAAATTTTAGAGATCAACAAAGAAAAGAATTCAGGTAGGTTACTTAATAGTCAATTAGATCTAAATCCTTCGCCTTTACTCAATCTTTTCAATTCATAAAGTAAGCAACTCCGATGAGTTTTCCAACAAGGCCCTTGTACTTGTGCCTATTGTAAAATTAAGTAGAAAATAAGACTAATATATAAGGAATAACTCTGTTCATTAGTTTGTATCTATCTGATGAAGCCACAGTGTGGTGAAACCACTCATAGTTTTGTTAATATTGTGAAAATCTAAAAAGCATAGTTTTATTTCATTGAAAATAGTAGATTTAATTTTAATGTACACTACCAACCTTGCATCATTGTAACCCTTCAGTCTCTGAAATACCCGAAGTTGATCAACAAGCACTGCAGTTGATGCAGCTGGATTTCCAACTAATTTAACTTCCAACCAATAAGGAATCAACGATCCGGGCCATTTTTCGCTTCTAACTTTTAACGATAGCATATTCACATCAATGTTCTCCAACTTCTTTACATACTGGTAACATTCATCTGTTTCAGGAAGAAATGTTAATAATTCAGAACATTTATGGCTGGTTTCTGCATACAACTCTGAAAGATAGATAAGCATAGTTATAACTGAGATTTTTAGAACAGCAGAGAGATATAGTAGTTACATTTCGAGCAGTAGTAATTTTAAGCTGTTGAAATTGTATGTTGAATCAAACTAAGCATGTATTTTCAGAAATGCAAAGTCGATCTGATTATCTTGAAAAGAATTCCAATTAATCTAACAAATGAATCAGAATTTGAAATAAAAAGCCACCTTTCTTTGCTGGCATGATCATCTCAATAGTTGGCAAGACAGTCCTATGAAGCTTAGTTTTCTGAAGATATAAGTGATAATTTATCTCTGCTATTGCTTCTATGTGAAGTACGAGTTTGACTTGGTTTTGAACATTGATTACTATCCATCTAGAAATCTCTTTTATTGCTGGGAAAACATGGTCCTCAGAACATAGGTTCTTATCTCAAGTAGTATTAGAACATATGGACATGTAGACATGGTAGTACCAATGAAGCCTTTGTGGTATGCTCTACGTACTTCTGAATATAGGACTGGCCACTCACCATATAATGTGAAGAAGCCAAGGCGACAACGCCAGTGGAGAGAAACTAGTTGAATTTCTTAAATTTTAAACAAGAAAATTGAACAACTTTCGTCGTAAGAAATAAAGAAGAGGTTTTGCCTGACAAATTGATCTCAAGAATTCGAAATTGGAGAGTAGACATCCTGTTTGATCATTTGTTTCAACATCACCAATGTATCAAAACAACCCGTGTCTTACAGGAACCCACAGAAGACCAAACTAACATGACGAACATGAAATCATCAAAACGCCCAATCAGAGTTTGAGTAAGTGCTCCAACTGGTTTGATATAAGTTGTCTTTTACTGAATGTGGGCAAAACTATGTTTGTGAACCTTGCAATGAAGAATGAAAGCCATTTGTTAAAAATTAAAAAATTAAAGGCAAGTCAATTGTACAAGTAGAGAGCATAAAGAGCCTGGGGCTCATAGTGGACAGAAACCTGAACTGGCAACCTCACATTCAAGATTTATGTGCAAAGCTCAGTTCCTTATGTTATGTTATGCCATTTATTGACTCCATGGCATTGCCAGTATGTCGACTGGTCTCTCCTATAATTTGCGCATTTTCATTCCAGGATCTCGTATGATACACATATGGAATTGAAAGTGTTATTACGCTCTCCTCGAAAAATTCGTAAATCTAAGCGCTAAACGAAGGATTAAATTGCGGTAACTATACCAAGTTGCAAATTGAAAACTTGTGCATTGAATAGTGAAATGAATAGTGAAAATAAAAGTGATCCAATTATTAATTTGAACTGAAAAATTAGGATAAGTTGCTAATTCTTCAGTGTAAAATACGAGAAAACCTTAAAAAAAACTGTTTATTTCTTATCAACCTGTGATAAATCTGATAACATCTGATACGATCGGACATGCAAATCATGATCAATTGCATGCAATACATGCAAATCATGGTACCATGCAAAATGCATAAACATGCCTACAACCAGACTAAATTTTATGTAACCCAAGAAAAAGTTGAAAACGGTGATAGATGGAACTGCCGAAAATGTGATATGGAAAATGATAGCATTAAAAGTGTTATTGCAGATGAATCAAATCAAAAGGAAGCAATCAACTTCACTATTAACGATGTTATGAAATTGCTGACCAATATTGAGCAGAAAATGAATAAAATGGAGAAATAAAATACATATATGTGTGTGCAGTTGAAAGTCACAGACGTGTTTTTCGTTGCTCCCTAAAAGTGTGATTTTGCTTCAATAGTTTGGAAAAAGTGTAATCTAACATCAGTGAATTTGTGAGATTCAACTGGTATATTCCTGCATGAAATAGTACTAAACCCAGAGTCTATTTTATTGAATTTGAAGTATTAAACAATCAAATTTCGGAAATTCCATTGAGGAATCGAATATACAATCATCGATTTATTCGGAATTATCTACATCACCATCTGAACTTAGGATTTTTTCGCCGCATTCTCTTGATAACTTTTTCAAGACAAAACAACATTCGTGGCAGCCAACAATTAATATGACTAACACCTGTGGAGTTTGTAATGCCAAGCTGGGTAAAAAAGGACATAAAGTACAATGCACCGAATGTCTAGATTGGTATCATGATAAATGTACCGATATTGATATCAACAAATTAAATCTTATCTTGGCTAAAAAACTTGTCTGGCGGTGCAACGAGTGCGATACAATCGATGAATCAGAGGAGGATGAGGATGAATACGAGGAACTTAATCCCACGAAAAAGCTATTCATAGAAAAAACAAATCTACACAAAAAGAGCAAATTCACTCTTGATGATATAGGAGAAAAATTGAATACACTCATCAAACAAAACAATTCTCTAATGAAGAAACTCGAGAAACAAAAAAAAGAAATACTAGATCTGAAGAAGGATTTTCACCGACTTGAAACTCAACAACAGCAGATGAAAGAAGAAATAGCCTACCTGAACAAAACGCCTCAACAAAAAAATCTCAAGAATAACGCAGTCATCAGTGGAATAGACGCAAAAAACATGAACGATACTCAAATTAAAGGTGTAGTGATTGCTTATGGTCGAAAACTAAAGAAGGATAGTGATACCACAACGAAAATTTAAAAAATGTCCTACTTTGTAGACTACAAAAAGTTGTATAAATTTGTTGAAGAAAAAATTGAAAGCTCCGAAATAACTTGCCTAGACGATATATCTAACATAATAAAACAAGCTGAAAATCTTAGCACATCAACAAAACAATATACGATCAAAAACAACATACAATGGATGAACAACACAATCTGTTACAACCTGAAAAAACGCGACAAAGCCTACAAAGAATGGAAAAAAAACAGTGAATGAAGAGAATTAGAAAATAAATTCAAAAAGCTGAAGAATGCAAGCACCAACCTTATTAGAAAATCAAAAAGTGCTTACGTACACAAAAAATTGAAAACTGCTGGCAACAACTACAGAAAAAAATTGAAAATTTCTGAATGAATTCATGAACAAGAACAAAAAAAACCTACATAAACATCCCGAAAATACATTTTGAAAACAAAACTTACTACACTGACTAAGACATTGCAAACATGCTAAATGATTACTTCACAAATATCGCACGATCCCTACAAGGCCAAAATATAATTATGAACACTTTCGATGAAATAAGCAAGGATTCGACAATATATATGATGAAAGTATCTAAAAAAGAACTTCTTGCAATCATATTCCAGGAGAAGAGTTCAACCTTGGGAGGTGCTATGGATGTGATACAGCTACTGATTGACTACTTGGAAGACGGTCATCTTGCAGTTGCACAGTAAAACATGACATACTACTGAAGAAACTCGAAAATACTGGTATACGAGGCCCAGCTCACACACTCATGAGGTCGTTTCTCACAGATAGAAAACAATACACAGTTCTGAATGGAGAGATGAGCGAGCTGAAGGAAGTCAACACTGGTATTGAACAAGGAACAGTATCAGGACCAATCCTATACTTAATACACGCGGAAAACTTGTCCATGGTGGGTCTAGGGGCTGAGCACTTCATGTTCGCAGATGATACTGTTTTGTTGTATAATGGAACAAACAAAGCAGAATTAGAAACATTGATCAATTAAGACTTGGAGACATTCAACAAGTGGCTAAAAGCAAACACACTGATAATAAGTGAATACAAGACTGTATACATGTGCCTCAACAGGAAAAAACCATCATATTCTCTGGACATTAAGATTAACAAAATACAATTAAAGAAAGTGCAATGTTATAAATACTTAGGCTTGATTATTGATGAGAAACTCTCATGGAATGAACATATTGATTCTTTTTATAGAAAAATTAGAGCCCTCATATGTGCCTTCAGACAGATGACCTACTTACCCTCGAAATTCAAAAAATTGATATATTTTGCACATGTTCGATCGATATTCTCATACCTTATAACAGTGTGGTCAAATACCCACAAATTTGATCTAAAAAGAGTACAAAGATTACAAAACAAAGTCATCAAAGCAATATATAATCTGCCCTATTCAACACCTACAATTGACCTATATAGGAACTTTTTAGAGGTACAAAAATTGAAAAATCTAGAACACTGCAAATTTGCTTTCAAAATCAGAAACAATCTTATAAAGTCCGGTTCCTCTATTCAGACTGTTTCCTCCATACATAAATATAAAACAAGTACTACTAACAATTTAATTCAGAAAAATATGAGAACAAATCTTGGAACTAAATCTCCGGTATACCAAATTGATACTAAATTGACTCCGCTCACACAAACTATTATTGCTATTATTATTGTTACACCAATAAATGAACTTAGATGTACTCTGTGTTAACAGCACTATATGCTGATTTACAGTTTTATATATGAATAAATAAATAAATAAAACATGGACTTGCAGAAAAGTATAATCAACAATTGACCACTAACGAAAAATTGAATAAGGAAATAGACAAAATAAAGTACAAACTGGAGAGTGAGCACAGTAGCAAAACACTCAGTATGAGAAAACTCGAACAATGCTAGCAGAAATATAAGCCCTCAAAAAACAAACATAAAATCAATACCAAACTAGTAAAACGACAGGACATTCACGAATATCATATTAGATTCAATACAAATTTTCACTTAGAGCCAGTAAGAACTGTAATTGGGTACAACGACCCCATAGCAAAAAGCATACTAGCATTCAATGAACTACCAGTTGAAATAAGGCAAAATTATAAAAAGTTTATAAGGAGATTGAAGGAGCACATAAGAATATAACAGGGTACAAAAAAAATTATGTAACTTCCAGAACAGCATTGCTGAGTGAAGTAAACTATACTTTATCCCTAGTTGTGGGTTCATGTGGGAGGGCTTCATTCGGTGTTGAGTTTGAGTATGTTATCATCCATTTTGTATTTTTTTTTTCTTTTCCTCTTACCTCACCTTAGTATTTCAGGGTAGTAGAGGAATTCTGTTTATTATTCACTCTTAATATGGATTTGTGTTCTTTCTTCATGGAGTTATTGGGAAATATTTATTATTATATTATACTCTGTGGGGCCTCTCGAGATAGTTACATGATACATCATGTAGAGCTTTATTTCAAATAATGGAAATCTTACCAATGGCTTGTATGTATGTGCTTGAGCTTCTGATGTATGTCAAGAAAAATATTGGATTGTTTCAGTGTAACAACTATCATCAGGAGTATCCAAGCTGTAATTCTGAAAATCTGGTAACTCCACTCCAATCATTCCCTTTCTGCTTATGAGAGGTGCCCCAGGTATATGGGTATTAAGGTCTTTAATAAGATGCCAGGAAACATTAAAAACATAAAAAGTCTCAAACTGTATTGTGTGTCAATTAGGAAACTATTATTGAACAGAGTTGGTTATGATCTAGACGAATTTCTAAGTTATGTGATCAATTAGCATACCTACTCTGTGATAATATTTGTTTTAGTATTTTTATATATATTGGCGTTTCTGCATTTTAATATTATTGTATTAACTGACTAAGTGTAAATTTGTAAATTTGTTTAGTAATTTTGAATGTTTGAATATTTACAATGTATGGCCAGTGAATAAATATCATTACTATTATTATTTCTATATATGGTCTGACAGTTAAAATGGCCTAGGATACCTAAGAGATCTAAGGATTATATCCACACAAATTGACAAATGCAAAAGGACATTGTGACAACTAAGCACAACAAACAGAGCTACACTACATTGACACCTAGCCTACCTAGGCATTTAGGAAAATGATAGAGCAGTTAAAAATGCAACAGCTATCTTACCGATAGAATCAAAACCAATTTCTCTTTCCAAAACTGAACTCAACCACTGGACAAATATCTAGCAATTGAGAGTCATAAAAAGAAGCACTAAACAAAAAAGAGGCAACATGATTTATTGTCCCTTGACAAAAGGTTTATTGTGATTGTATTTAGTCTAATGATAGGGCACCAGCTGAATAAAATCCATGACACAATGTTGTAGTTGTCAAGAAAATTATGAAACTAGGAACATATTCATATTCAGACAGGTTGGAGACACAAAGCATTGTCAGTACTCCCAGTACTGTATGATCCCGGGGGCCCCTATCACAGCCATGCAGGCTTTATTTTTTGCAAGGGTGAAACTTGATCCAACACATCAAGCACAATGGGCCAAAGCACTGAGTGCTGCCTAAAAGGACACAGGTAAGAGAGAGAGAGAGAGATAATACTTGATCTCGAACCCCTTCTACAGATACTTCCATAAAAGGTACTCCAGAGAAGTTAATAATAAACAAAAATCTGTGACTGTCATCTAATAAATCAATACTGAACGAAGGAAGATGCCACAAAAAACAGACAGCAGTCTCATCCTTGTGTTATCATATATCACTCAGCGACATCAAACCAAAGTTACCCTAAACTGTAATCAGTCAGTTAATGATATCCTCCTGGATTTTATATCTTGAACTGTTGCTAAGAGCACAATAAAATTAAAGAGAGATACAATAATGTAAAAGCATATAAAATAATCATTTGTGAGCAATGGAGTAACCAAGAATCAACTTTTCATGTACTTGATACCACTGCAAACTAACAGAAATCTATAATAGTGAGATATACCAATCTGAAAACTCTAACACCAAATAATCCTTCTTTTTGTATACTTGCAAACTTCACTAAACTAATACAATATCTCATATGTCCAATCTATAAGTATAATTGCTCACCTGTATCGTTGTATCTAGCCAAACACATCATAGATATATAAAAATCATCATTTAATATTGTTTTTAAAATACTTGATGCCACATTTGTTGCCTTTAAATTTAAGTCAGAAGTGCCACTACATTTATGTATAATGTTTAGTAACCAACAAGCAGTTGAAAGAATAGCAGTGGCCAGTTCAGTTTCTTCTAATTTACTGCAGCATGTTACACCAGGAATCATTTTTTCAAGAAATTCCAATAAACTGCAAACGCAAAAAATTTTGGTGAACTGATTATATTTACTCAATCTCTGGAGTACTGCGGCATGGGAAACCAATTGGGCACTGAGTGAATGACGTAAATAACTCAGTACTAGTTGGTTCGCACCAGCACCGACAACAGCTTGTTGTAAAATACAATCAGCTAAATTATAAACATCTCCACTGACTCCTCGAGGTAGTACTGTTTTAATATTAATACCCCATTGCAAATCAGTCCATCTTTCTCGCCAAGCTCGCAGCAGCAAAGCTTTCAAACAACTTGTTTTACTTGTAGTTTTTGATTCCATAACCATCTTGAGATAGATAATTCAGTAGACTGATTCGCCAAGATGTTCGTTCAACACTATGAAAACCAAACCATTATGCTGTCTGTAAAAACAAGACACAAATTACTGTTTATTAATGAGAATGAGGTTAACAGCTCATTCCCATTTATGAACTACTCACTGATACAACTACCGAGTAAAGCACTACAGGCATAGAAAAGTATTCATTTTGATAGAAGTGTCTGCAAGCTCTTTCCAAGTTGTTATAAGGAATTAGAAAATACTAGGAAAGGAAGAAATAATCAAAATGAACTCTGGTAACATGTAGAGGGATATCCACGGTCATGGCTTTTTTTGCTGTTTTGAGGGAGAAACTCGCAAAGCTTTTCTATCAGATCACAATCAAGAATCTTCCTGCTTATCATTAATAAGCAGATAAATTAAAAAAAAATAGTGTGATGAAAGATTTCCTAATTAACATATAACACATTGTGGTCAAAGTACCGTCAAAGAGCGACATCATTTGATAGAGAAGAAGTTGTCACTTTTTCTATGAAAAGGTGAAACTAACCTAACTAAAATAACCTAATACATTGACTGAATATTATGTTATTTGTTATTTAGATTTCGGTCCTGAAATACTATTAATTTATGTCTGAATGTAATTAGATTAGTAAAAATGCCGAAAGAGCAGTACAGAGAAACTGATGTGGCGAGAAAAATGTTATTATTTTGAAAATTTAGAATATTTTTTCCAGAATTCTTATGCATTTTTATTGTAGATCCCACGTAAGTTTTGGTGTGGAAAGTGCCGAAAATATGCAACAACAGTCTCATATACATGTTGTACAGAAAAACTTATATAATCAAGATATTCAGAGGACTCCAATTCCATATGGAGTATTGGATAAACGACTAGTAAGTTTATTTTCAAAAATGTGTCTTATGTTATTCTAATTTTTCATTAATTTTAAGGGTACGAACTCCAAAGATTCACCATGTCAAACTTGTGGCAAAAACATAAATGAATGCGTTGGGCATTTTGGTTATATTGACTTAGAACTACCTGTCTTTCATGTGGGTTACTTCCGAAGCATAATAAATATTTTGCAAACAGTTTGCAAGCATTGTGGATATGTTTTACTTGATGAAAATGATAAAAATATGTTTCGGTTAAGGTTTGTATAATTTTTATTTGCTTCTAGAAATTAATTAGTTCAGTGATTTTTGTACAAGAAATATTATTCATTATGAGTTAAGAGAAGAGTTTTGTCTCTCAGTAGAAAATTAAAGTCCCAAGAAACTAGAGTGTGAGACAGGTTATATAGTTATGAGGTGAAAGGAATGAATGTATTAAACGATACATTATTTTAGGTTGTCTAATACTAATCTAAGTTATATGACAAAAAAAGCTATCAGAAAAAAGATTATAGAAAAATGCAAGAAGATAACAAAGTGTCTATACTGTTCAGGAATAAATGGGTTTGTTAATAAGTTAACAGCTGCTAAAGGAGGTGGAGGAGGATCAGTTCTTAAAATTGTGCATGAGAGAAGCAAAGGAAATGAGAAAAATGAATTTCTGAAGCAACAGTTAGGTATGTTAATTATTCTAATTATGGGTCATTACAAAGTGATGGGAGGGACATTTTAACTCCTTTTTCTTCATACTTTAAGCTATCTCTCCTTATCTATTAATGCCACTATTTTCCAAATAATGCATAATGAAACAAGATATTTGATTCAGATGAATCTAATTATATAACAAAATGATTTCATTATTTCACCCGAAATGAGACATTTAAACAGTGTGACGGTTGGGACATCTGTGATACCCACCTAGCTGAGTCGATAACTTCACTTCTCAAATCAAGATAAAATAAAAATATTTTCTCAAAGCATTTTTTATATGATATTACAGAAATGTTTTTTTGTTATAAATTGTTATTATTACATATTTAACTGACAAAATTCATTAAAAAAAATGTGCCTTTTAGCTTGTAACAGGTGGGATAAAAATTTGTGATGGGTGGGAGGAGATACTTTTGGGATATATATTTGTGAATAAAATGAACACTGTACTTGTTTGAGATCAAATATTTAACGATTGTATTAAGGTAACATACATACATATAATTGTAGCGAAAGAGATATTTTTTATCACTTTTTTTCAAGAACATCAATTGAATTGTTGAATTCATAAAATATCCTGTCCCCTGTTGTCTTCATAGTGGGTTCTGGCAGAATATCCAAAATTTGAAATTTTTTGGAAAAGGATACATCATTCTCGTCAATACGATAAGTTTTCTTAGTTTTATCAAGGCTTTTTAGGAACATCACTCTTATTTCATCATCGTCATCGACGCAGCTTTGGCTGACTACTAAGTATTTAAAAACACTTTGTTTTCTGCCCATAGTAGTCTCTAATTTGACCAAAAGGTACTGGCCAGTCCTAAAATCAATACCAGCATAAGTAGTAATACTTTTTTGGATCCTTGGTTCTGGTGATCCGCCAACATTGTTGACATTCATTTTTCTAGATGTTGTCGTTTCATTTTCGCTGTCGCTGTGAAAATTGCCATAATTGAGTTGTCCCTCTTGTGACAACAATATTTTCTGTTGATGCGAAGTAGTAGTAAGAACATATGCGAGGCATTTATTACCCAATGCTTCAAAGTAGTGTTGCATCTGAATATAATGGATCGACCTAATTCTAAATCATCTATCATCAAGTTTCTTCTTGTTGGTGTATATATCGTCGACAGCAACGAAATGAATCCTCATGCCGCTTCGATCTCAAATAGTCAAAACCTCCTCGGAAATTTTGTTGTTTGAAAGAAAATCGAAAGTGCTAGATTTAATTTTGTATGTCTTTAGTTTAGTTTTCTTTACTTTCTGTGCTTGTAATTTTACAACTCATTCAGTTTATATCTTGAATTTAGTGACTATTTATTATTAACTATGCCTTTTGGTCGTGTAATATAAAAATAACTTGTGGCAAAAAAGTTTCACTTCACCTCTACACTCCAGTCCTCCTCCGACCAACAGATGTTTGACAATGTATAACGGTTTTCGAATTGGGCAGCACAGCCATCAGAGAACATGTAAATCTTTTTTAAAGTAGGTCCACGGAAACTAACTTATTAGTGTATCAGGCTGACATTGATCGGGCTTTGGAATCTGGGTTTCAGGCTGATTCTGTTTACGCTGATTTCAGTAAATCCTTTGACAGAATGAATCACAAATTGCTTGAAGAAAAACTGAGATAACCGTTAAAAGGGTTGCCAACTTATAAAAAAAAATACTCTACTGAAGACTGACAAACTATGGCTTCTTCATGAATAGTAAAAAAGCAAAAATACAGATTTTTTAAAAAGGTTATCTATTTTTTAAATTGATTTATTAGCCGTGTTTTGTTTACAGATTTAAAGACAAATTATGTAATTTATTTTTTAACCTGTGATGTCATGTTCGCTGTAATGGCTCTTATATAAAAAATATTTCATCATTTAAGTTGTTTGTGGAAATTTCTGTACTTTCTATGGCATGCATTATTTCATTTCAATTTTCAACTTTAAGTATGCCAATTTAAAGAGTGTGCAAAGTAATGACAATACTTTGTTAGGTTTTAATTTTTATTATGTATTCCCAGTGACATATAATAAAATTACTTTTATTTTTTATTTCAAAAAATATGCAAATGATTTCTTTAGATTAAGGTTGATGTATGCCAAAAGATCCCTAGATGTGGAAGGAAGGAGCTCGAGTGGAGAGTTTGTTTAATGAATCCATTTTTCAGTTTTCTTTTATATTTTGAAAACCATGATTCAGGCAAAAAATATTTCGAATACAAAAAAAAAACAAAATTGGTTCTATGAACTGTGAACTTCTTAGATTTTATATTCTAACTTTTCCCTCTAAATATATTCAATTTGTATTACTGAAGGTGAGTAATTAGATGAAAATAATGAAAGTTAGAGACTCTTCTGTCCCTTTGTTTGGGATTGGTAATCTCAACTTATCTTATCTTAGTCTCATCTTTATCTACGTTTTTCATTCTAATAATTGGGGTTAGTGTGTAGAATTTTTTTGTACCAATTGCCTTTTTAGTTGATAGTTTACCCTTCTTCGAAGAGGGGCCTTTTTCCAGTATTTCGCTTATATCTCGAAAAATATGACTCTTATAGAAAAATACTTTATACACAAAATTACGGCTGACGATATAATCTACAGAAATGGCGCATTTTTGTCCTAGCACTTATGGTTTCCAACTGCGAGTTGCAGAAGTTTGAATGTTTAATCAAATTATATATCCCAGTGTTGTAAGTTAAAACTAACTCACAATTTGTAAAGGTTTGATGACGATAGAAATATCAAAATAGCTATTACGTTTGTTAATTAAATATCTTCCACCTTGTTTGGCCATCATCAGATCTTTACAAATTGTGAGTTAAAACTAACTTCCAATTTGTAAACCTCTGATAATGATAGGAATATCAAAATAGCTATTACGTTTGATAATTAAATATTTTCTACCTAAATTTGTGATATTCTTTACAAGTAATCCAAAATCACCGTATGATGATCGAATATCGGTAACGGCCGACACAATATCACTTTTTACATATTTTCAAATTTGAATTTAGGAGGCTTTTACCTGGTAAAATTCCATTATCAATAATAAAAACAAGTACTGTGTTTTAAGGAATTTTACTTAATAATTGCGATTCGAACGCGTTCGAATCGCAATTATTGAGTAAAATTCCTTAAACACAGTACTTGTTTTTATTATTTATTTTCAAATTATTAACTACATTTATACTAAAGTTATCTCAGAAAACTTTCATACTCACAAAGTGTTGTAAAATATCTTGTTGTGAGATGCTCCTATAGCACTTCCAAAGCAAGAAAATAAACAATGATTATAACATTTACTTACATTGATAACATCACAGACCATGATCAGCTCTATGCAAAAAGTTATGTAAAGTTATTTCTATTTATGAATTCCTCAACTGACTGCCTTGACCATTTTTTCATCCACATTTTGACTTATTTTTCTATAGAAATTTAGAAATTTTATATCTCTTATATTCGGAGGTAATTGTTATTCAATTGAGGCCCAAGATATGTAAATGTTTTTAGCCCCTACTGATTTATGCATCTTAAGTATAATTATATTTCCGTCTGTCCTCAAAATATATTAACATTTTTTTGTCTGGAAAAGTATGCTGTCGTTTGAGAAATTCAAGGAGCGAGTTGACAAAAATTTGTCTGGTTGTAAAAACATCAGCTAGATTATATAGATTTTCAGTGGGATAGGTGTAATCATTTTTGCATATTATTTTTAAAATCTATTTTTGTGTTATTTCTATTTGCTCATACAGATTTTTCCCCAAGTTTCCCCATGCCATCACTCCATATGAGAGATAAGTTTCAATCAGTCCATAATTTATTTTTCTCAACTCAGCCTTGTCACATATTTCTTGTAGCAATTTAAATTTAGGTAGTAATGCTTTCATTTTTTTAACCACTATCTCAGAATGTTCTTGTCTTGCCATAATAGATGGCAATCAATTTTTATTTGTAGATATTTGACACATTCAACAGTAGGTATCTCAAAATTGCTATTTTTCTGATGTAATTCTATGTTGTTAAGGTTCAAAGTTGTTCTTATCACAGACGATTTTGGATGGTGATTGTTGTACTTTGTCAGCATCGTTCGGGTCTGCCTTTGAATATCAACCAGTTCTGTCTGTATATCTGTAATACTTCGACAAGCCAAGAATGGGCGGTTCTATCGAATGCCTTCAGATAATCGAGAATAGCTGAATAAACATTCCGATGCCCTACGTGTGCCTGTTTCATTATCACAGAATCGATGATGAGCTGTTCCTCCGTGGTGTTTCCTTCTGCATCCCCTCTGCTCCTCTGCTAATATATTGTTGTCGTCAAGGTGTTCGTATATTCGATTGGATATGCATGAGGTCAGTATTTTGTAGAGCGTTGGCAGACAAGTGGCCTATACTGAGACGGCTCCTGTGTTCTATCGCTCTTAGGTAGCATATATGTTAAGCCTTGTATTAGGAAAGTAGGTGTTTTCCTGGGATGGTGAAGAACATACGTGAGCTGTCCCGCTAGGGCTCCATGGAGCTTATTAAACTTCTTGTACTAGAAGTTGTGAATATTATCTATACCTGTGGCCTTCCAATTGTTGGTCGCTCGAACTGCTATTGCGATTTCTTCCTCCGTTATTCCTTCGAAGTCCATATGTTTGATATCAAGGAGTTGTTTTTCATTCATGATCCATTCATCATCTTCATTGTGTTCTTTGGGGTTCGACCATAACGGTGACCAATAATCGGTCGAGCACTGTGCGTCCGGTACTTCTCTTTTATTGTTGGACGGTGTTTTGCTATTTCCCTTGTGAAAATTGGCCGAACTTTGGAGTACTTCTGGTTTTGGTGTTTACTTTCAATGCACTTGATGTATCTTGAGTGCCTCTTTGCTTTTGCTTGGACTTTCTGCTTCAAAGTGTCCATATAAACGTGGATGTGTTGTTTGTGATCAGGGTGTTTTGTGTTCGTACCAATTTTTCTATGAATTTTGCGCCTTAAGGGTTTATCGTTTCTCAGGAATTCTGTGAGGCGACCGATTTCAGCTCTAATATTATCAATATCCTTCTCCAGTCTTTTTTGCCATGGTGGTTTTCTGACGCTTTTTGGCTCAGCTTGTATCAGAGTTGTGAGGACTTGTTTGTGTAGTCGAGGAACCGCTACCGCTCCACAGTAGATCAAAGTGTGAAACGACGAGTCGAGGCCATTCCATGCATTGAAGAACCGATTGGGTCTGGTTTTGAACTTTTCCCGCTTGAGTTTCAGAGCAAGGTCACGCAATCTCGCGTCACAAACTCTCACGAGTAAACTCTCCAAGTTCGCATAGTTCAACTTTATCATTCGAAATAAAATGATGAGGTCGCCTCGAAGTCTTCCTTGCCGAAACGTTTACAGCCCGCACAATCTCAGTCTTTCCTCATACGAAGGACGATCAACAGAGCTAAATGTCATACGCGAGGCGCGTACATTTTCCAACAAAGCTTGGTCACGAATCAACACTAGACACCACACTGGACGAACATAAGTCTTGAAGAGTTTAGCGGAGGTCTCGAACGATATAGAAGCAAAAGATCTACGAATCATGAAGAGTATTGCATTGGCGCGTTTGGATATTTTGATGATGTGTTCCGACCAGGTCAAGTCTTTTGTGATTGTAACTCCCATACCCACATGGGAGGAAACCGGGGATAGGGGGTTGCCATGGATAAAATACGTCAGATGCGGGTTATTTTTGACAACGGGGAGCATAACACTCTTTGCAGCATTCAAAGGCAACAACCAATCCTTGCTCCACCTGGAAATACTATTAAAATGGACCAGAAGTTTGTCATAGTCGGTCAGCGGGTTAGAATAAAATTTTCATTTCATTTTCACATCAGCAAAGAATTTAGATTTAGAGCTCTTTATCTGAGCGGCAAGATCACTAGCAAAGACTAAGAACAAAAGTGGCCCCAAGGCGGAACCCTGTGAAACACCACTCGACACAGGTTTCAATGATGAGTAGGAGGATCCTACTCCTCTTTAAATATTTCGTCACCAGTTGTATGGTTAGGCATTGGCAAACAAAATAAAAAGTCCTCTTTTAATTCACATCCATCAATGTATCTAACATTTGAAATGAGATTCGCTTGACCACTAATATCAGTGGATTCATCAACTTGTAGCGCAATCACTTCACTTACTCTTAGTTTTTCAATCAATGTTAATTTAATATCGTTAGATATGTCATTGATTCGACGTGAAATAGTTTCTGCCGATGCAGGTATTTTTTCAATTTCTTCAGTAGCTTCTTGGCTAATCATTATTTCGACAATTTCTTTGCAGACAGGTAAAACTAAAGTTTCAGCAAGAGAGTACGGCTTTTTAGCTTTAACTAATATGTTAGCAATCACGTAGCTAGCTTTTTGTGCTTTGTCTGAGTTTTTAAAAGACGAAGTAAGATATTTATTTGCTTCTTCGATTGGTCCTTCAAACGTTGAAACTACGTTTTGTCTTTTTGGGCTACTGATGGGTGTTTAGTGGTTAAATGTCGTATTAGTTTACTGGGCACCATCGAATTATTACCTAAAGTTTCTCTGCAAACAAGACATTTTGGGGTAGGACAAGATTCGTCTCCGAAATATGTAAAACCGTAACTAACGTAGCTTTCGTCATATTTTCGATGAACTATTTTGGGTTTCTTTTTTGTTGACTCTTTTTCTTCTTCGTTACTTTCGCTTGGAAAACATACAGTACGTATAGTGAATTTATCCATTTGTTATAATATCTATTTATTCTACGCTTACAATAATAACCATAAGTATAAGCATCGAAACAAAAGCATGCGGTGACTTTAAACGACGCACTCGCACTGATTCCATACGTGCTTGAGCCATGAGAGGGGTGTAGCGGGGGCGGGAGGCCTCCGCCGTGCGCCGTCGCGCCAAACTAAACCTTGCAGTAAATGGGTGAAACAAAAACCTCTCGCTCGCGTGGATAATATTGTGTAGCTAAGTATTTTACTTACCCTTACTTAAAATAAGTTTATAAAACAACCTTATTTCTCCGAGGCACATCAATTAACGACCAAGGTACACCAGTGTGCCGCGGTACACATTTTGCGGAACACTGGCCAAGATAACAACCACCGCTTCCCTGATATATTTAATCTTATTATTTTTTATCGTGCTCTGAAAAGCAATATTGAAAACAATATTACCCTTCTTAACGACAACACAAACCTATGTTATTCCCCAATATTTGAGATTTCCAAGTAATTAAGAATGTACCTTTGAATACCCATGTATATTCCAATAGTAGAAAACTTGTTGTTTTCCTCATCTTTATAATTCATACCTGTTTTTCCATATTTAAGACAAATTTTACAACTGTACCTTAGTTTCAACTCCCAATTTGTAAGCTATTACGTTTGTTAATTAAATATTTTCCACCTACTTGTGTCATCATCAGACGTTTACAAATTGTGAATTAAAACTAACTTCAACTTTGTAAACGTCTGATGATAGAAATATCGAAATAACTATTACGTTTGTTAATTAAATATTTTCCATCCAATTTTGTGATATTTTTTACAAAGTAAACCAAAATTGTTGAGCCTCATTTGATCAAAATGAAATGAAATCACCGTATGATGATCAAATATCACTTAGTAACGACCGACTCAATAACATTTTCTCAACAATATTTTTTATCACTACCTCATGAATGAGTAGATTACTTTGTGCGAGCCTTGTATTTTAAATATTTTTGTATGCATGTATTCATTACTTTGTTTCATGTAGCTCAATTTTCAAATTAGCAATGTTTTCAGGAGAACTGTTTTGACATTCCCCTTATTACATTATTTTGTGATCATTCAGAGGTCTTAGAAGAGTGCTAATCCTTATTACAGACAAATTCGAACAAAACATGCCATTTCTGCAAAAGTTTCTTAGAATGACAGTGCACCTTCTTTCCCTGTGTCCATCAACTGCTAACGACGGCAGGCACATTCTCAGAAGAAAATACAAATTATCACAAAAGCATAACAAATATGTGATACATGTTCGTTTGGTGATAATATCATTTAAAGTATGTGGGAAAAAATCCACATAATGTTGAAATATTTAACTAAGCTATATCTCTAATTTTCTTGAAGCAGTTCATTTTTTATTGCAAACATGAAAGGGACTTAATATATCAATATTTCAGCCGAGTTCAGTGCAGCTGTTGAATCTAATCCTGATCTGCAATCTTCAGTAACACCAAATGTTTTATCTCAAATTCTAACACCAATCGACGTTCTGAAGATATTTGAGCGTATTCCAGAAAACGATATCTGCTTATTAGCCATGGATCCGAAGAGGTAATAAAATTTGAAATATTAGGCCAGTTTTATGGTTGACTTGGAAAGATTGGCGCCAGTAATCGCAGGTTATTTTTTCAGATCACAGCCCAAAGATTTAATTTTCACGCGAATGCTAGTTCCTCCAGTCTCAATAAGACCATCGGTTGTTTCTGAATTGAAAGCTGGAACGTAAGTAAATAAGATGTTTTGGATTACTTCAATTCATTGACTACTTTTAATAGGAATGAAGACGATCTCACCATGAAACAGTCCGAAATTATTTTCATAAATGATGTCATTCGTAAACATAAACTTTCGGGAGCTTCAGTGAATATGTATCAGGAAGGTTGGGATTTCCTACAACTACAGACTGCTCTATACATAAACAGTGAGCTGTCCGGAGTTCCATTAGCCATGATGGTAAACGATCTACATGAAATATTAATTTTTATACATGATGTAATGTGTTTCTATTTTCAGCCAAAGAAGCCTGGACGAGGTTTGGTTCAGCGCTTGAAGGGAAAACAGGGTAGATTCCGTGGAAATTTATCCGGAAAACGTGTGGATTTCTCTTCAAGAACTGTAATTTCTCCAGATCCAAATTTAGAGATCGATCAAGTGGGCGTACCTATGCATATCGCAAAAATATTGACGTTTCCTGAGAGAGTTATACAAGCTAATATAAATCTGATGAAACAATTGGTTGTGAATGGTCCAGACAAGTGGCCTGGCGCTAATTATGTTCAGCAGAAAGGTTCAGCTTTTAAAAAATTTCTGAAATACGGTAACAGAGAAAAACTTGCCCAGGAATTGAAGGTTAGTATATGTTAGTTTTCAAATGAATTTGTAAATTTAAATTAAGAAGATCAGGCCATGAGAATGGTAATGTCATTATATTTATTATAAAAATAAAGATGTCCGATTTCGATATAATTCATGACAAAGGTGGCAAAAGGATAGCGTGGCGAGGATTGGAGTTTTTAAATTTCATATTTTATGAAATTTCTGATGGGACTAATTATCATGATATTTATTCTAATGTGAATCAGACATTAGTCAAGAGAACTACTTATATTGATAACATAATTGAGTTTATATGCTTATTACTAAAGAGTGGATTATATGTAAGGTTGAAATGTGAAAATAAATACATATAAATGTAATGATTCTTCGAAAATATGCAAAATTTTCGAAAATATATAAAGTATAAATATCATTTAAAGGGTTTTTGAGCATAACAATAACAAGAACCCTTAACTAAGAATTTATTCATCAAACTTAAAATTATTCCATTTTTTATTATAAAACGAATTAATAACTAAATGTTTTTCACAATTTTCTGAGTTGAACTTATGAGGCTTGTCGCTAAACATATGTCTACAAGAAAAACTTCGTTCTACATCTACTGAGGTGATAGTATAATAGCATGTTTTAATTTTGGCAGCACGTTTTCGGCGAATTTGGTTTCCAAGTTGGAATTTCCTTGGAAATTTTCCGAAACGTTTTGAATTTCTTTAATACCTTCATTATTTTCTAAAACCGTTTTCAATTTGCCGAACACAATTTCGCTAATTTCACACCTAACTTTTTCGCATTCATTTTTAAAATTTCCAATTGTTCTTGCAAAATCCGTTGAAGGCTGCTACTTTTTCCAAAGATAAAATTGAATTGAATTCTTCATTTCCTTATAGAGTTTTCGATGATACTACAGAGGAGGAAGAATCTGATATTCAGTTGATGATTTTTAGATGCCTTTCGAAACTTGCAGCGTAAAAAACTACCGCACTGAGCCACATTCCCCATCAGGTCAATACTAGTTGCGGTGGTAGCTGCAGATTAGGCAATCATTTTTTATATAACTGTATTCGAAGGGGAGTGAAATTGATTCGGCTGTTACTATGTGATATGTAATTGACATTTTGAGGGATGCGAATATTACTACGTAAAAAATATTGTTTAAGATGGAATAGTTTATTCAACGTTATAGCTATTTCGAGCTTTCGCTCATCATCAGACAAGTATAGGTGTAGAACTAAATTACAAAGTTAGCGATTTTCTTATATATAGGTACAGAAAAATAGATTAACAGAACAGGTAAAATACATATTAGAGATTAACATTGGGTACTAATATATAATTGAAAACTACTTGAAAATCCTAAATATTGGGGAATAACATAAATCAGTCAGGTCGTTAAGTATTATTTGATTAGTGTCTGTATTGTGATTGGCTTTGAATATTTCAAAGGATTCAAGATAATTGAGTTTTATATATTAGAAGAAAAAAAGCGTCAACATGGCATATTGCTTGGCCTGTTCTTACGATAATTATTGTGTTTTTCGTGATGAAAACAAGATAATAAAATTCGGAAAGTGACTCAAAGGGGTAGTGAATGCTCCTTAAGAGTGTGCAACACTGAAGTTTTCGTGTCGTGATAAAAAAAATTCAAGTGCAATACAAATTGATAAGAACATAAACAAACGATCGTGCAGCCGGCTCGGTAGCGTATGGGATATGATGCTCGTCTCCTGCGCAGGGTTACCTAGGTTCCATCCCCACAAAGTCGGTGTGAATTTTCGGATTCTGGGAATCGCTTGAGTGTCCATCTTTCGGAGGAGATGTAAAGCTGTCGATCCTGTCTAACAGAGATGTGTTAAACATTAAAGATCCCTTCCCTCGACACGAGAGGGGTTCGGCAAAATACCCGGGTTAGTGAGGTGACAGAATTCCCCGGCGTGTCATTAGCCGAAAGGCAGAAATAGAACACGTTAAAGGAAAATCAAACAAACAACGATCGAGTACGGACGCGGTGTTGTCAGACCTTCTGTGAATTAGTGAACTTACGGGACTTTTCTGGTTTTCATCTGCGATCACCGAAGAATGGCTGAGGTCGAAGAGGAGGATTGCGTTAAATGCAAGGAGGAGTTCTACAAGTGCGACTCATGTAGCAGAAATATCCATGCACAATGTGCTGGTCTTTGTGGATCAGAAGTTAAGTTGATGACAATCCAAAAGAGAATAATGCGCTCATTGTGCCACAACTGTATTTCTTTTATGAATGAAATTCCGAGTATTATGAAAGTGATATCGACCTTGAGAGGTCAGGTTGATGAGATTAAACAAATGTTGGAACATGATAGGATGTCGAAAGGGGCAAAAGTTGATCATGGTAAAATAGAAAATATCAAAACGAGTAACAGTGAGATGTTGAAGAAGGATAAGGAAGTCTTCATCGTAAGACCTGTAGAGAAAACAAAAAACACGAGGAAGTGAGAGACTGTATAGTCACAGAAATTGATCCAATAAAACTAGATGTTTATATGAAATTGGGGAAAAACCTGAAAAATGGTGGATGCACTCTTAAATGTAAGAAGACTGATAATGTCGATGATATCAAAAAGAAAATTCAAAAAGACTTGGGGCAAGAATATAAAGTGTTTTTTCTCAAAAAAAAACAATCATAGGGTGAAAATATGCAATATACCTGGAAGATTCCATGAAGACACTGATGATCTTAAGAATAAAATTATTAAACATAATAAGATTGGACTTGGAGAAGAATCATATATACTCGATATTATTAGAGTATCTAAAATTGTGGTGAAAAATAGATTCAGTGCTGTTGTGGAGTTGGATGGGGCAACATTCAGGAAATTCATGAAGTAAGGTGAGATCTATGTGAGTCTGTATGCATGCAAAGTATATGACTTCATAAATGTTCTGATGTGTTACAAATGCTTTGGCTTCAATCATAAAGCTAACGATTGTACAGCTGAATCAAAACTTTGTGCGACGTGTGGTGAAAATGATCACACTGAAAATGGAAAATGTAAAAATGCTGCAAAATGTATTAACTGCTATAGAGCAAATAATAAATATAATTTGGAATTGGATACTGGCCATATTGCTGTGCTACATTCAGAATAGTATTGAGTTCAGATTTATAAATAATTATGTTAAAGAAGGAATTATATGGGTGTGTGGTTTTCCGGTTGACGGTGTATTGTTTATGGGTCACCTGGGTCGTCGACTCTCGATTTTTTGCAACAATTGGAAGAGTGTATGGAATATATGATAGTTGGAGAGATTAATGATATCGGTGATAAATAGTTATGCATAGTTGGAGACTTCAACATAGATTACAAAAGCAACTCAACATACAAAAATAGAATTCGAAATTTAATGAGTACATGGGAACTGACACAGTTAGTCCAAGAATACACAAGAATTACTGAAACATTAGTTGATCGTGTTTATTCTAATCAGAATTCGCTTCAAATAAGTGTTTGTCAAACACCAAGTCTGACGGACCATCAAAGTATCGAAATCCTCTCTATAAATAAAAATTTCATAAAAAAACCATCGTTGATAAATTATCGTGAAAAAAATTTCTGAGAACTGAAATGTTTGAGCCTAGTTTGAAAAATTTAGGATGCTTACAGGGATAAAATGTAGACGAAATGTTGAATGACTTTTATGACAAATGTTTAGTTACATTGGATACAGTCTCTCCAAAGAAAGTGAAATTATTTGTAGAAAAACAGAATGCATGGTATGATGAGATCAAAAAAATGGCTAATGAACAAGATATTTGTTACAAAAAGGCAACGAGTGGTTTAGTAATATTTTGGTGGAATAAATATAAAGAGAAAAGAAATGAAGTAGTGAACCGGATACGAATTAAAAAGAGAAATAACTATGAAAAACTTATATCTGAGATTATGTAATAAAATAACATTCTGCTAGCGGTAAAAGGCGGTTTTATCAAAGGAACGCGCGGTACTTGTCAAAGAAAAGCCGCGTTTTTTATTCTTGCTGCTTTTCTAAAAATGTTGGGCAGCACGTTTGACGGGAACATTCTAGACTTTCGTTCACGCCGATATGAATGTTGCGCCTGCAGAAATTGGAGCCATTCCGAATGGTAACTTGCAGGCTATACTATGTCGATACAAAGTTTATTATTAAATAGTACAAAATGAGTGCAGAAAAGAAATCTAAAACGTATCATTTTAATAACGATTGGGAAAAAGAATTTTTATTTTGTATGGTGAAGGGTAAGTGCATTTGTCTTGTTTGTCTTGCGTCAGTTGCAATACCTAAGCGTGGTAACTTAGAGAAGCATCATAAAACGGTTCATAAAAACTATGAAAAGGAATGTTTATTTGGAGATTTTAAAAATAAAACAGAAATCATGTTTGCTATTAGATAACTTCAGTCGGACTGTCACAAGGCGTATTGAAGTCATAAGTCACGACAGGGCAGATAAACTGAAACATGATATGAAATGTACATACTTCTCTTTACAGTTCGACGAATCCACCGATATGACAGGCACTACTCAGCTGTGTATTTTTATTCGGATGGTATTTAATGACATGTTGGCTAAGGAAGAATTTTTGGCAATCATGCCTCGGAATGGGAAGACCCGTGGCGAAGATATATATGACGTTTTATTCAATTTTGTTAAAAACTACAAGCTACCAATATATAAATTAGTGTGCATTATAACTGATGTAGCACCAGCAATGACTGGAAACAAAAACGGTTTTGTGGCGATGTGTCGAGCTAATGAAGATTTGCCTTCATTTTTTTCATTCCATTGTATTATACATCTACAAGTTTTGTGTTCAAAACTTCTAAACACTGAGGAAATTATGGGCATTGTAACAAAAATTGTGAATTCCATCCTTGCACGTAGTCGCGGAAAATTCCTAGAAAGGTTTCGAGAATTATTGACGAAATAACAGTTTTTCTAGACGAAAGAGGTGATGACACTCAGATGTTTGAAAACGAAAAATGGCTGACTGATTTGGCATTTTTGACTGACTTCACATTGCACTTAAACACCATCAACTTGGGGCTTCAAGGTAAAGGAAAAACTATTTTTGAGATGATTAGCGCAGTAAACGCATTCAAAAGTAAATTGCAACTTATGATCAACTGAAAAGAAATAATCTGAAACATTTTCTGTCTTTGAAAGCAAGGATTTCTCAGTTGAATTATGATACGTATGAGGCTGAATTATCAAATATTTTGGGACAATTCGAAATGCGTTTTTATGATTGCAGTAAATAGGCAAATATAGCATCATTTATGAGTTTTCCTTTTTCATGTAAAAGCATTGAGGAATTAGCTACTGAAATAGCAAGTCAGTTTATTATGAACTCATGTTCTGTTGAAAATGAGTTGGTGCAGATTATATCAGATATACATCTCAAAGCTACAGCATCTGATACAAATTTCTGGTGTTTCATATATGAAGATAAATATCTGAATCTAAGGCAAATCGCCCTTCAACTGAGGGCAATGTTTGGGCCAACTTACTTGTGCGAGTCTGCATTTTCTGAAATGAAGATAAATAAGTTAAAATATCGCAATCGACTATTTGACGATAATATGTCATCATGCTTGCGATTAGCACTCAGTGGTTACGTTCCATCTGATGAAAAGTATGCTGAGGACATGCAGTGCCACGCTTCAATATCGAAAGTAACTCCTTAGTTAAGTTTAACACCATATGTAACTCTTTTGTTTTGTAACAACCAATAAACTCGCAATTTTGAATAACTATGAGTTTTTCCATTGATATTATAGAGAAGAACCTAAACCTAACCGAAACCTTGAGTAAAATAATGTATATTGTGCGGAAAGCTAATATCTATATATGCTACGGTACACCCTAGCTAGCTAGGTAGGTAGGTAGGTTAGATTGTGTATGTACGACAACCCTGCATCACACATACTTGCAGCCTCCCAGAGTCGATCGTAAGTAGTCTAAAAATATTGAGGTAGATCGCCAGCAATTCAAGTTTTGAGTACCCCTGACCTAAAAGCTACATATATTCAACATTGTTCTCACTAACGAACAGTCGAAGAATGGGGTAGAGATATAGGTAAAGCAGCCTTGAATTATTTCTGTTATTGAATTTCAGAAAGTAGATCGAATATTTTACAATGAAAAGAAGGCACTTGTATGTATAAACACATCAGAGTGTCATTATTTTATTCAATCCGAAATTCTTGCAAGACTCTTCATATTTCAAGCCAAAGATTGACCTTATTGCAGTTTTTGCACATCAAATAGATTTTCACTTTAGAATGCCTTCCCTATATAAAATTCCATAACTAAGTATAGAATGAATATTTGAAAAATAAATCACCCTCTGCACGGATATATATGCAGCTGTGGCTAAAATACTATGTATGTGATCGAGATGTACGTGTCATTTGAGTTGATAGTCTGAAAAATGCCAAGAAATTTTATGCTTCCTTCTTCTGAAATTTCACAAATACTAGACTGATTGAAATCGGCACTGTTTAAACTAGCTGAACCAAAAACTAAGCATTCAGTTTTTGTCAATATTGCCAATAATTTGTTTTCCAGGCACAATCAACTAAAAAGTTTTATTGAAAAATTTGAGTTTCCAATTAACTTTCTACTATTTTTTGATATACATTCTGTCAAAAAAGTACCGGGAATTGGTGAATGAAACACAAGATATTTATTTTTCATCCAAATCTATTGTATCGCCTTCAAAGTAGGATTTTACCGAAATAATACATTTACACCAATGAATAATCCAACATCGAACCATTTTTCAAACGCTTTTTCCGGGATTGTCTTCATTTCCTGCCGTGATGTCTCTTTTATACCTTCTACCGATTCAAAACGGGTACCTCGAAGTGGTAATTTGAGTTTTGGAGAAAGAAAAAAAGTCGTCCAGTGCCATATCAGTTGAATACAGTGGTTGTTCGATGGTATTTGTTGAGTTCATGGTCAGAAATTCATTCGCAATGATAACCTTGTAAGGTGGTGCATTATCGTGGTGCAAAATCCGTGAGTTTTATCTCCAAAAATCTGGCATTTTTCGTCGAATTTGCTCTCTCAAACGCCGCATAACGCTCAGGTAATATTCTTTATTTACCGTCTGCCCATCTGACAAGACTTCCGAGTGCACAACACGATAAGCAAAGAAAACAGTCAAGATAACCTTGACTGTTGATCGACTTTGACTGGTTTACATGTCAAAATCATAAACCCATGTCTCATCACCAGTTACAATGCGTTTATGAATGTGGGGTCGGAATTGACTCGTTCTAGCATATCTCTAGCATACCCTGACCTTTACGCGATTCAATTCTTGAAGAAAATTCAGGTCATTTGGAACTAGTCGAGTGGCAACGCGTTTGAATGCACTGTGACACTCATATTCACCTGTTTTTGATAAAGTCGATTCACCGTAAGCATTCTGCAACATTTTCATTGATTCTGCACGAAATTCCATTTGCAATACAAAATTTAAGTCAAATTTTTTGTTCGAGATTTTATCCATTGTAAAAATCTCAAAACACATTTGTGAAAACTGACAAAATCGAGTACTGTAAACAAACTAAATGGGAGATCGCGTTCAAACTCCGCGTCAGTATAGAAAACAGTTGTGCCAGTTTAGCAACAACAAAAATGTTGTCAATCGTTTTGAGCAGATTTTTTAAATGATAAATTCCTATACTTTTTTGATAGAATGTAATTATATTGGTATCATCTACATAAATGAAGGGTTTCAGTTAGGGAACCAAGAAAGCTTGAGGGAAATCATTCATTCATAAGATGAAAACAAGTGTATACTATTGTATATGTATATATTGTAGTATATTTACTACCTTGAGGAACATCCATCGTCATTGCTCCGTTCCAGGAACAATAACATCTCCCATCTCTTTAAATAATTACTCTATGTTAACGGTTTTTTAAGAATCTTTGAATAAGTTTAAGTCGTTCATTTTCAATTTCACAATTTTCAAGTTTCCATAAAAGATATACTGCGAATCTCAGCATCGAAAGCTTTTGAAAGATCTGAAAAACAACGCAAAGAAATTTCATCATTCTCAAATTTTTGAATTATTTTCTGATGAGCCTTGAATGGCAGTTACAGCACACTTTCCTCTGACAAACCCATATTGGTTCTCGTTCAAATTATTGAATTTCAGAAATTTAACAGTCTGTGTCAAATAAGGGTCTTTCAATGATTTTTGCAAATGATAACAACAACAACTTATATGTAATTTCCAAGTTCCTCTACCTTCTTATAAAGGACTATGATTATTTTAAGTGTTTCTGGAAAAACCTCTAAAACAAGAGTCCTATTCATCAAATAATACAATAACTTTAATGACATCGATGACATATTTAATTTGTGGAAATCCATTTCAAAAAATAAAAAAGCGAAAAAACAATTTTGTCAGTTTCCCACGTTTATTGTTAATACACGTCCCGTTTCGACCCTTCAGTCATTTTTATGCGCTGAATACTAATTTAGATACAAATATGATAACAAGATATATTTTTTCTTAAATGTTAAGTAGGGGGGAATTATTGATTTCAAGTTGGCTATTAAGAGTAGTATAATGTGGGGTTTTTCTGAGTTTATTAATTTTCAAACTTCTCGACAGATTCATTCTACTTCCTTTATTACATTTGTGGAGGACTTTGAGGTGTCTAAAACTATCTGTTTTCTGTTTTGCGTTAAGAAGTAATTTGGTAAAATTATGATCGCTTGAGAATGAGGTGATTATTTTGAATTTCGAAAAATAATGATTCATTTTATGAGAAAGTGACCCGATATAATTAAAACTAGGATATCTTTTTCGGTTTTTTCTTGAATGCAATATAATAATTGTGATGTTCGATTTTGTTATTTACGTATAATGATTTTATTTTTGAAAGATGCTGGTATATTGTTGTTGGAGGCTATTCTTTTTATGGTATTTATTTCCGTTTCAAAATCTTGAATTGATACGGCGTTAGTAAAAGCTCTGTGGACCATAGAATTGGAGGCGGCGATTTTATTTAACTGATTGAATGAGTCCATCGGGATGTTTGCGTCTGTGAAGGATTATTTTCTGTAGATACTGTAAGTTAGGTTTATATATAGTTAGTTTTAATCATCTAGGTTTCTATCCGCCCTGATGAGGATACCGACATATTTGAAGCTGTCGACTTTCTAAATATTTTCCCTTCAAGATTTAATGCTGCGTCTGGTTGCTCATTTCTGCTGACTATAATTAGCTTAGCTTTTTCGGTGTTCATCCTTAATCCAAATCATTTGCATACGTTATTCACTCGATTTAGTATATTTGAAGATCTTCTAACGTCCCTGCGATATGGACCGTATCATCCGCATATCTGATGTTGTGACCGTTAATCTGTATTCCTTCTGTGCTGTCTTTCAGAGCTTCTTTGAAAATGTGATAAGCATATAAATTGAAGAGCATCGGGGAGAGGATACATCCCTGCCTCACGCCCTTCCTCATTCGAATGGATTCCGATTCTTGATTGTCGATCTTCAGTTTGGCTCCTTGCGCCCAATACAGATTTCTAATCAGACATTTATCTTTATCTCCTAAATCGATGGTTTCAACATTTTTTGAAGCTGTTCATGGTTAATGCAGTCAAAAGCTCTTCTAAAGTCAATGAAGCAGATGAACACGTCCTGTCTCATGTCTTAGCATCGTTGTATCAAAACGTGCACCGAAAATAGGGCACTTCTTGTTCCCAGCCAGCTCCTAAATCGAAATTGAAATTGTTCTTTACGGATCCTTCATATACATTTATTGTATATTCGGTTCTGAATTACCTTCAATAAGGTTTTAACAGTATGACTAACGAGGCTGACCAGTCGATAATCATTACAGGTCTTCGGATTACGTTTTTGGGAATTGTGTTGAATGTTGAGTCGGACCATTCATGTGGAAATTCACCTGTGTTAGATATTTTCTGAATAAGCTTGTCAGTTTTCCTAAATTCTTCTTACTGATAAGTTCGGGCAGTTCTGATCGAACCTCGTCAGCGCCAGCTGCTTTGCCGCATTTCGTCTGGTTTAGGAAATGTCAGACCTCGCTTCGTAGTATTGTAGGAGAGTCTTCACACACTTCGCCATACGCTTTTTTGGTCTATTTTCATCATCAAATTGAAGGACAATAAATGTTTCCCACGATTTCATTACTTGTAACTGAATGAAGATAGACCGCCAACTCCTTCAAATAATTAAGATATTTTTCGCGGAGAAAATTCTTTCTTCTTAAACTAATAATTGAAAGGAAAGGTGAAGGCCAACGAGGTATCGAAAGAAGGAAGATGTTCTAGTACCGCAACATCAAGGCATAAACAAGCCTTACATTCGAAGAATTCTGTAATTTTGCCCAAAATCGAGAAGAGTTTCGGCAAATGACCGCAAATCTCTGATATCAGAGATGGCACCTAAAGATAGTTCGAAATAAAGGAAAATTCAAATGATTTTATTTATTTCGTTGATTAATAAAACCCAATAAATCACATTTGTAATTTCCCTTTGTAATCAAAATTCATTTTAGTAATTTGTTCTTAATTATTTTCAGCTTGGTGATATGGTAGAAAGACATCTTTATGATAATGATGTGGTTTTATTCAACAGACAACCAAGTCTTCATAAACTATCTATAATGGCACATCGAGCAAAAATTCATAAGCATAGAACATTACGGTGAGTTATAATTTGTGATTTTTTTCGTCAATTAATTGAAGAACTTTAAGATTTAGTTAGAAACTACTACAACTATGTTTATTTCAGTTATGTGTATTAATGTTGTATTTATTTTTAGTTTCAATGAATGTGTGTGCAATCCATATAATGCAGATTTTGATGGGGACGAAATGAACTTGCATTTACCTCAGACTGAAGAAGCTAAGGCGGAAGCCTTAATACTTATGGGAGTATGTATTTTAAATAGCAAGTATGATTGATTGATTTATTTTGTGAAAATCCATTTTAAATGGGTAAATGATTCACTATATTTTATTAAATTTTCACTATTAGTTAGGTACACGATTAATTTCGAATATTACTTCATTTTCAAGTGTTTATACTACATCACACTTTTGGTATTTATATTAATGCTAGGCTCAGGAGGAGGATGAGGTTATTATAGATTATGTAATGGGAAATATTTCCATTCAATTTAATTGAGTGTTCGAAAATGTGCATTTTCTCTAATTTTGTTAATCTCCAAACATTCAAGAAGGTTCAATTTCTTTCGTTTATTACAGGTATGTAGTATTTTCAGAATTTATAATATGATTTGTATTTGTGATATGTTCAAAATGAAGGAACGAGTCTGGAAGTCCCTACTAGTTTGGCCTACTTAACATGCAATACATTCACTACATTCGATTTTGTACACTCAAGATTTCTTAAATTTATTCAGTTTGGCCTTCGAATTAAATAATAATTTTCCTAGATTAGGTGCGCTGGTGAAGACAATTTTGATGTTTATTTGTTCATTTGTTTATTTATATCATTAACAGGAAACCCCTTTGAATATTAAATGTACAAAAATATAAAATTATGCCCACCAATGAGAAACAAGGTGGGTATTGAATACAATGAAAAAACAAACAAAGATAATACTTATAGATAAAAGTAACATACATAAAGATTCGATGGTAATAATTATTGTTATTTGAGGCGACCAAATACATGACCCATATTCTAAATAGGATCTAACTAGGGAACAGTACAGAACGTCCCCTTCTAAAACCATGCATCTCATTCATCAAAACTGAGCAACATTTCCAGGACAAAAAACTACAAACCAAACTGTCCAGCATTTTCGGAATGTTATATTGCACCGCTATGTTGAATTTGGAAAAATATTTCTGAATTTTAATGGATATATGTCCTTTATAACTTTGAGACATATATTTCGCTGTTTCTCTGTCTATAATGTGGTAGAGAAGTATCGAAATCCGGTTATTATTATATTTGTTAATAGTTTTTCCAATCAATTGTGTTGGAAAATGATGGTTCATGGATATTCGTTTGATTAAATTAATTTCTGACTTAAAGATATTCTCCGACATTGGTACTGTAAACGCTCAGATTATAGCATCTGTGAATGTGTCTTTTCTTAATATTTTAAAACTGATATCATTATTGATTTAAGACATGGTTAAGTCGAGAAAGTAAATAGAACCGTTCAATTTTGGAAGTGAATTCATTTTCTTTAAGGATAGTGTTTGAGAAATTTAAAAATTGTTGTATTTGCCTATCCATTCCTTGAAACCAAACTGAAATATCATGTCCTTATCTAAACCAGAAAATTATGTGTTTTTTAGGCAGGTCATTATTCAGAATTGTGTTTTCTAAATATTCTATAAATATATCGACTAAGAGAGGACTGAGTGGTGAGCCCATTGGTAAACCAGAATTTTAACGATAGAATTTTAATTATATTTGAAATGGTTTCATTCCAAACAAGTTTCAAAGAGATTGTGAATTTCTGAGCAAACTAATGGATTTATGTAACTATTGCCAAAAATGTTTTTTTACAAAGTGAAGACTTAAATAATAATAATTATCCCCTCAGGGGCTCAGGAACATTGTTTCTGGGTACGGGCTTAGCGAAGCCGAGGTACCCAAGCTGAACCTGGCAGTAGGTATAAAATGCAACTTATCCAATGATGTACAATCTAAGGAATGAACGGGTGAAGCGACATTGTACCACCATAAACTCTTGTCGCGTTCAAGATTTAGGAACAGGGTCTTGTGCGGAAAGTGAGTCACAGTCTCCCTCGGTTAGCGACGGAAGCAGTGTGATATCGAGTAGGGATACTGTAACACAAAACCAAATGGGAAACAGCATCAATACCTCCCAACCGACTCTTGATGTTTCAACTGTGACGCAAACCATTATGCCTACGACAACGAGAGTCGGACTCCCTAGGAAACGCATGAAGTGGACCCCAGAAATTAATTCCTTCGCATAATGAAGGATTATGCGTTCCTATTACAAGATTACAAACTTGGAATCGGAAATGACAGCATACAGATACGTGTTGCATCTTGCGTTTGTAGAGAAATATCCTGAATTACAGCACATATCCGAGCAGAGAATTTCGGATCAACGAAGAACAATCGTTAAAAACAGGCTACTTTCTTCAGAAACGCTGCAAATCATACGAGAAGAGGTCATAATGGAACTCAGAAGTGGAGATGATACTCATAACGGTATACCTACCGTCAATGATAGTTTTACGGATAACATTGAAGCTATGGAAACGAATATCAACAAGGAACGTCCTCCTGAGCCGAATTAGCAGAACGAATTTATGTATTTAGCACGATCAGAACTCAACAGAGCAATAACTGAACTCAGTGGTAGTAACCCAACTAAACGACCTAAACTGCCCAAACTCAAGACGAACAAGAACACCAATATCATCCTAGCAAGCATAAACTCAGTGTTTGAAGAATACACTGACCAGAACACCTTGAAGAAAATTCACACTTTGATTCACTGTGGAGCGGTAGCGGTTCTTCGACTACACAAACAAGTCTCCACAACTGTGATTCGATCTGAGCCAAAAAGTGTCAGAAAACTACCCTGGCAAAAACGACTGGAGAAGGATATTGGCAATATTAGAGCTGGGGTCGGTCGCCTCACAGAATTCCTGAGAAACAAAAAGCCCTCAAGGCGCTTGAAATCCCATATACGCAAAATTCATAGGAAAATTGGTACGAACACAAAACACCCTGATCACAAACAACATATCGACGTGTATATGGATACTTTGAAGCAGAAACTCCAAGAAAAAGCAAAGAGGCTCTCAAGATACATCAAGTGTACTGAAAGGAAACATCAAAACCAAAGGTTCCTCCAAAGTGCGGCCAATTTTCATAAGGGAAATAACAAAACTGCGAACAACAATAACAAAGAAGTACCTGACGCACAGTGCTTGACCGATTATTGGTCATCGTTATGGTCGAACCCCAAAGAACACAATAAAGATGCTGAATGGATCACGAATGAAAAAGAACGCCTTGATATCAAACATATGGACTTCGAAGAAATAACGGTGGAAGAAATCACAACAGTAGTAAGAGCGACCAACAATTGGAAGGCCACAGGTATAGATAATATCCATAACTTCTGGTACAAGAAGTTTGATAAGCTCCATGGAGCACTAGCGAAACACCTCACGTATGTTCTTCAACATCCCAGGAAAACACCCACTTTTCTTACTCAAGGCTTAACATATATGCTACCTAAGAGCGATAGAACACAGGATCCGTCTCAATATAGGCCAATCACTTGTCTGCCAACGCTTTACAAAATACTCACCTCATGCATATCCAATCGAATATACGAACACCTTGACGACAACAATATATTAGCTGAGGAGCAGAAAGGATGCAGAAAGAAACACCACGGGTGCAAGGAACAACTCATCATCGATTCTGTGATAATGAAACACACGTAGGGCTTCGGAATGTTCATTCAGCTTTTCTCGATTATCTGAAGGCATTCGATAGTACCGCCCATTCTTGGCTTGTCGAAGTATTGCAGATATACAAAATTCACCCACCCTGGTAGAATTCTTGAAGACAACAATGACACACTGGCGCACGTATCTGCATGTCAACATGAACAATAAGTCAATTAAAACCGACGAGATACCCATACGTCGTGGAATTTTTCAAGGAGACTCTTTGAGTCCACTATGATTCTGTTCAACTTTGAACCCATTGTCCTCAATGCTCAATGGAACAGGATACGGATTTAGGATAAAAACAGATAGGAACTGTCATACAATCTCCCACCTGCTGTATATGGATATCATCAAATTATATGCTTCGAACAAAAAGCAATTGGATGATGTGCGGAAAACTGTCAGTGATTTCTCGGCAGATGTTCATATGAAATTCGGGATTGAAAAATGTGAGACCCTGAACATTCAAAGAGGGAAAGTCATAAATAGTGAAACACAACTTCCAAACGGTGATATTATACAGTGCATGAGAGATGGCGAAACGTACAAATATCTAGGATACCAAAAAGCCAGATTGCTAGACCATAAACAATCAAAGGAGAAGATTCGTTCAGAAAACAGTCAGCGTCTGAGGACTGTGCTGAAATCAATGTTGAACTCGGGGAATCTAGTCAAGGCAATTAATACCTACGCCATTCCAGTGTTGCTTTACTCATTTGGAATAATCAGATGCACTAAGACAGAACTGGATGATATTCAAAGGCAGACCCGAACGATGCTGACAAAGTACAACAATCATCATCCAAAATCGTTTGTGATAAAACAACTTCGAAGCGGAAAGAAGGAGGACGCGGATTAATAGAAGTTGTCAATTTACACACCGAACAGATAAAAAATCTCAGAGAATTCTTCTCTGCAAAAGCTCTCACTTCTGTCTTACATAGAGTGGTATCGTTGGTTGATAAGGGATATACACCTCTAAATCTTGCTACCAGAGATGACCTGCTGAATCTACCGTTCCTATCAGACACTGAAAAACAAGAGCAATGGTCAAGAAAGGAATTGCATGGACGACATCACCATGAGATTAATCAACCACACATCGACAAAGGAGCCTCCAACAAATGGTTGATGAAAGGAGAATTATTCGCGGAAACAGAAGGATTCCTTATGGCCATTCAAGACCAAGTGATCGCTACAAACAACTACAAAAAAATTATTATTAAGGACGGAACATTACAAACAGATAAGTCCAAAATATGCCATATAAGATCAGAGACTGTACAGCATATTACGTCCGGCTGCGAGCAACTGGCCAATACGGACTATCTTCACAGGCATAATCAAGTGTGCAACATTATCCATCAGAAACTACTACACAAGTACGGACTTCTGAATACCTTCCAGCCATATTACAATTATCAACCGGCGCCCGTATTGGAAAATGACTCTCTCAGATTACGATAGACCTGTTATCACTGACAGAATGGTGACGAATAATAGGCCGGACATAGTGGTGTGTGATAAGAGAGCCAGAACAGCAACGCTGGTGAATATCGCCATATCGAATAATAACAACGTGCTGAACAAGTTCCAGAAGAAAAAGTCCAAATACACTGACCTTGCTATTGAGATCAAGCATCGTATCTTCGACTGGGTTAATACCCAAAACTTTGCATGATAGCCTTAAGAAGGTAGAATTGCATAAGAATACCTATATAGAAATACAAAAAGCTGTAATTCTTAATACATGTAGGATAGTTAGGAAATTTATGTCAATCGTCTTTATTTACTGTACCTACAAAGTGTACAAATAGTGCTCTACACTGGCGAAGTTAAGCCGTGGCTACTCTCCCACTCAACCAGTAAATTAAATCTCCTGGAGTGTTTGGTTACATATTGTTAATGTCAAAAGACACCAATTTGAAGTAGAAGATGCTGTTGCCTATAACATATGATAATTACACTTAATTACAGTGTTTTTGGGGGAGAATTTAGACATTTCTTTGAATTCAGTGTTAAGATATTGAGCCAATTTACCCGTGGGGGGCTGTAGTGTATGAAACAACAGGTCGTATCTGATAACCTTCTTTGTGGAGTCCATACATTTCGGGGCGTTCACATTCATGGGGATAAGTCTCTGTGTTGCATTGCAAATGTCCAACATATGTTTTTGTATGGTCTTTTCAGGGGGTTGAGACACCTGAGTTCCTGATTATATCGTGCATTTTGTTTTCGTATTGATAGTTTGCCTATGCAAATTATTCTATTTCCTTCGTCTGCTTTGGTGAACACTAGTTTTTCATTTCGCTTTTGGATGAAAGTTGTTTGATTATTTCTTTATCATTGTTATTGTTGTTTTTATTTTCGTTTTTGAATGATGACCGTTATTTTGTGTTGGTGGATGATTGGGATATCCAATATTCCCAGATTGTTACATTCTGTTTTGACGCCAATGATTACTTTATCCAATTTAGACGGTATTATTGCAAGTGTGTATTTTGGCTCTTTGTTAAGTATTTTTTCTTCTTGTTCCGAGAATTGAATCTATGAAAGGGTCAGAAAACGTTAGTGAAAGCTATGTTGGGTGTTGTTATTATTGGATGTGGTGAGTGTATAAGACATTTCCGCTTGTTTTGATTAGTTTGAGTAATTTCTTGTGTAGCTTCTTATATCGTTTTACGGATCTGATGCTAATGTGTAGTTTGCTTTTGTCTTCAAGGCAATCAAATTCTACATTGTGAAGAGTGTTTCAGTATATATAAGACGAATTGAAATATATTCTTCATACGCCCCCGAAATATATGGACTCCTTAAAAACCATAAAGAAGTTTATCTGATACGACCTGTTCATACACTACAGTCCCCACAGGTAAATTGGCTTAATATCTTTACACTGAATTCAAAGAAATGTCTGAATTTTCCCCCAAACACACTGTTATTAATTTCTTAGTACAGAAACTATCATAGGTTAGGCAACAACATCCCCTTCAAATTGGTGTCTTTTGACATTGAAAATGTGTATTCAAGCACGCCAGGAGATAAAATCTTCACGTAGTAAAAAAGATCCATGACAATAGTAATATAAAACCCTTAGTTTGCTCAGAAATGCACAGTCTCTTCGAAACTTGTCTGAAACAAAACTATTTAAAATATAATTCAAAATTCTAGTTTACCAATGGGCTCACCACTCAGTCCTCTCTTAGAAGATATTTTTATGGACCATTTAAAAAATACAAAAATCCTGAATAATGACCTGGCTAATAAACACATAATTTTCTGGTTTAGATACGTGGATGATATTTTAGTTGTGTTTCAAAGAACGCATAGGTAAATACAACAATTTTAAATTTCTTAAATACATATCCAAACAATTGAATTCAACGGTCCTATTAACTTTCTGGACGTAACCATAACTAAAATCAATAATGATAAAAATTTTGAAATATTCAGAAAATACACATTCACAGATGCCATAATCTACCCATGAAAATATTGAATTCACTTCCGAAATTGAATCGAACAGTTCTATTAACTTTCTAGACTAGACTCAACCATAACTAGAATCAATTATGATATCAATTCTACACATTCACAGATACCATAATCTTTTATGATTCACTATACCCCTAAATCCCTAATCCATAAACTCCATGATCCACTGAACTTTTATGGTACCAATGTCGGAGAGTTACTTTAAGTATCTAACCTAACCTAACCTTAAAAAAAATTATTATTTAATTCGAGAGCCAAACTGAATAAATTCAAGAAATCTGGAGTGTACAAAATCGAATGAAGTGAATGTACTGCATGTTATTTAGGTTAGGTTAGGTTAGAGTCTTGCAGACTCGTCTCAAACAGCATAGACATACAGACGAAAGTTCGTCCGTTTTCGAACATATCACAAATACAAACATAATATTAATTCTGAAAACCTAAAAATAATACATATTTGTAATGAAGGAAAGAAACTGAACCTACAGGAGGGTTTGGAAATTAACAAAATCAGAAAAAATTCACATTATCAAACAGTCAATAATCAATTAAATGGAAATAATTCCCCATTACTCAATCTATAATAACATCACCCCCTACTGAGTCTAGCATTAATATAAATACCGAAACTGTAATATAATATTCAATACTATCCAATTTTTTTTTCATTTTACAGAATAAAAGTAATTTGGTAACACCAAGAAATGGGGAGCTATTGATTGCAGCCACCCAAGATTTTTTAACAGGCGGTTACTTGTTAAGTAAAAAAGATACTTTTCTGGATTACCAACATGCAACTCAACTTGCAGCTACCCTTCTAGCTGGTAGAGATACTCATATCAATATTGATTTACCTATGCCATGTATCATGAAGGTAAAATCTTTTATTATTTTCGTGGGCTGAAGAGAAATTGATTCATCATAAATTTGTATTTTCAGCCTAAACGATTATGGTCGGGAAAGCAAATTATAAGTTTAATTTTTCGACCAAACAAGGAGAATCCGGTAAAAGCAAATTTAGAAGCTAAAGGTAAAGCATACACAAAAAATAAAGAATTTTGCGTGAAAGATTCCTACGTTCTGATCAGAAATTCTGAACTTATTGCTGGGACTCTTGACAAGGGACACTTGGGGAGCGGAGGAAAAGGAGGAAATATTTTTTATGTGATATTGAGAGATTTTGGACAAGAATTCGCTATCAGGTCCATGTGGAGATTAGGTAAGTTATTCAGTACTGAACTTTAAGGGGGTAGTACACTTCTTAAGGCCTTTTTTCAAATATTTTTTCATAGTAAACTTTATTTTAATCTTGCAAACTTTTTATATATTATACAATTAATATCGAAGAATATGAAAAAATCATATAAAAATACGAAAAAAAGTATCTTACGCTCAGTCAGCGATACCAGGTCCAAACATTATGCCTTCCCCGCCTGCGAAAAACTCATTCTCTGCTACTTTGGCCTGTCGTAGTTGTGCTCTTATCATAATTTTAAATAAAGGTTTAAAACCTTCATTATATCTGCACGCAGCACAATATGCAGCGATTTCAACAACTTTTCTGCTTGCAAACATATGCTTTGGAAGAATATTCCAGACATGAATGAGAGCTCCAATGCGTAGCTCTCATTCATGTTATGTGTGTTTGCTCCCACACATCTTTCCAACGAGTCATCAGAGGTTAAATCGGCGTATATTTCTTTCAAATACGGCTGAATGTCCTCATCTGAAGCTGGAAGGTGCTTGATATCCTTCATAGTACCATTACTTCCAGCAGGTCGATATTTACACAATGAGTTCGCGCCAACTGGGCAAAGTTCATGCTGTGGTTTATCGTCGGTCGAGATCTTATGATAGATGGTCGACCATATAGCATTTTTCATATCCTTAGTTGAATTTGGATGACGACGCACTGCTAATTCATAATAGGTCGACAATTCTTGCATCACTTTATTTGCTGCAGTTTTCACTTTAGCTGCTGTAGTTTTTTTCGGTTGATTTCCTCGTTGTTTTTCGTTCCGATTACGCCGAGGTTGAAGCTTAAGATTTTTTTTCTTCAGTAGCTTCAGCTTCTGAGATCTTTTTCGGCATTTTCATCTGTGTGAGCTTCTTTTTTGCATGTTTTGCACGTTTATACATACGTTTTTTCACGTGTAAAATGCACTCCTTTTACACACTTACAGTGTTAAAATATGGTTCAAAATAAAGACTTGAAGGTTTTGGTGTAGCCATCACCAATATAATATTCATAAAACACCTTCCATAATTCTACAGAAGGTTTAAAAATTTCAACTCTTCCATTGACTTCCATAAATCCAACACTGCCCTCGTGATTTGCATTACAATTTTGCTCGTGAGTCTCGTACCAATCCTCATACTCAACAGTATCCTGTTTGCCGCTCCATTTTTCACACGCTTTACATACACCTGATTTTATTTCAAGATCAAATTCTTTTCCTGTATACTTTCCAATTAAAGATGCTAAGCCAATAAGCGCATCTTCAGAAACTGTGGGACGATCTCTCACGTTTCCAGCGGCTTCATTCAGGTTTTGCTCTTCCGAAACGGCTTTTTTTTTAATCAATTGGACTACACTGTTTACAGCTATATCAATATGCTCGATGATTTTATAATAACCATTTTTAGTAAACACTTTACCAATATCCATCAATCCACAGCAGTTCACTATACCGTGATATCCAACATCAACTAAACGCATGGTAAAAACAAACCGCCTATTTATTTTATACGATGATTCGATTTGTCGACTGTTTACGATATAAGTATCTATTTCACTCTTATAAGTCACTAATAATTGAAAGCCTAATCCTTTTTCAGCACGTTTGCCAAAGTTTGCATTACTTTTACACCTTTTACATATTATAATATGTTATAAACTAAGTGTTTTATTGCGGAAGCCTAGTGAATAAGTTACTACCTATCACGCGAGAGTTGTAAGTTCTTGAGCTTCCCACACTAGTTAACTCAAAAACCAGAGCTGAATAGTTAAATGAATATAATAGTTACACTCAGGATTTATATTGACTAACTGGGTACAGATCTTACGTCTCCACACTACTGCCTACTTCTTAAAAACTAGCATTTTGTGTATCTAGCCTATTTGACCGAGCAGCATGTCCGGTCACGGAGGGGATGCAACCGCCTCATGCAATAAAAAAAAGCAGATGTTTTATTTCAATATTTCCTGCTGGGGAATTTCTATAAATTTGCTAAACTAAAGGTATTTATTGCACCGCATAATAGCCCTACGAAGTATGGCTGTAATCTGGGGAATCTGAAGAACAAATTTATCGGAAAAAATACTGCAATAAACATTATAAATACTTGTTTGAATATTGTCTTACTCCCTGACGCCTAAATCTAAAGTACATGAATTCTAAACATTCCGTCCGCCAAATCTAAAGCACATGAATTCTAAACACTAAGAAATAAAGCTAAATTCACTATGCAGTAACTCATTGTTCGATCGACGCTCACTTCAAAATCGGGATTCTTTTTTGAAATGTTTTTAGCTGATGAACTTGTCAAATCAGTATTACTTTCACTCGTATGTCGATTGCCATGAAAATTTCTTTTTTTTTACGTTCTAGTCTAGTACTACTTACATAAGATTTTTTGTCCATGATTTTATATATTTTTCACTCCGAACGAATAAACAGTTATGTAGCATTATAATATACTCAAATGAAATAGTCTACGTGAAATATTGTTTCAAACTGCTCCAAAATAAAGCCTTCAATACATAAAACTTGTTTTGATTTGAAAATACTGAGAGGAACATGAACAGCACATGTAGATGAGGCAGCTGGGCACCGCTCGGATACTATGTATTCTATCTCGATTTATATATACTTCTCAGTCTTTTCAACCTATATAATATAATTTTTACTATTTCCGGAGGTATATATTATACGAATTTGGTGTTTTTAGAATATCGATTTTTTCCAAAAAATAACTGTACCCACTCCCTTAAGGATTTTTTATAGTCGGTAGTGAAAATACATTGTGTCAAAAAAGTACTAGGTATTGGTCAATAATTCACAAAATATTTATTTTTCAACCAAATTTATTGTAGACTTCAAAGTAGATCTCTTCCGAAATAATATATTAACGACTATTCGTAATCCAATCAACACATTTTTCAAATGCTCTTTTCGGAATCGACTTCAGTTTTCCTTGCGAATTCTCTTTCATGTGTTCTACCAATTCAAAACGGGTACTCCGCAGTGGTAATTTGAGTTTTGGAAAAAGAAAAAAGTCGGCCGGAGCCATTTCAGGTGAATACGGTGTTTGTTTGTTTTTTTTTCTTATGCGCGCTTCCCAGGAATAGGCGAACCTGTTACATCACATGAATGGGCGCCTGGGAAGAATTGAGGTGTCTACTTACTCGCTTCTTGAAGAGGGCCAAATTGTAGGATGTTGGGAAGATGTTGGACGGAAGCGAGTTCCACAGCTCACCGGCCCTGTAAACTTATAGAGAGAGGTTCGAGGGGTCGCTAAATGTACCGTCATATGATGAGAACTCCTTGCCAGCCTAGTGATGCGGCAAAACAACAGTTTTCCCGGAATAAGGTCTTTCAGCCCCTTGAAGCATCTTCCGTGGAAGTATCTGTAAAACAGAGAAAGATCAGCAACTTGTCTTCTGAGAGCCAGCGGTTGGAGATCGCGGGTGATCTCCGGGTGGACGATGAGGCGCACAGCCCGTTTTTGCTCATTATCCAACCTGCGCAACGAATGTTTGTGGGCAGATCCTCATTCATGGGAACAATATGCCAAAGTAGGTCGAATCTGCGCCTTATATAGAAGCAACAGCTGAGATTACATGAAATATTGCTTGGCTCTGAAAAAAAAACTAAGTTTAGCTGATGCAGATTTAGTTATTGCTGATACATGTTCATGCCAGCAGAACCAGGAGTTGACCGTTATTCGGAGAAGGTGCATCGAATCTTTGGATGCAATTTCTTAGCCTTGCATTATTAGAGTAGGTTCTCCTGCGGGAACCTTTCTAGAAAACGTAGTTGCTTGCATCTTGCTCGCGTTGAAGCTCACCAGGTTCAACTGACTCCATTCCTATATCTTCTGTAAGTCTAGAGTTTAAGTTATTAAATTGTTGTCAAGTTGACATATCTGTCGCAGACTACTGAAAGACGAAACCAGGGTACAATCGTCTGCAAAACCGAAGATCTTGTTCTCTGTAGATGACAGAAGATCGTTTATCTGCAACAGAAACAGGGTTGGCGAAATAATAGATCCCTGAGGTACTCATGCTTGCAACTGGAAACAATCAGATGTTATACCGTCGACCACAACTTGTATTGATCTATTTGAAAGAAAGCTACTTATCCAACCCCGCAATTTTGCGGGAAGCCCATATGCAGCAAGATTATTCAACAAGGATGCATGCCAAAACCTATCGAAGGCTTTAGAGATGTCGAGGGCTATTGCTCCAGATTCCCCATGCTTTTCCATCGTTGAATTACAAACATGAGTGACGTAGGCGAGCAAATCTCCTGTCGATCTTTGCCTGCGAAAACCATACTGACTGTGGTTAATGGTTCTCTGCAACTCAAGATATTTGATGAGTTCATCGTTTATGACTGTCTCCGTCACTTTGGACATAATGGGTAGAAGTGCAACAGGGCGGTAGTTTTGGGGTAAGGACTTACTTCCTTTCTTTGGGATCGGTTGAATTCTCGCTATTTTCCAGCTGCATGGAAATGTCTGGCTTTCATAAGAAATCTGAAAAAGATTGTTAAGAATGGGTGCCAGTTCCAGAGCACACTTTCTCAGGTCGATTCGCGGTATTTCGTATAGGACAACTGTCTGTTCTATTGGAGTGGCGGAACCAGTTGGTGTTGTGAACGTTGAAGTCACCCAGTACAATGACCTCAGCTGCCGGATGTTGTGTCTGAATTAAATCCACCTCATCATCTAGATACTAAAACAGTCTAGGGAAGTGAATCGTTAGGCGAGCGATATAGACAGCATAAAAACTGTTTTATCCTGCAAGCATATTTTAAACCACTGGTTATCTGTTTTGCAGATGCTGATGAACTGCATCGACATTCACGTTGTTGTGCTCCAATTCTCTGATGTTGCAAAACTCTATCAAGAGTTTGGTTTCTTTTCTAGAACGTGAATGAATTAGCGAACTCGCCGAAGGAGTGCTCGACTTACCCGCATCATGAACCCCTCGAGACAGCCCCCCGAGAGATCCGAATGGAAGACTATTTTAACTCCGGATTATTTTGTCCCAGAAGAGCTCATCATGCTTCGTTGCCAATTCTTCCCACCCTGGAAACCGGACCATCCGCCAGATCAAGAAACTTAGTCACACAGGTGACCAATTCACGGGATCCATAGCTGAATGTGGTGAAATCACACCGGACGACGGGGGTGAGGCCGCCTGCCACCTGGATGATATTTGTTCAGTTCTTGGTCAAAAATTCATTCACAATGATAGCCTTGTGAGATGTTGCATTATCGTGGTGCAAAATCCATGAGTCGTCTTTCCACAAATCTGTATATATAATATTCTTTATTTACCGTCTGACCTTCTGGCAACAATTTGTAGTTGACTGGTTTGCATGTCGAACTCATAAACCCATGTCTCTTCATCAGTTACAATGCGTTTTATGAGCGTGGGGTCTGAATTGACTCGTTCTAGCATGTCTTCAGCGACCTTTACTCGATTCAATTTTTGAAGAAAATTCAGATCTTTTGTAGCTAGTCGAGCGCCAACAGGTTTCATGCCCAAACAATCGTTTGGTACGAACTGACTCGTGAGACCTATCCTTCTCAAACTTAAATGAAGATTTTCAAATACCATTTCCTTCACTTTATCGATGTTAACTTCAGTTGAAAATGTTGATGGCCGACCAGAGCGAGGCAAATCGTCCATCACATGTCGACCGCTGTTGAATGTACTGTACCTCTCATATACACATTTTTCTGATATCACCGTAAGCCTTCTTGAATATTTTTAGCGATTTGGCACTCGAAATTCCATTTGCAACACAAAATTTGAGATAAATTCTTTGTCCGATATTTGTATCCATTGTATAAATCGCAAAACACACTTATGATAACTGACAAAATCTAGCACTGTAAACAAACTAAATGACAGATCGCGTTCAAATTCCGAGTATAGAACAGTTGTGCCAACTTAGCAACAATGAAAATTTTGACAATCGTTTTAAGCAGATATTTTTAATAATCAATTCCCGATACTTTTTCTACAGAATATATTATTTATATTTTCAGCGAGAATTGCCTCAAATTACTTAATGAATACTGGATTCTCAATTGGTATTGGTGATGTTACACCAGGTGAAAATTTAATCAAGAGGAAAAACAAGCTTTTGCGAAGTGGGTGAGTAGAAAATATTTATGAACTGGACATGGAATTTTAGACTCGTCTTCTCACAGAAAATTGGAGGCATTTCATTGGAGTTTCAGAAAAACACATGTTAGAATTTCTTCACATGAAATAGTCTGATAATTTCTTCTTAGTTCTTATTTTATTTTCATTCAGATTTTTTTTCTCAATCTTCAAGAAGAGAAAGGTCTGTAGGATAGATGATAGTAATAAGAAGAATATAATAAACGTATTTAATTGAAAATTGATGGGATTTCAAAAACATTCCCAGTGGATGGATGATATTTCATCAATACTGATTTTTATTTCATTTTCGAAGTTTTCAATTTATTAACGATAGATGAGATCAATTAGTCTCTGGGAATTGCTCAATACATCAATAAATAAAAAAAAAATAAAACAAACTTTTTCAGATATCTTAAATGCGATGGGTACATCAAAGAGATGGCTGAAGGGAAACTTCAGTGTCAACCTGGATGCACTGCTGAAGAAACGCTTGAAGCCGTTATTTTAAAAGAATTATCTGTAATTCGAGAACATGCTGGGCAGGCTTGTGTAGCAGAATTACATCCAACAAATGGTCCATTAATTATGGCTCTTTCGGGATCAAAAGGTTTAAGGTAACACCGTTGAAGGTCTAAGTATTTCATTCTTGTTCTTTTTAGGTTCCTTTATTAATATATCCCAAATGATTGCTTGTGTAGGACAGCAAGCTCTGAATGGTAAAAGAGTACCAGATGGATTTGACAACAGATCCTTACCACACTTTCCGCATTATTGTAAGTAATTTGTACAGAAATTGATTATTTTATTGATTATAAAGATTAAAGAGCGAATTATATGTCAGGCCGAAATATAAAAAAATTACATACATTCAAAACAGTACCGGTAATGTGCCAATGAAACACAAATTATTCATTCTTTATCCAAATTTATTGTATCGCCTTCAAGGCAGGCCCCTTCCGAAGTAATACATTTACGCCAACTAATAATCCAATCAACAAAACATTTTTCAAGCGGTATTTCCGGAATCGACTTCAGTTCTCGCCGCGATTTTTCTTTTGTCTTCTATCGATTCAAAGAGTACCTCGAAGTGGTAATTTGAGTCTTAGAAAAAGGAAAAAGTCGGCCGGAGCCATATCAGGTGAATACGGTGGTTGTTCGATGGTATTTGTGGAGTTTTGGTCAGAAATTCATTCACAATGATAGCCTTGTGAGATGGTGCATTATCGCGGTGCAAAATCCATGAGATGTCATTCCACAAATGTGGTCTTTTCGAATTTGCGCTCTCAAACGCCGCATAACGCTCAGGTAATATTCTTTAGTTACCGCCTGACTCTCTGGTAAGAATTCAGAGTACACAACGATAATCAAAGAAAACAGTCAACATCACGTTGTCTTTTGATCGATTTAGACGATTGACAGTTTCGGTTCAGTTGAGCATTTCACATTTTCTGTGAAACCATCGACTTTGACATGGTTTTTTCGGTTTCGGTTCAGTTGGAAAGCGCCATTCCAAAGCTTGTTGACTGGTTTACATGTTAAACTCATGTCTCATCTTCAGTAACAATGGGTTTTATGAATGTGGGGTCGGAATTGACTCGTTCTAGCATTATTCAGGCTTAAACAATCGTTCAAACGAATTGATTCGTGAGATACACAAAAAGTTCATTACCCAACTCTCTCAAACTCAAATGACAACTCGTTATAACATGTCTTCCGCGAATTTTACGCGATTCACTTTTTGATAAAAATTCAGGTCTTTTGAATTTAGTCGAGCAACAACGCGTTTCGTGGCAAATAATGGTTTGAAATGGTACGATTTAATTCGTGAGACAGGAAGTTCATTGCCTATATCTCTCAAACGATGACGATTTCCGATTGCCCTTTCCTTCACTTTATCGATGGTAACTTCAACATCAGTTGAAGATGTTGATTGCCGTCCAGAGCGAGGCAAATCTTTCACCACATCTCGGCCGCTGTTGAATGCACTCTACCTCTACTAATAATAAGCCCCTCAGGGGCTCAGAATCCATAATTCTGAGTACGGGCTTAGCGAACCCAAGGTACCCTAGCTTAACCTGGCAGTAGGTATAAAATGCAAATTATTCAATGATGTATCGACATTGTACCACCATAACCTCTTGTCGCGTTCAAGATTTAAGAAGAGGGTCTTGTGCGGAAAGTGAGTCACAGTCTCCCTCGGTTAGCGACGGAAGCAGCGTGATATCGAGTAGGGATACTGTAACACAAAACCAAATGGGAAACAACATCAATACCTCCCAATCGACTCTTGATGTTTCAACGGTGGCGCAAGCCGTTATGCCTACGACCACGAGAGCCGGACTCCCTAGGAAACGCATGAAGTGGACACCTGAAATGAATTCCTTCAATATGCGTTCCTATTACAAGATTACAAACTTGGAATCGGAAATGACAGCATACAGATACGCGTTACATCTTGCATTCGTAGAAAAATATCTGGAATTACAGCACATATCCGAGCAGAGAATTTCGGATCAACGAAGAACAATCGTTAAAAACAGGCTCCTTTCTTCAGAAACGCTGCAAACAATACGAGAAGAGGTCATAATGGAACTCAGAAGCAAAAATGTTACTCATAACGGTCATTGTCAAGTGTTTCAGATGACATCTAAGCCACGCAAACGAATATTAACATGGAACGTTCTCCTGAGTCGAATTCTGCCCAAACACAAGACGAACAAGAACACCAATATCATCCTAGCAAGTGTAAACTCAGTGTTTGCAGAATACACCGACCAGAACATCTTGAAGAAGATTCACACTTTGATTTACTGTGGAGCAGTAGCGGTTCTTCGACTACACAAACAACAAGTCTCCACAACTTTGATTCGAGCTGAGCCAAAAAGCGTCAGAAAACCACCATGGCAAAAACGACTGGTGAAGGATATTTTTTTTTTTTTTTTATTTATTTATTTAACCCAAAAAGATTATAAAAATCTACAACAGGTCAGTAAGTTTCAGTGAAAAGCAAATCCTTAATTCTAAATCACAGATAAATCACACAGAAGAAAAAGAAAAAAAATAAACCACTCTTGATAAATTACAGCCCATTTTTCAAAATAAATTCTTTCGCCATAGCTGAAAATTTTTCATTTGTAGTAGCACTTCTGATATAAAGTGGAAGTTTGTTGTACCATAAAGCGGCCTGATATGTTTGTTTCTTCTGTCCTGTATTTGTCGCTGCAGGTAATATATGTATGTGTTGTTTTGTTCTTGTGTTGTATGTATGTATGTCACTATTCAACAAAATGTCTATGTCTGTATTTACTGTATTATTTTTATTTTATATATAAGCTTAACACTGTCTAGTTTTATTATTTTGTCAATGTTCAGTAGATTAAGCTCTTGGTAGAGTTCTTCAGTATGTGTTGTCGGTGATTTGTGGAACAATATTTTTAGCAACTTGTTTTGTGCCACCTGCAGATTATAGACATCCCTCTTTCTTGCCTGTCCCCAGAATGCAGCGAGATAATTTAGGATTGATCCAACATGTGCATGGTATATCAGGTATTTAGTTTTCTTGTTGAACAGAAAGGCATTTCTTCTAAGAATGTATGAAAAAGTATGAAGTTTTGCTATTAAATGTTCTATATGATCACTAAAATTTAAATTTTTATCTAACATTAATCCTAAATACTTAGTTTTTGTACTCTCGGTTATCTTGACACTGTTGATGAAACGTTCGAAATTATCTGGTTTAATAGACTTAAAGACAGTATATGTACATTTTTTTCATTAAGTTTTCTTCTATTATTATCAGTCCACTTTGAGATTTTTCCAAGTCATCCTGTGCCCTCTCGAATACATCCTGTATAGAGCCTGAGTAGAAAAGTCCCGTGTCGTCGGCATAGAGTATTATTTTACCATTGAGTCCTATATCACATATATCATTAATGTATATTAGAAACAATATCGGTCCGAGTACTGAGCCCTGAGGCACACCACTTGTCACTCTCACTCTCTCCCCCTCACATCCGTTCACTACAGTGTACTGCTCTCGTTCCTGTAGATACGATTTGAAAAGCTTATACGCGGCGTTGTTGATACCTATGCTATCGAACTTCTGTAACAAAATACCGTGACACACAACATCGAACGCCTTACACAAATCCAAAAATACAGCCATCACATCTTTTCCTTGTCTATTTCTGCACATATATATTCTGTTATAGTGGCTATGGCAGTCTGTGTACTGCGCTTACTCAAGAATCCATTTTGATGAGTGTTCAGAAAATTTACATTACTTAGGTGTTCTAGCAGTCTGTTTTTCATCACAATTTCAAAGATCTTCGAACATGCAGTTAGCACCGAGATGGGTCTATAATTACTTGGCTCGTTTTTCGGACCATCGTTATGAATCGGAACAATTTTGCTATCTTTAGAACATTGGGAAAGGTTCCTTCCGACAAATGCTTGTTTATCAATTTGGATATTATAGGAGCAACCAGAGATTTCACTTCCTTAATAATTTTAGGTTTTATATTGTCGTGTCCTTGCGAGGCATCTGACTTTAAAGTAGAAATAATATTTTCGATTTCTTTAGGAGATGTTCGTCTAAGATACATAGATGCAATTTTATTTGTTACTTTCTGTTGATAATTGGCATGATTTGGATTAATTTTACTTTTCAACAATCTTTACAAAGTAATCCGCAAGTACATTAGCTATAGTGCTTGCATCATGGTGTACAATTCCATTTTCATCTTTCATTGACCTAATTGAATTTTTATTTGCATCATTTGGATTGAGCGTTTTGCTTATAATATCAAATTGTTTTTGATTGAACCATCGGCTTTCTCGAATAACCTTTGATTGTGAATTTTCTTATTATGACTTTTCATGTTGTTGACTTGCCTCTGAAGATCCTTGAATGTTGATTCCAGACAGTGAGACAAGGGTTTTTCTTATAGAGTGTATAAGCCTTGTCTCTCCTTTTAATCAAAGTATCAAGCTCCTTTGTATACCATCCTTCATTTATATTGGTAGTGTAAGTTTTTCTGTAGTTGTAGTAGCGCTTTTCAATTGTCTTTTCATAGTATTGATAAGGTCCTCAAAAGTTTCTATGCTTGTAGTCTCAATTTCATTTTTCAAATTTTCCTTTAGAGCTCTGAAGTTAATTATGGTTGTTTTATATTTTTGCTTTTCCTTTTCTGTAAGGGAGCCGGTATGATCATAGACAGCACTTTATGATCAGTGATGTGATGGTCTTCTAGTTGGATCTCTTTTGGTAGATTAATGTCTGAAATTATATGATCAATTATAGTTTTTGTATTATTGTTAGTATCAACTCGTGTTGCTGCGTCTTCATGTATACTATTATGTATTTTATAGCCATTGGACTTAATGACCTGCATATATTCTTTTTTGTATTATTACTGGCAAGGAGGTTTATATTCATGTCGCCTATAAGTATCATGGTGCTGTGAACAGAGAGTAAATTATCTAGTTTATCAAGAAAGGGCTGGATACCTGATTCAGGTTGCTTGTATACTACCCCAAGTTTCAGGTTCAGGTCCCATAAATGCAGTATGAGTATATTATTATCATTTTCGCCATCTTCATGCAAAATTGTATGATTGTCTATTTCCTTCTGTAAATATATAGCCACACCTCCTCCACGGGTTTCACGACAAGAATGTACAGCAACATAGTTTCTAAAGTTTATATTTGAGGTTTCGTTGGAATATAACCAGGTTTCTGTCAGGACCAAAATATTAGGTCTTCTATTTTGTAGCAGAATTTCAACTTCATCTACCTTATTTCTAATACTACGTATATTCAGATACATTACTCTAATTGGGCTCTTTTTAGTTTTTTTATTAAGAGCTTCCACATCCTCAACAGTGTTTACTATTTCTATTTTACTAAGTTCAGATTTTTTAAAGTAATCATTCCGTTTTTGATCCATACAAATGAATACCCTTCTCTTTTTCAATTGCCTAGCTTTGGAAAATATCTCCTGAGATTATTATATTATATTGATAATATTAGAGCAGAAATCGGTCGCCTCACAGAATTCCTGAGAAACAAAAAACCCTCAAGGCGCTTGAAATCACATATACGCAAAATTTATAGGAAAATTGGTATGAACACAAAAAACCCTGATCACAAACAACAAACAACACATCGACGTGTATATGGACACTTTGAAGCAGAAACTCCAAGCTAAAGCAAATAGGCTTTCAAGATACGTCAAGTGTACTGAAAGGAAACACCAGAACCAAAGATTCCTCCAAAGCGCGGCCAATTTTCATAAGGGAAATAACAAAACTGCGACCAACAATAACAGAGAAGTACCTGAGCCACAGTACTTGACCGATTATTAGTCATCACTATGGTCTAACCCCAAATAAATAAAGATGCGGAATGGATCACGAATCAAAAACAACGCCTTGATATCAAACATATGGACTTCGAAGAAATAACGGAGGAAGAAATCACAACAGTAGTTAGAGCGACCAACAATTGGAAGGCCACAGGTATAGATAATATCCACAACTTCTGGTACAAGAAGTTTAATAATCTCCATGGAACCCTTGCGAAACAGCTCACGTAACATTCCAGGACAACAATATATTAGCAGAGGAGCAAAAGAGATGCAGAAAGAAACATCACGGGTGCAAGGAACAACTTATCATCGATTCTGTAATAATGAAACAGGCACACGTAGGGCATCAGAATGTTCATTCAGCTTTTCTCGATTATCTGAAGGCATTCGATAGTACCGCCCATTCTTGGCTTGTCGAAGTATTGCAGATATACAAAATTCATCCAGCCCTGGTAGAATTCTTGAATAGATTGACACATTGGCACACGTCTCTGCAGGTCAACATGAACAATAAGTCAATTAAAACCGACTAAATACTCATACGTCGTGGAATTTTTCAAGGAGACTCTTTGAGTCCACTATGGTTCTGTTTAGCTTTGAACCCATTGTCCTCAATGCTCAATAGAACAGGATACGGATTTAGGATAAAAACAGATAGGAACTATCATACAATCTCCCACCTACTGTATATGGATATCATCAAATTATATGCTTCGAACAAGAAGCAATTGGATGATCTGCGGAAAACTGTCAGTGATTTCTCGGCAGATGTTCATATGAAATTCGGGATTGAAAAATGTGAGACCCTGAACATTCAAAGAGGGAAAGTCATAAATAGTGAAACACAACTTCCAAACGGTGATATTATACAGTACATGAGGGATGGCGAAACGTACAAATATCTAGGATACCAACAAGCCAGATTGCTAGACCAAAAACAGTCAAAGGAGAAGATTCGTTCAGAATACAGTCAGCGTCTGAAGTCTGTGCTGAAATCGAAGTTGAACTCGGGGAATCTAGTCAAGGCAATAAACACATACGCCGTTCCAGTGTTGCTTTACTCATTTGGAATAATCAGATGGACTAAGACAGAACTGAATGATATTCAAAGGCAGACCCGTACGATGCTGACAAAGTACAACAATCATCATCCAAAATCGGTGATAAGAACAACTTTGAAGCGTAAAGAAGGAGGACGCGGATTAATAGATGTTGTTAATTTACACACCGAACAGATAAAAATATCTCAGAGAATTCTTCTCTGCAAAAGCTCTCACTTCTGACCTCCATAGAGTTGTATCGTTGGCCGATAAGGGATATATACAAAATCGTCTGTGATTAGAACAACTTCGAAGCGTAAAGAAGGAGGACGCGGATTAATAGATGTTGTTAATTTACACACCGAACAGATAAAAAAATCTCAGAGAATTCTTCTCTGCAAAAGCTCTCACTTCTGACCTCCATAGAGTTGTATCGTTGGCCGATAAGGGATATACACCTCTAAATCTTGCTACGAGAGATGACCTGCTGAATCTACCATTCCTATCAGATACTGAAAAACAAGAGCAATGGTCAAGAAAGGAATTGCATGGACGACATCACCATGAGATTAATCAACCACACATCAACAAAGAAGCCCCCAACAAATTATTGATGAAAGGAGAATTATTCGCGGAAACAGAAGGATTCCTTATGGCGATTCAAGACCAAGTGATCGCTACAAACAACTACAAAAAAATTATTATTGAGGACGGAACATTACAAACAGATAAGTGCAGATAATGCCATAAGATCGGAGACTATACAGCATATTAAGTCCGGCTGTGAACAACTGGCCAATACGGACTATCTTCACAGGCATAATCAAGTGTGCAAGAACAGCAATGCTGGTGAATGTCGCGATACCGAATAATAACAACGTGCTGAACAAGTTCCAGGAGAAGTCCAAATACACAGACATTGTTGTTGAGATCAAGCAGATGTGGCACCTCGATAAAATAGATATCGTTCCTGTCATCATTTCTTCGACTGAGTTAATACCCAAAAGTTTGCATGATAGCCTTAGACTTTAGAATTGCATAAGAATACTTATATAGAAATGAAAGAAGCTGTAATTCTCAATACATGTAGGATAGTAAGAAAATTTTTGTCAAGTATATTGTAATCGAGCCTATCCCTTTGATTGTTGAATCTGGGAAAGGTAAATTATATCCAGCTAAAAGCTGAGATAGTGCACAAGTCCACGATAATAAATAATAATAATGTTTATTCATAATTAATAATTGTATCTGACTGTAAATAAAGAATATTACCTGAGCGTTGTGCGGCGTTTCAGAGAGCAAATTCTTCAAAAATGCCAGGTTTGTGAAAAGGAAACTCATGGATTTTGCACCACGATGATGTACCATGTCACAAGGCGATCATTGTGAATGAATTTCTGACCAAAAACTCAACAAATACCATTAAACAACCACCGTATTCACCTGATATGGCTCCGGCCGACTTTTTTCTTTTTTCAAAACTCTAATTACCATTTCGGGGTACTCGTTTCGTATCGATAGAAAAAAGCGTTCGAAAACTGTTTTGATGATTGATTTATTCGTTAGCGTTGATGTATTTTTTCGGAAGGGGCCTGCTTTGAAAGCGATAAAAATTTCGTGTTGACAAATTTCCGGCACTTCGACATTATGTATATGTATATGAAAAATTGTCCTCATAGCAAGTTATTATGCCTTTATACCATTTCAGCACTTCATTTAGCAATTAACCGTTATATCCATGTGAAACAAGCGTCAGCATTTTATTATTACTATGTTTTCAGCTAGAACACCAGAAGCCAAAGGATTTGTAGAAAATAGTTTTTATACTGGTCTGACTCCAACGGAATTCTTTTTTCACACGATGGGTGGACGTGAGGGTCTTGTAGATACTGCAGTCAAAACTGCCGAAACAGGTTATATGCAGAGAAGGCTGGTTAAAGTAAGTAATTGATACTAATGCTTATCCGATATCAATTTGAAAAATGAAGTACACCAAATCAAAATTCTGCAACATAACATATTTAGCCAGCAATGCATTTTTGAGTGACGAAATCCATAGTGGTATGTGAAAATCGTCAAAACCAACAGTTTCGCTATTTCTTCAAGAATACTTAGATATATATTAATTCAATTAATTAAATGAAAGTAGGAAGTTCATATTTTCATTATATTGGCGAAATTGTGACGCGCTTCATCACAATATGGATTCTTCAGATAAGTAATACATTTAAAAAGTTGATGCGTCTTACATATTACATGGTGAAAGAAGGTACTCAGCTAGATAGGAGGAAAATCGAAGCAGGGTAGCTTCTCTTAAGAACTGGAAAGATTGAATAATGGTGACGAGTTTAGGTCTAATTGACTATTAAGTATATTTCTGGAATTTTTCTGTTTATTGAGTCCCAATGGTTTCTATAGGTTCAGTTTCAATTTATTATTGTCATTATGTAAAATGTATCATTATGTATGGTTCTCTTCTAGATGAGTTGCATTAAATTTATTTCATATATATATATATATATATATATATATATATATATATATATGAAAATGTTTTTAAGGAATAATGACTCAGCTTTTACTCAATCAATTCTCGTTTATTCTATACCGAGCTTCCGCACCTACTTCGGTGCTTCATCAGGTCAATAAACATAATCGACATTAAACAATTTAAATATCTGTTACCAAATGTAAGGTTGATAATATGGTCACTTTATTTATGTGCACATTATATCATCAGAATTTTTATAGCTTAGATATTGCATTCAATTTTCAATGGTTTATTATTCTTCCTTACTCATCTACAGGGCCATCCAAATAATGTTCTTCATTTATATTTTTATCCAATAGATAACTATATATTATACTCAGCCCATTTGTGTCAGTCTTTTGTTCATCACTTCACCACCTTTACAAATTTGGATTATTTCATGAATTAATCTTTTTTATAGTTCCTTTCACTTTTCAGCACCTCTATGTCACTAAAATTTATCTTTTTAACATAGTTTTTGGATATGAGTATTGTTGTAGTATTTTGAATAGCTTATCTATTCCTTGCTTTCTATAAGATTCATGGCATATATTTGTTATTCTATTTTTCATTTGTTCTATTTTGTTTATTTTAACTTTCATGTTATGATAGGAGAGAAAATGAAGGAACTTATTCGCGTGCGTTTCTTTTCTATACCATTCCAACTTTATTTTGTTATTTTGTCGGTGAACCTTGGTGGAATTTTTAATGCCTACTCTGAAAGCATAAAATTTACAGTAAAAAAAGAAGATAGTGAACAGTCTGTACCATTTTTGCACACCAAGGTTCACCAACAAAATAACAAAATAAAGATCGAATGGTATAGGAAAGAGGCCCACTCGCATAAGTTCATTCGTTTTCACCCCGATCATATCATGAAAGTTAAAATAAACACAATAGAACAAATGAAATATAGAATAACAAATATATGCCTTGAATCTTATAGAAAGCAAGGAATAGATAAGCTATTCAAAATACTACAACAAAACTCATATCCAAAAACTATGTTAAAAAAGCTTCTCTATGCAAGTGTCCAAAATACAACACAGCTACAAGAACAAATGACCTCAAATGAGTTGATGCACTATGCATCTTATCCTAACGTTAACAAACTGACCAAGAAGCTGAAGAATATATTTAGAAATGATAACGTAAAAATAGCAACATATAACAAGAAAAAAGTAGGAAATTTATATACAAAAATCAAAGACCCTATTCCAACGATGTTAAAAAGCAACGTAATATACAAAATTAAGTGTGATAGCTGTGAACCAAGCAACATTGGACATACATCACTGTGGCTGAAGAGTAGGATTGCCTTACACAGATCTGACGCAAAAACTATCGAGAAAAGTGTGCACTAGCAGCGCATGCGCATTACTTAGATCATCTGATAAACTTCAGTGACGTAGAGGAGCTGAAAAGTGAAAGGAACTATAAAAAAAGAGTAATTCATGAAATCATCCAAATTTGTAAAGGTGGTGAAGTGATGAACAAAACGACTGCAACATCTAACCTATAAAAATTTCGATGATATAACAGAGTTACCATATTATCGACCTCACATTCGGTAATTTGTGCCTTTGTATTTTTACAGCAACCCTGATGAAGCACCGAAGTAGGTGCGAAAGCTCGGTATAGAATAAACGAGAATTGATTGAGCAAAATCTGAGTCATTATTCCTTAAAAACATGTTCATATATATATATATATATATATATATATATATATATATATATATATATATATATATATATATATATATATATATATATATATATATATATATATATATATATATATATATGGGTTTACAGTTTTTAATATATCTGCTTCGTTCTAAAAGGTATATTCAAATTATGAGATGAGCAGTATGACTTCAAATTAAGGCTGGGTTTACCAATATAATTAAATATTTTATATTTTGATTAGTCTTCTAAACACAAGGAAAATGTTGAAATTGTTAAATTGTTTACGAGAAACCATACTGTCAATCATACTATAATTATATACCCTTATTGAACGCTATTTGTTTCATTATATTGAAGAAGAAGAGAAGAAAAGATCTGACGCTGTGAGTCTATGTATCTTATATAACAAGCTTTTTATGTTGATGTGGATGTGCGGAAGAATTGTGAATGTTAATGTCTGTATGGGATGGTTTATGGAAATAAAATCATGTCTATGATCAATTTTGGTTATAATTGAATTTAAAATGTTAGTAGTAGTTTCCATTTCCAAAGTGAACTTTATTATGTTGTGAATTGTTATTATGAAGGTACTGAAGAAATCTAATTGTCTATTTGTACCTGAAAAACAACAGATTTCATTCACATATCTAAACTAATAAATGCAGTGTTTCGACAGCTGATGATTATGAATTATTTTCTCAATGTTAGCGATGAAAATTTCTGCTGGTAAAGGACTAAGAGGATTATTAAGCCGTCGTTGATCATGTAAATGTCATTATGGAAGTGAAAATAATTTTGTTCTAAACATACTGCTGAATGATTCATAAGCTCTGGTCATTTAATGGGATTTACATTATTATTCTGCAGAGCTTGGCTAATCAATTTTAAATGAATCATGATGTATTATACTAGGGTAGAGATTAACTACATCCCATGAATAAGTTTAGCATTATATGGTACTACAGTATGTTGCATTTTTTTGTCTTAGATCTGAAGAATTCTTCATTGAAAATTTTGAACTGAAATTGTAGGAATGTTTAAAGATGTTTATAAGATTACGTGAAAGTTCGGCTGCTGGGGCTGTAACATAATACACAACTGATCTCATAGGTTAGCCTCCTTTATGGAGTTTCACGAGAGATTAAGTTTTGGTGACTGGATTATCAACTAAAAGTTTGTATTTTTCATCGTCCGGTATTAAAGATTTGGCATTCTGTAAGGTTTGTTGAAATTTATCAGAAGAATCTTTCTTGATTTTGAAAATTTCCAGCTTTTGTTTTAAGTAAATAATCCGCCTTGTTCAATGTTAAAACAGTATGACGATTAAATACTATGTTGTCTGATTTACACCTTAATTTAATGGATTTTAAGATTATATTGTCAAATCTATTAGGTTCGAAGCTGATAAATTCTGTTAGTAATAATGCTACTAAATGTTTTTAAAATTTTTGGATTGCGATGAATAATTTGCGGTTATTTCAGCTTCAATTCCAATCTGGTCAAATCGCGGTCATTAATGGTTATAATTCCAGTATGATTGACAGTATGTTTTCTCATCTACAATTTTAACATGCAATTCATGAGATTTTTCCTATTGTTGAAAGGACTAACCAAAAATAGTATATAAACTTATATTGGTAATTCCAGTCTTCTCATTTCATAATTTGAATATAGCTCTTAGAACGAATAACGTCTAGGCAGATATATTAAAAATGTAAACGTGAAATATATGAAAGAAGCAAATCAAGCATTCATAAACTGTGTTGAGGTAGTTGATATAGAATTTATATCGGTAGAACTTTTAGAAATTACAATATTGGGATATCGGGGCATGAACGTAATTTTAACAAACAAAAACAGGTTCTCACTATGCATTTACTAGAAAAAAAACATAGTTTTAATAACAACTTTAATTTTTACATAATGAAAGTAATAGATAGAAACTGAACCTATGAGAATCCTTGGAAATCAATGAATAGAAAAAATCCTGAAATTTATCTAATAGTCTATTAGACATAAATTGGTCATCATTACGTAATCTCTTCAGTTTTAAAAAGAAGCAACCCTGTTTTGATTTTCCTCCTATTTGGCCAAGTACCTGCTTTTACCAGTGTGATATATAAGGCACATCATCCTTTTAAATGTATTACGTATCTGAAGAAGCAACTGTGTGGTGGAACGCGTCATTTAGTAAAAATTTGAACATAGTTTATATAATCAAAAAATGTATATCAATTTTCATCAAGTAACGACCTCCTCAGTCAAAATATATATCTCACCATTCTAATAAGAGCAGGAAGCTCTAATGGGAATGCTAAATTTAAGTAGTTTTTTGTATCTCACTAGCTGACCCGCCGAACTTCGTACTGTATAATAGTCGATTCTTTAATACTTTAGTTTTTTTAATACTTTTTCTGCTATTCGGGACGTCGCACAGTGGGTAAAATCAACAATTTAGATGGACAAAAGTCAAGTCAAAAGTTTTGAATTTCTGTGTTCTTTACGTTTTCATTATTAGTTGGTAAGACGCATTATACTATTAATTCCCGCCTTACCGCGTTTACAAATAACTAGTAAATGAGTGAAGAACTCCTGTTTACACAAGTGCCTGATCCCCTGCAGTGGGATTATATTCATTCGATGTCCGATTATTATGTTTAAGTTGTTTCTGGTGCAAAGAAGTTTTTTTCCCTTAACAATGGACATTTCTGAGTCAGGTAAGACCATTTATTTCCACACTAGTTATTGAATCTACATTGCTATCTATGAGTGAATTAATTTAGTAATTTGTAAATTTATGCACATACTCAATAGAGAAAAACTATATCACCCCCAAGAGCTCCCAAGGATTTTTTTTTTAGGATTTGTTTCAACAATCCTCCTAGTTTTTAAATGTTGCACAGATTTTATGCGTTTTGGGTGATACATAATTTTTTCAGACACAACACTCCGAATCACGGGGAGGTGTTTTTTCGAAGAGTGGGCTAAATTTCCAAAAAAAAACCGCCAAGACCACTTGATGCGATTCATTGTTACTACCGCACGCATTAACAATCGAGGAGATGTGGAAACAGGGCCTTTGAAGGATAGAATTTCCCATCTTTCCGACAAGATTTCAGAAAGGTGGGAAAAATGTCACCGAAAACTTTTTTATTTTTAAATAAATACTCAAATTGGCTAGATTCAGATGACTGAGTTTTGTATTTCTTATATCCAGCTTTTTTTTTAATTTATTTATTAGCCAAAAAGCCAACAAAAGAGCTACCACGGCATCACAATTTACATAATATCAAAATAGACATTGTTGCAAACTAAAATAAGAAAAAAAACCTAAATTTTATGTATAAACTCAATTATGCATTATCCTGATTCTATTTTCTAAGAAATACTTTTTCGTATAAATAGAACCTTTATATTATCACAATCAGCTATAGGTTTGGGAAGTTCATTATAAAGTGATGCAGCTTGATAGGTTATTTTTCTTTTCCCAAGGTTAGTGGCTGTTGGTAATATATGAATATGCTGACTTGACCTAGTTGAATGATGATGAATATTATAGTTATAAAGAAGATTGACTGTGTTGTCAATCAGATATAAATAATTTCAACACTATCTAGTTTTATAATTTCATGTACCATCAAAATTTCTAATTTGTTATATAATAAAGCAGTGCTGTGTAAGGGAGATTTTTGAAAAAGAACTTTAATTGCTCGATTCTGAGTAGTCTGCAACCTATCCAAATTCGTTTTACATGACTGGCCCCAGAAAGCAGACAGATACACCAGATGAGAATGAATATATGAGTAGTATATTCTATATCTCGTTTTCAGACTAAGGTAAATTGAGTTCCAATAGAAATAATATGTTAAAGCACTGAGCTTCCTAATAAGTGTATCAACATGATTATGAAAATATAGCTTAGTGTCCAAAACAAGACCCAAATATTTAATGCAATTTACTTCTCTCGAGTGTGTTCCGGATAGAATTAGTCGACAGAGGTTATAATCTGGATTATTGAAAAATATAAAGTTGCACTTTTCTGCATTCAATTTAATTCTATTTTTTTTTTCAGTCCATTCTAAATTTTGGTCTAGATCACTCTGAGCCTGCACAGCTACCTCCTGCTTACTGTCACCAACATAAAAAAGCACCGCATCATCTGCGTATAAAACTAGTGTACCTCTTAAATCACAGTTATTGAGATCATCTATATAAATCACAGTTATTGAGATCATCTATATAAATCACAAAAAGCAGGGGTCCTAGTATAGTATTATTTTTTTCACTATGCCAATAAAATGATTAATCATTGCATAAGCAACTTCTCCCGAGTCCACTAGTTCAACATCATCAACTAGAATGGTATTGGCTTGCTTGTTCTTGTTGTCCAAGAATGTCATCTCTGATGACATTCCACCTTTTCTTTCATTCACACCTGCCAAGGAAAATTTTGCGTCAATATGTGCTTTTTTATTTCTTTTTATCATATTTTTTAGTTGTTTATTCAAGTTTTTGAAGTCCTCCTCATATAGGTGTATCTCTCAGAACCTACATTTTTTAACATAGGCTCTATCTCTTTCTGTTATTTTGTGTTTAATGTCCGTTGTGAACCAGCCTTCTTTAATATTACCTATCGTTTTCCTTGTTTTGTGGATAGTTGCATTCTTTATTTCACCTCTTATAATATCAGTTAGTGTCTTGAAATCCATTTCATTCAGATTCTTTTTCATAATTTTTTGAGTCACCTGTTCATAGACCTTCTCGTAGTTAACTAGCATAGATTGATAAATTTGCTGATTTTTTTCAGTCTTAGGCATCGATACATCGATTTCAAGCAGTCGATGATCACTAATGCAATGGTCTATTAATCCAATGGTACACCTACATTTGTAATTTACATGAATGTGATCTAGGGTTGATCTTTCACGTGTTCTTTTATCAACTCTTGTATCATTGTATCATCCATTTTAGTAGAATTTTTCGTCTCATAGCCTTTAATCTGTAGAATTGATATGTATTAGATTGGTTTTTTGTCTAGAAGGCAGATGTTGAAGTCACCCAGACAAATTGCATTTTTTACATTCAGTACGTTTTCCATTGCTTGCTTGTCATCGCTCAGGACGGCCTGGAAAAATTTTCAAATGTTCTAGTGAGAAAACAAAAAAAAAGAAAAGTCAACGAATTATTGAAGGTAGACTGTGAAAAATTGACTCTCGCTGCACAGCACTCGCTTTATGTGTCTGGTAGCCGTGGTGATTCAAAAGTTGTGAAAAGGCTTCTACCGCTCAACAAACGTCATCTTCTACAAGAAAAACGTCTACCAACATTCGATGTTTTTCCCGTGGAGAAGCTTTGACTCTTTGTGGACTGCAAATTAACAAAATCTTCTTATAGTTTGTTAAGACAAAAAGCGAAAAAGTTGGTCATGATATACACATATATCCCCCGTACTACAGGTTACAACAAGCAAAAAGAGCTTGTTTTCCTGAGGATTCCATTACAACTACCGATTGTAGGTCTGAATTGCCGTTGCAGGTAATACTAAATGTAACAGCTCAAATGCTATACGAATTACAACACCCCGTATTGAAGCAAATATTAGTTGATAAGGGATCTGCTGAATACATTTTATACAGTAAATGGGGTTGCGATTGTAGTGGGGGACAGAGCAAGACAATCAAAAATTTTCTTCTGATTCTAATAACGATGAAAATACACACACCACAAAAATTGTCGCATCACCTGGTATTCTGAATTCCACAATCGATTAAGCAGCTCGATCGCAGTTCCTTTGTCAACATATGTTTTTGGACATATGAGGGGGAAAAACTTATCTATATAGTAACATTTGTTTCCATATGATCACAAACACGTCTGAAACAAGAATGAGTTTATTTGACTATCCGTATTCATTCAATTTCTCTTCAGTTTTCACGCTAAATTAATGCAAGTTTTCTGTGTTTCTTGTTGATTGTCGAATCTTTGAATTTATCGTAATGGCTGCTGAACGTCCTGGACGCTATTTGAGTGCTCATGAAGTGGTAAGAATTGTAACACTTCTAGAGGAGGGGCGAAGCCAACGTTACGTGACTAACTTGTTAAATGTTAACCAAATCTTTCAAGAGCAATTAATCGGTACCACAAAACAGGGGAATATGGAAGAAGGGCCGGACAGGGAAGAAATCGGATAACAACACCAGTTGATGATTGTTGGCTTCGTTTAACTGCACTAAGAGTTCGGCACTGTACGGCTAGTATGCTACAAAATGAACTTGCACATTCCAGAAATGTGCATTTTTCATTTCAAATTGTTAGGAACAGGCTCAGAGAGGACGATATCAGACCAAGGGTGGCTTCTACCGGCCCGCGTTTCACCAGAGAGCAT